>OY754488.1:17789561-17887061 GCA_963575735.1 Amblyjoppa fuscipennis | reverse complement strand
AAAGACGCCCCAATCAAAAGCAAATGCGTTTTATACCGAAAACATACATTTGAGTTTTCCGCTCGCTGTAGGCGTTCCCTCTCGTATTATGAGAGGAAAAACACTTCATTCTATGCATATACGCAACAGTCATGCGTTTCGAGTAGCTAAACACGCCACAATCGTACGCAAAATCGCTTTTGTTACGTCGCGGCTTTGATATTAATCGATTTATTCCCCTCTTTCGCAGGAATTTCTGAATTTTAACGTTTGAGCGACCGGTAGCTGGTTATATGAGGATGCTCCGTGTTTAAACCGGAATGCGCCGGTTAGGGATCGGAGCAGTACTGGATTTTGCGTGTCATTTCTCTTCGGGTTTTGCTTGTTTATTCGACTGTCGATCGATTGACTTACCTGATTTTTATGGATTTGGCAGGTGTTGAGCTGTCGGGCGTAGCGGGTTGAGAGTGCTAGGTGCCGATGATCAACTCTGGAGAGGACGTGAGAGACCGCGTGTCCTCGCAAAACACCGTAGAAGCGTCAGAAATGTTGCCGTCTTCCTCGGTCTGTTCGATGGCAGGTCGAATCGTGCAGTCAGCCCGATCGTCGGGTTTAGTATTAGTAGAGATTGGTCGTCTTATATGTACTCGATGATTTTTTAGTGAGACGATGGACGTGATTGTCGGAACCTTCCTGACAGCAATCACCCTCTGATTATCGTTCGTATTGTCTGAAACCACTGGTTTCGGCGTAATAAGTTTAAGAACTGGATTTAGGTTAGTCGGAGCACTCGTTTTCGGTTTATGCGACCCTAGTTTCAGAAAGACACATCTATTTTTCATGATGAACGCTATAAATGGTGATCAGTTCGCATTTTATTTGTCCCATAATTGTTGAGGTTGGTAATATTGGAAAAGGGATTGCTTAAATTAATATCAGATCAAATTTTTATCAGACTTGGTTAAGTCTGATTTATATATAATCTGATTTTGGGGTAATCCTAGGTTTTATTCTAGTTAATTAATAATTAAAACGATTGCTTAAATTAATATCAGATCAAATTTTTATCAGACTTGGTTAAGTCTGATTTATATATAATCTGATTTTGGGTTAATCCTAGGTTTTTATTCTAGTTAATTGATAATTAAAACGATTGCTTAAATTAATATCAGATCAAATTTTTATCAGACTTGGTTAAGTCTGATTTATATATAATCTGATTTTGGGTTAAGCCTAGGGTTTTATTCTAGTTAATTAATAATTAATATTACGTCTAATCTTGTTAACGCTAGCTGAATCTAATTTTCATCAGACTCGGCTTTCGTCGAGACTGATTTTATAAGATTCACTTTAGCTTACCAAATGAATCTATCTATCAGAACCGATGATTATCAGAACTGGTTTTCAAGATTCAATCTTATTTAAATGTATGCTTATGTGTATATACTTATATGTGTATATATATTTATAATAAAGCAATGGGTTTCGTGGTGGGAGATTATGTGAACTGATCCCAGATATATTTGTTCTCTTTTGATTTGTGTCACTGATTTACTTACGGCTTGAGAGAACTGCCTTCCAGGAATGATTTCTTAGGATGTTGTTAAACTTTTATTAGTCGCAGCGGGTTTCGGTTTTCTTTGATATGCGACAAAAGTTTTACGCGGAGTTTACAAACGTAAGTACATTATTATTATAGTGATTATTGATATTGTATTTGGACTTTATTTATATTAAAATAAGCACGAAATAATTGCGAACGATATTTTATACAGTGAAATACCGCCTGGTCGCAGCCAGGTATCAATCGCGAATTTATTTGAAATTAACAATTGCCTTAAGAGACTCTAAGTCTGAACTGACAATTAATTATTACGAGGAAAATACCGGATCGCGTGAGTCTCTTCGAGAGAACTCTTGGAGTCGACCGCCGGAGATGAGAGTCGTAGAAGAACTGAAGATCCATCGGAGCGCTCCTGACCCGCGAGTCTCCCGAGTCCGTGGTTGGTGGCGGGGAGGCCCTCGCGGATTCGCTCCGCTGCTCTGGCCAATGATTCGTCGCTCCCGTATGTCGCCCTGTGGTGGGGCAGGCGCTCATGGTAGCGTGATGGATGATAGGTGGGGCAGCCGCTTGTAGCCGCACTGTCCCTTGAGTGGGGGCCGCCTTTGTCTCACGGCGGAGAGCTTCTCGAGACCGCCTTATCGGCGGGGCTACGTGGAAGCGAGCCGTCCAATGGTGGGGCAGCCGTTTTCATGGAGCCCCGTGCTTATGCAGCATCCCACGGGTCTGAGTCCCAACGGCAGAGAACTTCTCGGGATCACCTTATCGGCGGCGATTCTCGGAGTTGTTTGTCCGAGCCTCGTCCGGTCTCTCGCCTCGAGTCCCAACGGCAGAGAGCTTCTTGGGACCGTCTTATCGGCGGCGATTCTCGGAGCCGTTGTCGGAGTTGCGTCCGGTCTCACGGTAGCACTGCCTCTGGTCGTGGTACTGCCTTTGTCCCACGGTAGCCGTGCCAATGCAGCGTCCCATGAGCTCGCTTCTTGGAGAGCTCTTATCGGTGGCGATTCTCGGAGCTTTGTCGCGGTTGCGTCCGGTCTTATACTCGCTCCGCCATCCGATACATTATTAAAGATGGCTTATTATTATTAATACTAATTATTTAACCATTTGGTTTTTACATGATTACTATGATGGTTAATTTTCCCAAATCCCCAGTGTAAGTATACGTATTATTACATATAAGTTTTTCGGTTACAAATGTTATTAACAATGAATAGTAAACACATGGTTTGTCGTTTGATGATATTAGAGATGCACCCATCCAGATATTTCGGGTGGTGCGTGTATTTGCTTTGAGCTAATAATTAATTATCGACAATTGTTATCTTAATATTTATAAACGTGATATCCCGTTATTACGTATTCAGTGCCACCGAATATCATTTTGATAGTGATATTCCGGTGGTGTTTGTATAAAAATGTTGTGGAGTTATTTATTAGTAACATTTGTTTCTTTATTGTTGAATAATGTTTATTTATTACTGTTTAGTGCCGTCGAGTGTCGTGTCTACACGGCACTTCGGCGTTGTGCGTATTGAAATATTTGAAAATAATATTATTTATTTATTGTTAATTAATGTGTATTTATTTTTGTTTTATGCCGTCGAGTGTCGTGTCTACACGGCACTCCGGCGTTATGCGGTATCGAAAATATTTGAAAATAATATTATTTATTTATTGTTAATTAATGTTTGTTTATTCTTGTTTTATGCCGTCGAGTGTCGTGTCTACACGGCACTCCGGCGTTGCGCGTATTAGAATGTTCGAAAATTATTTATTAACAATTTTATTTATTATTAATAATGTTTATTTACTTGTTCGAATTTTCGTCGATTTATTGCTATGTTTTTAGTTCGTCTGCCAATTTTTAAACGATTCCTGCTTCCCATTTGAGTTACAGAATTAATTTACTTATTTTCCAAGGTCACGCGCACCTTTTCGGAAACCGTTAACAGTGGCGAAAATACACCTCAGAGGGTATTGGATTGGCAGGGATAAAGTATTCGCGAGGGTTTTCCGCTTCTTTTAGCGTGTTCAGATTTTGTTTAAGCCTCGCGGTTTTGTTTTTCTTGCAACTTGAAGTTTACTGAATTTGTTGGTTTATCCCTTTGCCATATATGTAGTTTCGCTTTGGCGTTTATTACCGCTATATATCGTCTTACGTTATACTTGATTTAGTTTATTATTATTTGTTTAAGGCGTTTGTTGTTGATTATTATTAACAATGAAATGATAACGTGGGATTATTATACCGTATTGTCTTCGGTATTATGCGTATCGACTAATTGTTCCAAAAAAAAAATTTGTGTGAGTGTCGATTACTCCTTCTGTCCCGAATTTGACCCAGGACGTAACACTTCCCCCCTTAAGTCCGAAGCAGTGCCGAGGCTCTGCGAAGGACCAGCGTGAAGGCGTTGGATGAGTGCTGGGTCAATTCTTGGTAGCGGCGTCGGTAGTCTTCCGGACTCCCTCGCCGTCAAGTTGGGGTAGCCAAGCAATTCTACCCGTTGGTCCGTCGTTGAATATCTCACGCTATCCCTCGCCGTCAAGTTGGGGCAACCAGATGTGCTTGCCCTTTCCTCTGTAGTCGAAGATCTTGCGTTGTCCCTCGCCGTCAAGTTGGGGTAAATACACTTATCTTTTGGTAAGTTTACCCTTTCCTTCGCGTCTGGTTCGGCTTCGACGTCGGCAGGTGTTGGGGTGCGTTTGTGACCCAATGTAAGTATTAATCCGGTCACAGAACTCCATATTGCTCCTAGCAGGTGAATGCTCCAACCGTATAGCGAATGAATTGCATATCCGTGGATGCATGTGTCGATTATCGCTTTTATGATTTTTACGATTACATAAATTGCGAAAACTCCGGCGCTAGCTGTGCCGAATTTTTCAAATCCATGCCAGAATTTCTTTGCAGCACTCTCGGCCAAGTGTTCGAGAGTGCTTTCGTCCAGGAATCCTCGGATGGAGACACTTCCCTCAGGTATGCTGTATCCGATTGATCCTCTGGCCAGGTTGTTCAGGAGAGCTGGCTTCTCCGCAGGAAACATTATTCTATCTCGTAGTTTCTTGATATCGGCTTCCGAGTAGATTCCGCTGTTGGCGAGATTTCCGATAGATGCGTAATGCCATGTCGGATTCGATGATGATTTTAGCGATTGTGGCGATGGTACCACGATCGGATGTGGTGAGAACCTATACCACACGTTGTCGATTTGATACAATGCCGGCAACGTGGGATCGCACTCGATTTGCGTTGCTGATTTCAACAACATCCTGGAGGTTGTTGACAAGAAGAACGACTCGTTTCGATACGTGACAGGTAACTCGTGATAGCACTCGTCCGTGCGGCGCAGACCACATTCTATAGGGATGCACTTGACGATGTGCGCGACTTCCCCTGCGATCACTGCCATATATCCGGGCCCCTTCATGATGGCGAACGCGAATTTCTCCGGCAAAATTCCAGAGGTTGATAGTGCGTTCTGAAGCACTTGTCTTTCCAGGTTACATCGTTGTGTGAGTACGTCCTTGTACAAATTCTTCATTTGTAGCCTTACGTGTTTTTCGACGTAGACAAATTTTGAGTTAATATACGAAAATATGTCCAGGTTCGATACCGATATTGGTTTGCGTGCCGCGAATGACTCCCCTTTTCGCGTTTCTAGGATGAACAATTTAGGATGTTCAGTTCGAATTAATAAGTACCCGCACAGTTGGAGTTCCGAGCGTTTGGCAAGAGCAAACGTGGTTTCCTGGGTTGTCAGCGTATATACGTCAGGTGAGTTCGCGCGGTCCGCGATAGAAACCAATTTCGTGGCTTTTCCTTCGAATAAGACATCGTAGCGATTGAAACTGCACGAGTCTGTGGGCTCGGTTTTCCAATAAGCGCTATTCCCGTTGACATCGATGCAGTGCCCGTCTGCCAATGTACAGCGAGTCCCGGCTTGCAATACAATTTCGTCGGTCGCCAGGTTGACCGTTGCCTCGTAACTAAGTAAAGTTATACTGACCGAGGCTTGTACGACGACGTTGTCCCATGTCCCGAATGGGTCGCTGTACTGAGTCCCGACGCACTTGCCATCGACCGAGATGGATCCAGCCATCGTGATGCCTCTCGTTGTCGTGCTGTTCCGCCGCAACCCGATGAGCTGTCCTGCGCTGCTGACCGACAAAATCCCCGTCTCGTGTACTCTTCGACAGGATCTCTCGTCGAGCTCGTGGAGATAAACTTGTCTCCCATTGTGGACGATTGAATTGTGGGAGTGCATCCCACAGTGGTAGATGGTTCTGTCGATCTCGATTCTGCACTGCGTGACTTCGGCACTATTGAAATCCGTAAGTTGAAGCAATTGAATGTAAGACCGTTGTCGTTGTTGGCTCCAACAGGGGTATGTCGCACTCCGCGACACCATTCAGAGAGATCGTTGTAATGTTGAGTGAGGAACCTCCGCAGTCGTAGCCGATCAGTCCCAGGACTTCCGTCGTCCAGACGAGAAGAAGGAATGCTTGCACCTTCATCCTGGAACAGAACATGCGTCCTCCATTAGCCTTTATGTAGCCAGGTTGAATCTCCTCCACTTTCCTTTGCACGTTTTTCGGTGTCGTGTCGCGACAAAGTCCGTCGGCTTTTTGGTATTCCGTTTCATCCGGACAAGCTCGAGCTTACATCTGGTCCATTGCCAAATACAACGGAGGTGTGCGATATGGTCCAATCCTCCATGGTCGAGGACGGTGATGTTGAGGCCGCTCCGCTCGTTCACTTCAGCCATCTTACTCAGGAATATCTCCTCGTGGTCCAGGCCCTCGTCGTACATATTCACGAATATGTACGCGTGAATCATTTCGTGGACGAGTGTTTCCACCATGTCTTTGATTTTCCGTCCTTCCAGCAATGTTTTCGACAGAAAAATTTCTCGGGACGGGTGTGTTTCGGTTTGTCCCGCATTCATGGTTAGATGGGATGACCATCTTACGATGAATCCTCGGACTCCTTCCTCGAAATATTCCTTGTTGTAGGTCTTAAAGATCTCGAAGAGGTTGGGGAGTGGTTCAACCAGGATTTCCTCCATTTCCTCCGTGGTGTAGATAGGCCTTGGCGGGCTGTCCTCGATGGTCAAGTTGCCTCTCGTGTTTCTTGAGCTCGTCGGGGGCGCCATGTACGGACACGGGCCACCGCGAACGAAATCGCGCGTGATGATCCGCATATTTACTCGCGATCACGCACTAGACTTGGTTAAAGCTCACTTGAGTCTTTTAACACTAAACACGAAAGATTGTTAAAGCTCACTACACTAGGGTCTTTTAACACTAAAACTAAAGTTTGTTAAAGCTCACTATATAAGAGTCTTTTAACACTAATCATTAAAGTTTATTAACGCTCGTTGAGTCTATTAACACTTAATCACTATAGTTTATTTAACACTGGACACTAGGTTGTTAAAGTTCACTGTAGTGAAGTCCGTTAGTACTGAGAACACACTGAAAGTTCGCTGGTCGTTCGCGGCACTTAGTCGATCTTTGAGATCTTCGGAGTTGTCGTACTGGTCGCAGGCGAGTGGCGTCTGACGTTGCTCCGTGCGCGCTCCGTCGACAGCACTGCTGACGTCGAGTGTACTGGTGGAGGGGGAACCACGTGGCCCTGCCTTGATGCGCTGACCCTCCGCGGCTCGGGGAATTCCCTTTTGTTAGAGCCAAACCTTTTTATAAATGTTTCCACTAGACGTTTTATTACCGTCGGATTTCTATCGCCAGGTTCACCACGGTATAATCGAGGCACGATTTTCCCCATGATGATTTTATATTCGTCCTTTGTTACACTTCCTCTGGTGTAATGAGGCATCAGTATTGCCGCGACTTCCTTTTCGATCTCCTTTTGGCGTCGAAGTTTTTCCCAGTACCTGGCTTCAATTTGTTTTTTAATCGTCGGGTCTGGCAAACTGTCGAGGATCTGCACCCGGTTGTTGCTGATGTGTACCCCGATTTTCTTCTTTGTGTCCCGGTCGGCTTTCTTCATTTTTAAAGCTTCCGTAGATGTTTCCTTCGCTGTATTTTCTAGCGTTGGCGAAGAGCCGAACAGTGCCTCTAGTTTGGCCTGTATCTTAGCTGCTTTCGCCATGGCTTTGCTGTGTGTCGCCGAGTTCTTGCGTTCACTCATGGTGATCCGCTGAATTATCTCCGGGAGTACCTCCGGCTACGTCTGTCTGCTGTTGACTGCTGCTCCTTGGTCTCGCTGCACAGGTTTTGTTCGGCTGGCGAGGAGGAAGGGGTATTCTCCTGCTCTCCCTTCGCTGTTCATCTTTTACAGACAGCATCCCTTCCTTAGCCGACGACGATCCATCTGCCGTGACATCTCTCCCTATGGCCTCTCGCGGTTTTGTCGTGCGGCTGGTCAGTCCTCCCTTTGAATCGCACGATTTCGACTTCACATTTGTTACACCGCCAAATCGTCTGTAGGTGCGAAATATGGTCTAATCCTCCCTCGTCGAGGATACTCACTTTGAGATTGGTCACTTCATTTATTTCAGTCATTAATTTCATGAAGTCTGGTCCGTGGCGTAGGGTGTTAACGCGCACAGTACAATAAATAAATCCATGGATCATCTCGTATAGGAGCGTCTCGATCATTACTTTAATTTTTCGGCCCACTAGGAGCGGTTTTGAGAGCGTGATTCTCGGAAATGGCCGAAGTACTGTTTTTCCTACTACCGTTTTCAGTCGAGAGGACCAACGCACGCTAAATCCCTTAATTTCATCGCTGAAGAGCTCTCTGTTGTAGCTCTTGAAGATTTCCCTGAGATCGGGAAGTGGCTCAGTCAATACTTCGGTCAGCTCCTCTAGACTATAAATCGGTCTGGGTTTATCCTCGGTGAGTATCTTATAAAGCTCTGTACACTGCGTCCCGCTTGTATCCGGTTGAGATTCAGGTTCAGGTACAGGATCGAAACGCAATTCGGCATATCGCCTGGCTTTTGGTGGTTCAAAGTCGCGCGTTATTACTCTCATTATTAGTTTTACGCTCGTAGCTCTGAATTTATTATTTGGTCGCACTGTGTTTATTGTCTCGTCGCACTGAGTCTTATTGTTTTATTACTGTGATTTTTATGGCACGCTCACTTTATTGCCGTACAGCGTCGAAGAGTTCTCCGCGGCTGGTGGAATGTTGAGCGTTTGGGATTCCCTTTTATTATAGGGTAATTAACTTCCCTTTTGTTTCCAGAACGAGCGTGGCTGCGTGTTGATTGCCCCTAGAACATAGATTCACTTGGGTCGTATGTTGAAATACAGCCTATAACACCTGCGTATGAAGGGCACTCCTCCACAACGTGGAAAAGATACGGAGCATATTCTTCACTGGGGGAATGAATTAGTATCCGAGCTACTGAAACGATGGGTCCTTCGCTGGTCAAGAGAGTTATAGTTCCGACGGAGTGGAGTACGACTCCTGGACTTAGTGCACTTATTTTTACGAAATTTATTTCGTAATTGAGGTCGACCATGAATGTGCCCACGCCGTTGGCCAGTTGGGAAGAGTGAATTACTTGCTCTATTTCAGGATATGGCTCATTTGGTGCTGGGAGACCCATCTCGAACTCTCGGCGAACCATTGTTCCTTTTCCTCCGCGAATCCAAAGATTTGGCGTCAGATTCCTGTGGAACAAGGGATTTCCGACTATAGTCTCGTAAGACGCAACTTGTTGGTATGAACGATTCTGGGTTTTTGGTTGTAATTTATTTTTACGTTTCCACCGGATAGTACTTCGACAACCTCATATGGCCCGGTGTATTGATCGCAAAATTTACCCGCACTTGGTTCTTTGAGCATCAACACTCTGCTGCCGACACCGAAGTTTTGCGGATTTACCCTTCGATCGTAGTATTGTTTGGATCGCTCTTTGGCAGCTCGCAAATTCTCGGCTGCGAGTTCCTGCAATCCTTGTACTTTTCCGAAGAGATTCTCGAGGTACTCTGCATATGTTTGCTCCTGTTGGTCCTCGATTTGTGTATGCGTCGACGGCTGTCTCGCTGTTCTGCCGAAAACCAGCTCGAACGGTGTGAATCCCGTTCCCTCGTGCTTGCTCGTATTGTAAGAAAACATTGCCAGTTCAATGAATTCGTCCCAATCGTGGTGGCTGTCGACGTACTGTTTTAAGTACTCGGCCAACACATGGTGTGATCTCTCGATTGATCCGTTCGTTTGAGGATGATATGCCGTCGTGAGATATTGTTTGATCCTGAATTTTCTCGCCACTGCCTTCATCAGGCTGCTCGTGAAGTTGCTGCCCTGGTCGGTGAGAAGTCCTCTGGGAGCTCCGAATCGGCTGATGAATTGCTTGGCAAAGGCGTCTGCGATGTCCACCGATGTCGTTTTTGACAGTGGAATTGCCAAGGAATATTTCGAGAGGAGGTCCTGTATCGTCAGAATGTACGCATTGCCCTTCTTCGTGGTTGGCAATGGCCCGACAATGTCCATGGAGATTTTATCGAATGCACATCCGGGCGTGTCCGTTATTACCATGGGCTGCTTAGTTTTGACTCGGACCAGTTTCTTGAGCTGGCATCCGCGGCAATGCTGTATGTATTCGTTCACCTGCGCCTTCATGTTTTCCCAATAAAATCGTTCCCGAATACGCTTGTACGTTTTATTTACGCCCTTGTGACCACCGACTAGAGAGTCGTGGTTTTCCTGAATTATGTTTCTTCTTTCGGGTTCGGGAGGGATTCTGACCAGTTGATTGCAGATCGTCAACGTAAGAGGTAAGTCTTTCAGAGCGTCTACTACGCGAGCCCGAACTTCCTCCCACGTTAAATTATCTACCCTATTAGTCTTTGCGATACTTGCTGACTCTAGGCCTAATTCCAAAATAACGTCGCGAAGAGACTGAAACGATTCTATCAGGTCGTCCAGTGCTGTATTCGCTCGCAAATCGACTTTTACTGGTAGCGCGATCAGATACTTCGACTTTCCTATTCTAACGTTTGCCCTAGTCAAGTTTAAATTCTTTAAGACTGGGAATCGTTCCTCGGCGACCAGATCTTCGGCGCCGCTATCTATGGGCTGTCCCTTAGTCGTAACGAAGAATATAATATTATCTTTTTGCATAATTAAACGATCTCCCGTTTCTTTTACTGTGAAAATTTCCGCTGGAGGCCCGGCCTCGTTGCGCTCGTATGGTATATTAACCTGATCGAAAATTTCGCTGTTTGAATCGCTATCAGAATTTGGCTCGTTTGACGTTTCGGACCTATTATCTTGAATTTCGGTTTCCAATGAAGAAATCTCGGAATTGGTTTTTAGTTGCTCGGTGATCTCGGAAGGCCCTTGATCATTTGGCTGTTCGACTCTATTTTCTTCGATCGATGAACTAGGAGTTACTGTTGGATTTACGATACTATCTTCCGAATTTTGATTTTCGTTTATTTCAGGTTGATTGGATAAGTCTCTGACATTGTCGAATGTTCCTGGATTTTCCAAACTTGTAGGAAGAGCCGGGTCGTTGCTCGGCGGGTCCCTATCGGTCTGATTTTCGCGAGTATTCTCGTCGGACTGATTCTCCTGGCTATTTTCGGATTTAGGTATATCGGAGATATCGGATGTGTCCGACGTATCGGAACTTTCTGCAGTTTTCTCGAGACCTCGTGTCTCGGAAGTCACTATTTCAGGAGGATTTTCGCTAGTTTCCGTTTCAGATTTATCGGGTGCCTTCGGCTTCTTTTTCGGTTTGAACTCGAAAATCGCGTCTGAGTCTGAATCGGATGTTTGCTGTTTTGCCCGTTTTTTAGGAGTGGATTTTTCCTGCGTGAACCTAATTATCTGCCCAGGAACAGGGTCTGGCGGATTCTCCTTTTCCCTTTTCGTAGGGATCTCGTCGGAATCCGTATCGGATATAAGTTTTTTAGGACGTTTCCTACGCGTGATTTTAATTTCGTGGTCGGAGTCCGAACTCGGCGGATTCTCCTTTTGTCTTTTCGCGGGAATCTCGTCGGAATCTGTTTCAGACGGATCCTCTTTTGTTCTGAACCGTATAGGCATGACGATCAATACTGATTTTTCTTTTTCGGGTACTTCTACTTCTGGCGGATTTCGCGACAGAGCGTCAGCGTTGGCGTTGACTCTCCCAGGTTTTTATATGATTTTATACTCGTAATTCGCTAGTTTTAAGCGCCAATGAACTAGTCTATTCGCAGGGTCTTTTACCGAATCGAGCCATACTAACGGTTTGTGATCGGTCACGAGAGTGAATTCTCGGCCGTATATGTAAGGCCTGAAATGCCCTACGCAATAAACGATCGCTAATAACTCCTTTTCGATGGTAGAATAGTTCATCTCGGCTTTTGACAGTGTTCGCGACGCGTACGATATGGGTTTGTCGCTACCGATTTTTCCCTGACTGAGAATACCGCCTATCGCGATGTTTGACGCATCCGTCGTTATAACAAAAGGCCGAGTGAAGTCCGGGTACTGCAACACCGGTTCCTTACACAAGGCGTCTCGTAGTTTTACAAAAGCATCCTCCTGTTTCTGAGTCCACTTGAATATTGCTTCCTTTTTTAGCAGTTGCGTTAACGGCCTAGCGATTGCTGAGAAATTCTCTACGAATCGTCGATAGTATCCTGCTAACCCGAGAAATTGTTTGATTTTCTTTGGACTGGTTAGTCTCGGATAATTTTTGATTGATTCGATCTTTTTCGGATCCGGTTTTACACCGTTTTCGCTTATAATATGCCCTAAATAGGCTACTTCTTTGCGTAAAAACTCGCACTTGTCTGGTTGCAATTTGAGGTTCGCCTTCCGTAATCGCTCGGCGAGTTTGCTAAACTTAATTTCGTGCTCCCTAAGTGAGCTCGCGTATATAACAATATCGTCGAGGTACACGAAAAGCTCGTTACCCTGTAGGCCGCACAATACGCGATCCATTAAGCGCTGGAAAGTTGCCGGGGCGTTCTTGAGCCCAAACGGCATACGGTTGAATTGATAATGCCCAAATGGCGTCGAGAATGCCGTTTTATGAGCATCTGAGGGATGCATACGGATTTGATGAAATCCGCTTGCTAAGTCAAATACCGAAAAATATTTCGCGCTACCCAACTGGTCGAGAATTTCGTTTATGTTTGGGAGTGGGTAGGCGTCTCCGATTGTTTTCTCATTGAGATTTATATAATCGATGACCATCCTCCATCTTGGCCTTCCCTGTGAATCGGCCTTTTTCGGCACGATCCAAAGTGGCGAGCTGTATGGGGAGTCGGACGGTTCTACAATTTTTCCATGTATAAGATCGCCAACCTGTCTCGAAATTTCATCCTTATGAGCAGGCGGGAATCGATATTGACGAGTGAAGACTGGCTGGTCGTCGGTTGTGGAAATTTTGTGTTCGATTGCATTAGTGTGATCCAAAAATTGTCCCGGAATGTGGAAAAGATCTACGTTTTTCTCTATTATTTGTTCGACGCTTACTCGCTCTTCGGCATTTAGATCCTCGAGTCGTAATAAGTCTTTGACTTGTTTAACGCGTTCGCTGTCGACCCGCAAAACAAGGTGGTCGTGCGTCTGCTGACAGGTACTGCGACAATCCGGATCTTGCACGCTAAGTGTTTCACCGGATTGACACTGATTTTGCGAAACATACCCCGAATTGGGATCGTAGAGCTCGTATGTCTCTAGGGTTACTACCGGAACAGTCAGCTCTACGTCCTCCTCGTTGGTATTAATCGCCATCAGACACGCCACGCCATTTTTACTTGAAACTAACGTATTTCCTAAGAAAATTCCGTTTCCAGCATCGAGACGGGGAATATAGCCGTCTTTTACTTCGGGATTCTTTACCCTAACGTAATAAACTGCACGAGATCTTCCTGGAATCACTACTGTTTCGCGATTTTTGAATGGAAGAGATTTATTTTTCCAACGAACCACCTCCTCGTCCCAATCGATTATCGCCCGATTTCGCGAATGAAACTCCGAGCCGAGTATGGCATCCTGCTCAATAGGAAACACGCTTTTAACCACGTGAAATACGGCTTCTGTCCCTTTAATATTTAAAATAGTCGAACCGATCGTGAATACGGGTATATCTGAAATACCTCTGAGTTTCAGAATATCGTTTTTATTTATTATGACATCCGGATTTAATACGTCAATTTTTACGAGATTTGGTTCGGATCCGGAGTCTACGAGGAAATCGGTTTTATATTTTAATTCCGGAGACTCGATCTCTACCGTGGGTGTAAACGAATGCTTCCCTAAGCGGACGTTGACGGTACGGACGTTTCGTTCACGATGTTGACTGTACGCACCGGGCGCTCTGGTGCTTTCTCCGCTCGGTTCGCGCCTGGTTTTTCCGAGCGGGAATTCGCGTTTCCCAAATTTCGTTTTTCGTCGTTTTGTTTCTTGAAACACTGCGTTACGACGTGGCCGGGTTTCGAACAGTAATCGCACGAGGGACGCGGCTTATCTACGCGATTTTGGTCCCAATTCTGTGTTTTATTCGGCACGAAATCGCGTTTCACAACGTTACCGTCGGCTCTCGGTCGTTGAGGCCGTTTTTCCGGATATTTTGACCAACAATCTTCTGATTTGTGGCCCCGTTTGTTGCAATTATCGCACGATAACGATTCGCGACCCGTGATCGTTTTTACGTGAGACTGTGAAGGATTTTTATTTTCGAACCGCGATTCTCTGAAATTAGCGCGATCTTTTTCGATTTCTTTTTCGATTTTGACCGCATTCGCGTAGGCTTGTGCGAGATTTTGACAGCCCTCTAGTTTAAGTCTGAGTCTAAAATCTGGAGGTAGACCGGCGACGAAACACTCGAGAGTTTCGTTTTCGATTGCTGTATGCTGACTACGCGGGATTGCACCGTTTTCGGACGTTTCCTCCTCCGTGATTGCGGCGTGGAGGTCTTTTACCCGACTAATATAATCGATGATGTGTTCGTTTTTATTTTTAGCGATATTACCTAATTCACCGCGGTACTGATTTATCGATATTGAGGCTCCAAAAACGTCTTTCAGACGGTCAGTGAAAGCCTTGACGTCCGCGAATGAGTCGTCTTCCATCGCGGTGTAAGCACGTCCCTTCAATTTATTACGGAGAAGCCGTGTCAAAGTCAACTCGAGATTTGCTGGGAACATGTCCCTTGCACGTTTACAAGCCCGAACGAACCTTAACACTGCTATATTTTCACCGTTGAACACTGGTATTCCTTCGAGGATATCTTTGAAGGAAAGTCGCGGAAAGTTTAGATCACCAATGCTCGAATTTTGTGGATTACTCGCGGGAGCACGTCCCGACAACGGGGGAGTCGCTGACACACGAGAACTAATGCGCGCCATGTCGTTTTTTATAATATCGAGTTCCCCAACCAAATTTGCCAATACGGTCTGGAGATTTCGCTGTCCTGCAGCGTCTATGTCAGAAGGACTTTGATTTTGGTTTTGAATATTTTGACTTTGTAGTTCGAGCTCGCGGGAAGCCAGTTCTGCCTCCATGTCGAGCAATCTACGTCTTTCCGCAGATAGTTGCTCGGACAACTCGCGCAATTCCTCTTCGTTGAGGTTAACCATGATTTTACGTTACACTTCACCTTTGTTTCAAATAGAATAGATATTATTAGTTTTATAATAAAATAAGAGTCAGACTATTCTGTTGATGAATTTAACAAGTTTACACTATTGTTTACGGATTCTAGCGCGAAACGTTAAATTTTCGTTGTAATTCTGAATTTCCGCACCAGTTTCGAAGATTCACGATTATTCGGTAAATTCGGCGCGAAATTTTTATTTTACACGATTATTTCGAACACTATGTGAATTGAACTTTATTTTTCAGATGTTTTTGATTTTACGCAAATATCCAGTGGATCCCACCGCTGTCACCATTAAATATAACCTGTTACGTCGCGGCTTTGATATTAATCGATTTATTCCCCTCTTTCGCAGGAATTTCTGAATTTTAACGTTTGAGCGACCGGTAGCTGGTTATATGAGGATGCTCCGTGTTTAAACCGGAATGCGCCGGTTAGGGATCGGAGCAGTACTGGATTTTGCGTGTCATTTCTCTTCGGGTTTTGCTTGTTTATTCGACTGTCGATCGATTGACTTACCTGATTTTTATGGATTTGGCAGGTGTTGAGCTGTCGGGCGTAGCGGGTTGAGAGTGCTAGGTGCCGATGATCAACTCTGGAGAGGACGTGAGAGACCGCGTGTCCTCGCAAAACACCGTAGAAGCGTCAGAAATGTTGCCGTCTTCCTCGGTCTGTTCGATGGCAGGTCGAATCGTGCAGTCAGCCCGATCGTCGGGTTTAGTATTAGTAGAGATTGGTCGTCTTATATGTACGCGATGATTTTTTAGTGAGACGATGGACGTGATTGTCGGAACCTTCCTGACAGCAATCACCCTCTGATTATCGTTCGTATTGTCTGAAACCACTGGTTTCGGCGTAATAAGTTTAAGAACTGGATTTAGGTTAGTCGGAGCACTCGTTTTCGGTTTATGCGACCCTAGTTTCAGAAAGACACATCTATTTTTCATGATGAACGCTATAAATGGTGATCAGTTCGCATTTTATTTGTCCCATAATTGTTGAGGTTGGTAATATTGGAAAAGGGATTGCTTAAATTAATATCAGATCAAATTTTTATCAGACTTGGTTAAGTCTGATTTATATATAATCTGATTTTGGGTTAATCCTAGGTTTTTATTCTAGTTAATTGATAATTAAAACGATTGCTTAAATTAATATCAGATCAAATTTTTATCAGACTTGGTTAAGTCTGATTTATATATAATCTGATTTTGGGTTAAGCCTAGGGTTTTATTCTAGTTAATTAATAATTAATATTACGTCTAATCTTGTTAACGCTAGCTGAATCTAATTTTCATCAGACTCGGCTTTCGTCGAGACTGATTTTATAAGATTCACTTTAGCTTACCAAATGAATCTATCTATCAGAACCGATGATTATCAGAACTGGTTTTCAAGATTCAATCTTATTTAAATGTATGCTTATGTGTATATACTTATATGTGTATATATATTTATAATAAAGCAATGGGTTTCGTGGTGGGAGATTATGTGAACTGATCCCAGATATATTTGTTCTCTTTT
This sequence comes from Amblyjoppa fuscipennis, assembly GCA_963575735.1. NCBI lineage: Eukaryota > Metazoa > Arthropoda > Insecta > Hymenoptera > Ichneumonidae > Amblyjoppa > Amblyjoppa fuscipennis. The sequence continues at coordinate 17,870,417 of OY754488.1, read as the reverse complement.
GATTTGTGTCACTGATTTACTTACGGCTTGAGAGAACTGCCTTCCAGGAATGATTTCTTAGGATGTTGTTAAACTTTTATTAGTCGCAGCGGGTTTCGGTTTTCTTTGATATGCGACAAAAGTTTTACGCGGAGTTTACAAACGTAAGTACATTATTATTATAGTGATTATTGATATTGTATTTGGACTTTATTTATATTAAAATAAGCACGAAATAATTGCGAACGATATTTTATACAGTGAAATACCGCCTGGTCGCAGCCAGGTATCAATCGCGAATTTATTTGAAATTAACAATTGCCTTAAGAGACTCTAAGTCTGAACTGACAATTAATTATTACGAGGAAAATACCGGATCGCGTGAGTCTCTTCGAGAGAACTCTTGGAGTCGACCGCCGGAGATGAGAGTCGTAGAAGAACTGAAGATCCATCGGAGCGCTCCTGACCCGCGAGTCTCCCGAGTCCGTGGTTGGTGGCGGGGAGGCCCTCGCGGATTCGCTCCGCTGCTCTGGCCAATGATTCGTCGCTCCCGTATGTCGCCCTGTGGTGGGGCAGGCGCTCATGGTAGCGTGATGGATGATAGGTGGGGCAGCCGCTTGTAGCCGCACTGTCCCCTGAGTGGGGGCCGCCGTTGTCTCGCGGCACCATGATGACTGATGGTGGGGCAGCCGCTGTAGCCGTGCTGTCCCTTGAGTGGGGGCCGCCTTTGTCTCACGGCGGAGAGCTTCTCGAGACCGCCTTATCGGCGGGGCTACGTGGAAGCGAGCCGTCCAATGGTGGGGCAGCCGTTTTCATGGAGCCCCGTGCTTATGCAGCATCCCACGGGTCTGAGTCCCAACGGCAGAGAACTTCTCGGGATCGCCTTATCGGCGGCGATTCTCGGAGTTGTTTGTCCGAGCCTCGTCCGGTCTCTCGCCTCGAGTCCCAACGGCAGAGAGCTTCTTGGGACCGTCTTATCGGCGGCGATTCTCGGAGCCGTTGTCGGAGTTGCGTCCGGTCTCACGGTAGCACTGCCTCTGGTCGTGGTACTGCCTTTGTCCCACGGTAGCCGTGCCAATGCAGCGTCCCATGAGCTCGCTTCTTGGAGAGCTCTTATCGGTGGCGATTCTCGGAGCTTTGTCGCGGTTGCGTCCGGTCTTATACTCGCTCCGCCATCCGATACATTATTAAAGATGGCTTATTATTATTAATACTAATTATTTAACCATTTGGTTTTTACATGATTACTATGATGGTTAATTTTCCCAAATCCCCAGTGTAAGTATACGTATTATTACATATAAGTTTTTCGGTTACAAATGTTATTAACAATGAATAGTAAACACATGGTTTGTCGTTTGATGATATTAGAGATGCACCCATCCAGATATTTCGGGTGGTGCGTGTATTTGCTTTGAGCTAATAATTAATTATCGACAATTGTTATCTTAATATTTATAAACGTGATATCCCGTTATTACGTATTCAGTGCCACCGAATATCATTTTGATAGTGATATTCCGGTGGTGTTTGTATAAAAATGTTGTGGAGTTATTTATTAGTAACATTTGTTTCTTTATTGTTGAATAATGTTTATTTATTACTGTTTAGTGCCGTCGAGTGTCGTGTCTACACGGCACTCCGGCGTTGTGCGTATTGAAATATTTGAAAATAATATTATTTATTTATTGTTAATTAATGTGTATTTATTTTTGTTTTATGCCGTCGAGTGTCGTGTCTACACGGCACTCCGGCGTTATGCGGTATCGAAAATATTTGAAAATAATATTATTTATTTATTGTTAATTAATGTTTGTTTATTCTTGTTTTATGCCGTCGAGTGTCGTGTCTACACGGCACTCCGGCGTTGCGCGTATTAGAATGTTCGAAAATTATTTATTAACAATTTTATTTATTATTAATAATGTTTATTTACTTGTTCGAATTTTCGTCGATTTATTGCTATGTTTTTAGTTCGTCTGCCAATTTTTAAACGATTCCTGCTTCCCATTTGAGTTACAGAATTAATTTACTTATTTTCCAAGGTCACGCGCACCTTTTCGGAAACCGTTAACAGTGGCGAAAATACACCTCAGAGGGTATTGGATTGGCAGGGATAAAGTATTCGCGAGGGTTTTCCGCTTCTTTTAGCGTGTTCAGATTTTGTTTAAGCCTCGCGGTTTTGTTTTTCTTGCAACTTGAAGTTTACTGAATTTGTTGGTTTATCCCTTTGCCATATATGTAGTTTCGCTTTGGCGTTTATTACCGCTATATATCGTCTTACGTTATACTTGATTTAGTTTATTATTATTTGTTTAAGGCGTTTGTTGTTGATTATTATTAACAATGAAATGATAACGTGGGATTATTATACCGTATTGTCTTCGGTATTATGCGTATCGACTAATTGTTCCAAAAAAAAAATTTGTGTGAGTGTCGATTACTCCTTCTGTCCCGAATTTGACCCAGGACGTAACACTTTATACCAAAATAGTACATGTGAGTTTTACGCTCGCTGTAGGTGTTCCATCTCGTACTATGAGATGAAAAAAACTTCATTCTATGCAAATACGCAACATTCATGCGTTTCGAGCAGCCGAAGACGCCCCAATCAAAAGCAAATGCGTTTTATACCGAAAACGTACATTTGAGTTTTACGCTCGCTGTCGGCGTTCCAACTCGAATTATGAGAAGAAAATCACCTCATTCTATGCAAATACGCAACATTCGTGCGTTTCGAGCAGCTAAACACGCCACAATCGAACGCAAAGTCGGTTCATAACAAAATAGTACATAGAGTTTTACGCTCGCTGTAGGCGTTCCAACTCGAATTATGAGAAGAAAAACACGTCATTCTATGCAAATACGCAACATTCATGCGTTTCGAGCAGCCAAAGACGCCCCAATCAAAAGCAATTGCGTTTTATACCGAAAACGTACATTTGCGTTTTACGTTCGCTGTAGGCGTTCCCTCTGGTATTATGACAGGAAACACACTCCATTCTATGCAAATACGCAACATTCATGCGTTTCGAGCAGCTAAATACGCCACAATCGAACGCAACGTCGCATTATAACAAAATAGTCCATAAGAGTTTTACGCTCGCTGTCGGCGTTCCAACTCGAATTATGAGAAGAAAATCACCTCATTCTATGCAAATACGCAACATTCGTGCGTTTCGAGCAGCTAAACACGCCACAATCGAACGCAAAGTCGGTTCATAACAAAATAGTACATATGAGTTTTACGCTCGCTGTAGGCGTTCCAACTCGAATTATGAGAAGAAAATCACCTCATTCTATGCAAATACGCAACATTCATGCGTTTCGAGCAGCCAAAGACGCCCCAATCAAAAGCAAATGCGTTTTATACCGAAAACATACATTTGAGTTTTCCGCTCGCTGTAGGCGTTCCCTCTCGTATTATGAGAGGAAAAACACTTCATTCTATGCATATACGCAACAGTCATGCGTTTCGAGTAGCTAAACACGCCACAATCGTACGCAAAGTCGCTTTATACCAAAATAGTACATGTGAGTTTTACGCTCGCTGTAGGTGTTCCATCTCGTACTATGAGATGAAAAAAACTTCATTCTATGCAAATACGCAACATTCATGCGTTTCGAGCAGCCAAAGACGACCCAATCCAAAGCATATGCGTTTTATACCGAAAACGTACATTTGAGTTTTACGCTCGATGTAGGCGTTCCAACTCGAATTATGAGAAGAAAAACACGTCATTCTATGCAAATACGCAACATTCATGCGTTTCGAGCAGGCAAAGACGCCCCAATCAAAAGCAAATGCGTTTTATACCGAAAACGTACATTTGAGTTTTACTCTCGCTGTAGGCGTTCCCTCTCGTATTATGAGAGGAAAAACACTTCATTCTATGCATATACGCAACAGTCATGCGTTTCGAGTAGCTAAACACGCCACAATCGTACGCAAAGTCGCTTTATACCAAAATAGTACATGTGAGTTTTACGCTCACTGTAGGTGTTCCATCTCGTACTATGAGATGAAAAAAACTTCATTCTATGCAAATACGCAACATTCATGCGTTTCGAGGAGCTAAACACGCCACAATCGAACGCAAAGTCGCATTATAACAAAATAGTACATAAGAGTTTTAGGCTCGCTGTCGGCGTTCCAACTCGAATTATGGAGAAGAAAATCACCTCATTCTATGCAAATACGCAACATTCATGCGTTTCGAGCAGCCAAAGACGCCCCAATCAAAAGCAAATGCGTTTTATACCGAAAACGTACATTTGAATTTTACTCTCGCTGTGTAGGCGTTCCCTCTCGTATTATGAGAGGAAAAACACTTCATTCAATGCAAATACGCAACAGTCATGCGTTTCGAGTAGCTAAACACGCCACAATCGAACGCAAAGTCGCTTTATACCAAAATAGTACATGTGAGTTTTACGCTCGCTGTAGGTGTTCCATCTCGTATTATGAGATGAAAAGCACTTCATTCTATGCAAATACGCCACATTTGTGCGTTTCAAGCAGCTAAACACGCCACAATCAAAAGCAAATGCGTTTTATACCGAAAACGTACATTTGAGTTTTCCGCTCGCTGTAGGCGTTCCCTCTCGTATTATGAGAGGAAAAACACTTCATTCTATGCATATACGCAACAGTCATGCGTTTCGAGTAGCTAAACACGCCACAATCGTACGCAAAGTCGCTTTATACCAAAATAGTACATGTGAGTTTTACGCTCGCTGTAGGTGTTCCATCTCGTACTATGAGATGAAAAAAACTTCATTCTATGCAAATACGCAACATTCATGCGTTTCGAGCAGCCAAAGACGGCCCAATCCAAAGCATATGCGTTTTATACCGAAAACGTACATTTGAGTTTTACGCTCGATGTAGGCGTTCCAACTCGAATTATGAGAAGAAAAACACGTCATTCTATGCAAATACGCAACATTCATGCGTTTCGAGCAGCTAAATACGCCACAATCGAACGCAACGTCGCATTATAACAAAATAGTCCATAAGAGTTTTACGCTCGCTGTCGGCGTTCCAACTCGAATTATGAGAAGAAAATCACCTCATTCTATGCACATACGCAACAGTGCGTTTCGAGCAGCTAAACACGCCACAATCGAACGCAAAGTCGGTTTATAACAAAATAGTACATAAGAGTTTTACGCTCGCTGTAGGCGTTCCAACTCGAATTATGAGAAGAAAAACACGTCATTCTATGCAAATACACAACATTCATGCGTTTCGAGCAGCCGAAGACGCCCCAATCAAAAGCAAATGCGTTTTATACCGAAAACGTACATTTGCGTTTTACGTTCGCTGTAGGCGTTCCCTCTGGTATTATGACAGGAAACACACTCCATTCTATGCAAATACGCAACATTCATGCGTTTCGAGCAGCTAAATACGCCACAATCGCACGCAACGTCGCATTATAACAAAATAGTCCATAAGAGTTTTACGCTCGCTGTCGGCGTTCCAAGTCGAATTATGAGAAGAAAATCACCTCATTCTATGCAAATACGCAACATTCGTGCGTTTCGAGCAGCTAAACACGCCACAATCGAACGCAAAGTCGGTTCATAACAAAATAGTACATATGAGTTTTACGCTCGCTGTAGGCGTTCCAACTCGAATTATGAGATGAAAAACACTTTATTCTATGCAAATACGCAACATTCGTGCGTTTCGAGCAGCTAAACATGCCACAATCAAAAGCAAATGCGTTTTATACCGAAAACGTACATTTGAGTTTTCCGGTCGCTGTAGGCGTTCCCTCTCATATTATGAGAGGAAAAACACTTCATTCTATGCCAATACAAAACACTCGTGCGTTTCGAACAGCCAAACACGCCCAAACCGAAGGCAAAGTCGCTTTATACCAAAATAGTACATATGAGTTTTACGCTCGCTGTAGGCGTTCCAACTCGAATTATGAGAAGAAAAACACGTCATTCTATGCAAATACGCAACATTCATGCGTTTCGAGCAGCCAAAGACGCCCTAATCAAAAGCAAATGCGTTTTATACCGAAAACATACATTTGAGTTTTCCGCTCGCTGTAGGCGTTCCCTCTCGTATTATGAGAGGAAAAACACTTCATTCTATGCATATACGCAACAGTCATGCGTTTCGAGTAGCTAAACACGCCACAATCGTACGCAAAATCGCTTTATACCAAAATAGTACATGTGAGTTTTACGCTCGCTGTAGGTGTTCCATCTCGTACTATGAGATGAAAAAAACTTCATTCTATGCAAATACGCAACATTCATGCGTTTCGAGCAGCCAAAGACGGCCCAATCCAAAGCATATGCGTTTTATACCGACAACGTACATTTGAGTTTTACGCTCGATGTAGGCGTTCCAACTCGAATTATGAGAAGAAAAACACGTCATTCTATGCAAATACGCAACATTCATGCGTTTCGAGCAGCTAAATACGCCACAATCGAACGCAACGTCGCATTATAACAAAATAGTCCATAAGAGTTTTACGCTCGCTGTCGGCGTTCCAACTCGAATTATGAGAAGAAAATTACCTCATTCTATGCAAATACGCAACATTCGTGCGTTTCGAGCAACTAAACACGCCACAATCGAACGCAAAGTCGGTTCATAACAAAATAGTACATAAGAGTTTTACGCTCGCTGTAGGCGTTCCAACTCGAATTATGAGAAGAAAAACACGTCATTCTATGCAAATACGCAACATTCAGGCGTTTCGAGCAGCCAAAGACGCCCCAATCAAAAGCAAATGCGTTTTATACCGAAAACGTACATTTGCGTTTTACGTTCGCTGTAGGCGTTCCCTCTGGTATTATGACAGGAAACACACTCCATTCTATGCAAATACGCAACATTCATGCGTTTCGAGCAGCTAAATACGCCACAATCGAACGCAACGTCGCATTATAACAAAATAGTCCATAAGAGTTTTACGCTCGCTGTCGGCGTTCCAACTCGAATTATGAGAAGAAAATCACCTCATTCTATGCAAATACGCAACATTCGTGCGTTTCGAGCAGCTAAACACGCCACAATCGAACGCAAAGTCGGTTCATAACAAAATAGTACATATGAGTTTTACGCTCGCTGTAGGCGTTCCAACTCGAATTATGAGATGAAAAACGCTTTATTCTATGCAAATACGCAACATTCGTGCGTTTCGAGCAGCTAAACACGTTACAATCAAAAGCAAATGCGTTTTATACCGAAAACGTACATTTGAGTTTTCCGGTCGCTGTAGGCGTTCCCTCTCATATTATGAGAGGAAAAACACTTCATTCTATGCCAATACGAAACACTCGTGCGTTTCGAACAGCCAAACACGCCCAAACCGAAGGCAAAGTCGCTTTATACCAAAATAGTACATATGAGTTTTACGCTCGCTGTAGGCGTTCCAACTCGAATTATGAGAAGAAAAACACGTCATTCTATGCAAATACGCAACATTCATGCGTTTCGAGCAGCCAAAGACGCCCTAATCAAAAGCAAATGCGTTTTATACCGAAAACATACATTTGAGTTTTCCGCTCGCTGTAGGCGTTCCCTCTTGTATTATGAGAGGAAAAACACTTCATTCTATGCATATACGCAACAGTCATGCGTTTCGAGTAGCTAAACACGCCACAATCGTACGCAAAATCGCTTTATACCAAAATAGTACATGTGAGTTTTACGCTCGCTGTAGGTGTTCCATCTCGTACTATGAGATGAAAAAAACTTCATTCTATGCAAATACGCAACATTCATGCGTTTCGAGCAGCCAAAGACGCCCCAATCAAAAGCAAATGCGTTTTATACCGAAAACGTACATTTGAGTTTTACGCTCGATGTAGGCGTTCCAACTCGAATTATGAGAAGAAAAACACGTCATTCTATGCAAATACGCAACATTCATGCGTTTCGAGCAGCTAAATACGCCACAATCGAACGCAACGTCGCATTATAACAAAATAGTCCATAAGAGTTTTACGCTCGCTGTCGGCGTTCCAACTCGAATTATGAGAAGAAAATCACCTCATTCTATGCAAATACGCAACATTCGTGCGTTTCGAGCAGCTAAACACGCCACAATCGAACGCAAAGTCGGTTCATAACAAAATAGTACATAGAGTTTTACGCTCGCTGTAGGCGTTCCAACTCGAATTATGAGAAGAAAAACACGTCATTCTATGCAAATACGCAACATTCATGCGTTTCGAGCAGCCAAAGACGCCCCAATCAAAAGCAAATGCGTTTTATACCGAAAACGTACATTTGCGTTTTACGTTCGCTGTAGGCGTTCCCTCTGGTATTATGATAGGAAACACACTCCATTCTATGCAAATACGCAACATTCATGCGTTTCGAGCAGCTAAATACGCCACAATCGAACGCAACGTCGCATTATAACAAAATAGTCCATAAGAGTTTTACGCTCGCTGTCGGCGTTCCAACTCGAATTATGAGAAGAAAATCACCTCATTCTATGCAAATACGCAACATTCGTGCGTTTCGAGCAGCTAAACACGCCACAATCGAACGCAAAGTCGGTTCATAACAAAATAGTACATATGAGTTTTACGCTCGCTGTAGGCGTTCCAACTCGAATTATGAGATGAAAAACACTTTATTCTATGCAAATACGCAACATTCGTGCGTTTCGAGCAGCTAAACACGCCACAATCAAAAGCAAATGCGTTTCATACCGAAAACGTACATTTGAGTTTTCCGGTCGCTGTAGGCGTTCCAACTCGAATTATGAGAAGAAAAACACGTCATTCTATGCAAATACGCAACATTCATGCGTTTCGAGCAGCCAAAGACGCCCCAATCAAAAGCAAATGCGTTTTATACCGAAAACGTACATTTGCGTTTTACGTTCGCTGTAGGCGTTCCCTCTGGTATTATGACAGGAAACACACTCCATTCTATGCAAATACGCAACATTCATGCGTTTCGAGCAGCTAAATACGCCACAATCGAACGAAACGTCGCATTATAACAAAATAGTCCATAAGAGTTTTACGCTCGCTGTAGGCGTTCCCTCTCGTATTATGAGAGGAAAAACACTTCATTCTATGCATATACGCAACAGTCATGCGTTTCGAGTAGCTAAACACGCCACAATCGTACGCAAAGTCGCTTTATACCAAAATAGTACATGTGAGTTTTACGCTCGCTGTAGGTGTTCCATCTCGTACTATGAGATGAAAAAAACTTCATTCTATGCAAATACGCAACATTCATGCGTTTCGAGCAGCCAAAGACGGCCCAATCCAAAGCATATGCGTTTTATACCGAAAACGTACATTTGAGTTTTACGCTCGATGTAGGCGTTCCAACTCGAATTATGAGAAGAAAAACACGTCATTCTATGCAAATACGCAACATTCATGCGTTTCGAGCAGGCAAAGACGCCCCAATCAAAAGCAAATGCGTTTTATACCGAAAACGTACATTTGAGTTTTACTCTCGCTGTAGGCGTTCCCTCTCGTATTATGAGAGGAAAAACACTTCATTCTATGCATATACGCAACAGTCATGCGTTTCGAGTAGCTAAACACGCCACAATCGTACGCAAAGTCGCTTTATACCAAAATAGTACATGTGAGTTTCACGCTCGCTGTAGGTGTTCCATCTCGTACTATGAGATGAAAAAAACTTCATTCTATGCAAATACGCAACATTCATGCGTTTCGAGCCGCTAAACACGCCACAATCGAACGCAAAGTCGCATTATAACAAAATAGTACATAAGAGTTTTAGGCTCGCTGTCGGCGTTCCAACTCGAATTATGGAGAAGAAAATCACCTCATTCTATGCAAATACGCAACATTCATGCGTTTCGAGCAGCCAAAGACGCCCCAATCAAAAGCAAATGCGTTTTATACCGAAAACGTACATTTGAATTTTACTCTCGCTGTGTAGGCGTTCCCTCTCGTATTATGAGAGGAAAAACACTTCATTCAATGCAAATACGCAACAGTCATGCGTTTCGAGTAGCTAAACACGCCACAATCGTACGCAAAGTCGCTTTATACCAAAATAGTACATGTGAGTTTTACGCTCACTGTAGGTGTTCCATCTCGTACTATGAGATGAAAAAAACTTCATTCTATGCAAATACGCAACATTCATGCGTTTCGAGCAGCTAAACACGCCACAATCGAACGCAAAGTCGCATTATAACAAAATAGTACATAAGAGTTTTAGGCTCGCTGTCGGCGTTCCAACTCGAATTATGGAGAAGAAAATCACCTCATTCTATGCAAATACGCAACATTCATGCGTTTCGAGCAGCCAAAGACGCCCCAATCAAAAGCAAATGCGTTTTATACCGAAAACGTACATTTGAATTTTACTCTCGCTGTGTAGGCGTTCCCTCTCGTATTATGAGAGGAAAAACACTTCATTCAATGCAAATACGCAACAGTCATGCGTTTCGAGTAGCTAAACACGCAACAATCGAACGCAAAGTCGCTTTATACCAAAATAGTACATGTGAGTTTTACGCTCGCTGTAGGTGTTCCATCTCGTATTATGAGATGAAAAGCACTTCATTCTATGTGTTGTACCCCGGGTCATTGCCCGACCGGAATGCGCGCACGACGCATCGTCGAACGAGCGCGCATCATTGCGAAACACGGAAGTAACAACATCAACGAAATAGCATTTAAGACATTAGCAAGTACCTAGTCGAGTCAGCTATTGGGAAACACCGGAAACAGAGAGCCGGTCAAGCAACCCGGAAGGAGTAATTGTTTAAACAATTACCAAATAGCTGACACCACTAAAATTAAGCCGACGTGCCTGTTCTTAACCCTATATAAGGAGACCACAAACAGGCACTCGGCAGTCAATATTGCACTCGATCATCGTTACGGTTACTTAGTAACACCGTAAGATAGATACACTCTTCGGAAGGAAGACAAGCGTACAAAGTGTACTTCACAACAATTGGTAATTAGAACCTGTCTAAAATATTGTAATTAAATCTTGATATAATAAATCGTGCATATATAATTCACTTGGGTTTCAACCCTTTACTGGATAAATCCCTGAACCGTAGAGCTAACAGCTCCCGCAGCACTCAGAGTAGCTAACTGAGTCTCTGCGGATATAACATTGGTGGCAGCGGTGGGATATCCAGAGTGAACTAATAAAATAAAAACTCGATTAAACCCACGATTTAAAACCAAAATCGCTAATACCAAGTTGTGAAATCTCCGCATAGTGCGGTAAAATCGAGACTCTCCACGTAAGAGAGAGTTCCGCGAACCAAGGTCGAGGATCGTCGACAAGAGTTCGGGCGGACCACGAGGGCAACCAGGGCCAACGTGGGCATCCCGTTATTCAGGCGAGATAACGGAAGAGAGTCTCCGCGGATCGCTGCAGGATCCACGGAGAGCGTCGCCAGGAATTGGGACGTGGAAATAAGGGAGCCTAGAACCCCACGGGTTAGACGTCAACAACTGAAGGGCATCCCGTAATGTGGAGGTTGAGCACACTGTAAGTGACCTCCGTTTACTTCACTTAACAAAAAAAAGAGAAACGCGTAGCCTTGTCGAAACCGGTGTCACTCGCTACCAAGCACTGGGAAAAGTCCAGTAAAATACCTCGCACGTATCGCAACGAAAATGAGCAAACACGGCACGCCACTAGGGCAAAAGGGTAAGTCACCCCGAGGTACCCCGGATACGGGGGACGACGCATTGGAGACCGCGGACGGCCTCACCAAGGTCCTGGGGGAGATTGCGGAACAAACCGAGCAGGGTCTGGGGGGCGCGCCCAGCGGAGTAAATGTCCAGAGAGGGTCCTCGTTCGGTGAAAGGACAGGCTGGGAGGACGTCAACGTGGTCATGTTCGAACCAAAAACGGTGGTTACCCCGGCCATGGTAACAAACGAAATTAGCCGGTTACACCAAAACTACAAGAAAACGAACCCAGGACGGAGAACTCCCGACTGGGATACCGAAAATAGCGTACTGGGCACAGCGGAGGAAATGGCCGCAGACATACCGAACTTTGCCCAAACAGCTTCGCAAAAGGCGAAGCAAACGCTGTTTCCCGAGATCCAGCCCGCGAACCGGATCCAAAAGAACGTCAGCCGTAAGCAAGCTCCCGCGCCGCCCGAACCGGGGCACGAAATGGCGCAACGGGTGAAGCAGCTGGAACAGCAAATCCAAGAGTTGCGCACGTCGATGGCCGAGAAACAGCCAACGGGGCCTCCCCCCGGGGAAAAAACTCTATCGGATGATTCTGTAGTGGATCGGCTGCTCACGGTAGAACAAAAGATGACAGACTACGTCCTGAAGGGCCCAGGTGGAGGACGAAAGGACGCTTCCCCCCCGAGGAAGTCTCCCCATCGTCACCAAGCCGAAGCGGCAACCTCTGACGAGGACGGAGCCGAATACCTAGACCTAGGATCGGCCCTGCGAAACATTAAAACTTTCGATGGGAACGATCCGACCAAACTCGACGGTTTCATGATATCCTGCGAGGCCGTGTACGGCATGATACGGCCTAGGCAACGGTCTACTCTCCTCTCACTTATAAAGAGTAGCAAGTTGGAGGACCGAGCGACGCGGGAAATGCGTCACAAGACGATCGTCACATTGGACGATTTACGCAACGAGCTCGAGGCGCTATATGGTAAACGCGAGTCACTCGCCTCGCTGCAATACCAATTTTGCACGCTACGCCAAGACGCGAAAGAAAACGTCTCCACGTACGCAACCAGAGTCGAAACCCTCACGGTAGAGGTAATTGAAAAATTGTGCGAGGGAGCTGACACACGGGGAGCAATCGCCATCGGAGAGGCAATCCGAAAAAGTGCACAGATGAATTTCGAAAACGGGTTAAAAAAGGAGATTCAGACTATCGTCCGTTCCCGTAATTATCAAGGGCTACACGAAGCCGTTGTGGGGGCCATCGAGGTCGAGAAAATGACCTTAGGGCGGCCCGGGGCGGCACGCCCGAATGGGGGAGGAAACGGGGGAGGTAACCCCCGGCATTCGCAAGGCGGGACAGGAGAGAAAAAGGTTGCCTGCTACACATGCGGGAAACCCGGACACCTCGCGAAGAACTGCCGATCCGGAAGGCAGAGCCTCCCGGCACCCACGCAAAAGGAAGTAAACGTTGCAAGCCTCACGTGCAACTACTGTAAAAAACCCGGACACGTATGGAAAGATTGCCGGTCACGTAAGCAAGCAGACAGTAAGAAAAATAAAAATAATAACAACAAAAAATCGACCGAGTCGAAGAAAGATCAAGCCAGCGGACAAACGCCAGAAGGAACCGTAGGGGCATTCCGCGTCGACACAGTTACCGCCACAAACCGATCCCCAAGGGGGACCAATATTTATACGGCGGAGGTAACATCACCGACGTCGAGACGGGCATCGACAACAGGGCAGCTGACAGTCGCGGCGTTCCGAGGGAAAGCCCATCCGGAACCGAGCGAACCCCGTAGGAGGGTCGATGTCTATGTGATAGGGTCGCCAGGGCCCCTTGCATCGGCCAGCGACTTCCATATCAAATCTCCGTCGAGCGTCGGAGGTATGCTGACCCTGAAGGCCGACACCGGGGCTCAAGTAAGCCTGATACGCGAGGATGCGTTGCGGGATAATACGCCGGCCGAAAAAACGGCGGTCACGTTGAAGGGACTCGGGGGTGGCTCGTTAAACGCGCACTACGCCGCCCTCGTGGAGCTAGATACCCCGAACGGGGCCGTGAAACACTGGTTTCACGTAATACCTCGAAATAATTACCCACAGACGCACGGTCTCCTCGGGATGGACTTTATCAAGGAAAAGCAGGCCGATATCCTCCGAGGCGAGACCATAAGGATCAAAGGGCACTGCATGCCCCTCGTGGACGGAAGTTTAAGCATAACCTTGCCGCCACGAAGCGAAAGCATCGCGTACGTATCAACGCATAGCGTCGACGACGGAATCGTCGAGCGTCGCAACGTTTCCGAAGGTGTCATACTCGGGGCTTGCGTAACCTCACCTCAAGGCCACAGCTGTGTAGTAAGCCTAGTAAACACAACACCGGAATGCATCCGGGTCGAACGACCCGCGGTGATACTCGAGCCGCTGGCATCAGCAGGAGAGCTGCCCGGCGAGCTCGCCGTCGCGACCCGCGGAATTTGCACCGTCAGCACGGGAGCAGGCGGCACACGACTCGAGAAACTGCGAAAAGAGATAGATACCTCACACCTTAACCAGGAGGAAGCGAGTTCGTTAACCGAAATATGCGACGAGTTCGCGGATATATTCCACCTCGAGGGAGACCAGCTGCCCTGTACCAATATGGTAGAACACAGCATCCCCCTCGAGCCCGGCGCAAGGCCCATAAAGGTACGACCGTACCGCCTACCGGAAGCCCATAAAAGGGAAGTGCAGGAACAAATGAAAGGGATGTTAAAAAACGGCATCATACAACCAAGTCAAAGCCAATGGAACGCGCCGTTGCTGGTCGTTGCGAAAAAACCAGACGCGGCAGGAAAAGTAAAAATGCGCGTGGTCGTGGATTTTCGCAAGCTAAACGAAGTCACCGTCGGCGACTCGTATCCATTACCGCATATCGCGGAAATATTGGACCAGCTGGGCCGAGCACATTATTTCACGACGCTCGACCTCGCATCAGGTTTCCACCAAATTCCAATGGCGGAAGAGGACAGAGAGAAAACGGCCTTCTCCACACCACAAGGGCATTTCGAATATACCCGTATGCCCTTCGGATTGAAAAATGCACCGCCAACCTTTCAACGCTTAATGAGCACCGTGCTTGCAGGGCTCGAAGGGCTCAAATGCTATGTGTACCTCGACGATATAGTAATATTTGGAGCCAACCTGGCGGAACACAACGAACGGCTCCGCGAGGTATTTAGACGCTTAAGGGAAGCTAAATTGGCCCTCCAACCGGCAAAGTGCCGATTTCTGCGACTGGAAACGCGCTATCTCGGGCACATAATCTCCAGTGAGGGCGTACGCCCGGATCCCGCATTAGTGACGTCTGTACGGAATTTTCCGGCACCCCGAGACGCTAAAGGCGTACAATCCTTCCTAGGGCTAGCAGGGTACTACCGTAAATTCATACGGGACTTCTCCAAGGTCGCCAAGCCCTTAACAGAATTAACAAAAAAGGATAATAAATTCGAATGGACGGCGAAGCACGAACAGGCCATGGAGGACCTGAAAAGAGCACTAACAACCGCCCCTGTGCTCCAATACCCGGACTTCGAGAGGCCCTTCGTGGTTACCACCGACGCATCGGACAAGGCCATCGGAGCCATACTGTCGCAAGGGCCAATAGGCGAAGACTTACCCATCTGCTACGCCAGCCGAACGCTAAACAAAGCCGAGCAAAATTACACGACAACGGAGAAGGAACTTCTGGCAATCGTATGGGGAATCGCGCAATTCCGCCCGTACGTATACGGCACCAGATTCACCGTGGTAACCGACCATAAACCACTAACGTGGCTGTTCGGTGTCAAAGACCCTGGATCGAGGCTCATGCGCTGGAAAATAAAACTATCGGAGCACGAGTTCGACGTGCAATACAAGGCCGGCAAGCAAAATACCAACGCGGATGCACTCAGCCGTATATGTGTGGTAACTCGGTCGCACGCACACAAGGAAACCGGGCAAGTACGTAGCGGCCCGGACAGCGACGCCGAGACACGGCCGCGCCCAGCAGCGGTCAGCCAGGAGTGCGAGCCCGCGGCCGGTCAGCCCAACGCGCCGTGCGATAAGGAGTACGAGGGAAACGGGTCAGACGGCGACTGTCTGAGCGAGGAGGAAAAAATTAAAATACTCCATGAGCATCACGACGCGCCCCTCGGCGGGCATCAGGGAATCACAAGGATGCTCGCGCGAATAAAGTTAAGGTACGACTGGCCCGGATTGCGAAAAGACGTAGAAGAATACGTGGGCCGTTGCGACAAGTGCCAGCGTAATAAAATTCGGCCGGCAACAAAGGCGCCGTTGGTCGTCACCGACACTCCTACCCGAGCCTTTCAAAAGTGTGCCATGGACATCGTGGGCCCACTACCGGAAACGGAAGCGAGAAACAAATATATTCTCACGTTCCAGGATTTGCTTACGAAGTACAGCGTAGCCATACCGCTGGAAAACCAGCAAGCAAACGACGTTGCGAAAGCGTTCGCCAAAGAAATAATATGTCGATACGGGACGCCAGAAACCATCCTTACCGACCAAGGCACGAATTTTCTGAGCGCAATTTTTAAGGGGGTATGCAAGTTACTACGCATAGAAAAAATACAAACCACAGCATACCACCCCGAGTCGAATGGGGCGCTTGAACGCTCGCACAGGACACTCGCCGAATATCTTAAGGGGTATATAGACGAAGATCAAGGCAATTGGGACGAATGGCTACCTTACGCCATGTTCACATATAACACGACGCCCCATACGGCGACTGGGTTTACGCCGCACTGCCTGATCTACGGCGACAACGCAGAACTGCCAACAGCCCTTAAAAGGGAGCCCAGGCCTACATACGCATATGACGACTACGTCCAAGAACTGAGGGAACGGCTACGCGCGGCCTGGTCTACAGCACACGACAACCTAAAAATAGCCAAGGAAAAAGCCAAGGAACGGTACGACCGGAAGGCTAAAGAAATATCATTTAAAGTCGGAGATCGAGTATTACTCCGTGACGAGACAGTACGGCGGGGACGCTCAGCGAAATTAACCCCGAAGTGGATCGGACCGTACCCCATCGAGGAGGCACACCCGCCGTGCAATTACACCCTTCGCCAAGGACGGCGGACGGTAAAAGTGCACGTAGACCGTCTAAAAGAATTATGTAGACGAGTAAAAAATTTGCTATCGCGCAACACTAGACCGTCACCGGCTCCGACAAGGCTTCGCCATAGGAAAAGAAAATAAAGTGAAAAAGTTCGTATAAATAAATGAATGAATAAATAAATAAATAAGTAAATAAAATTACAGAATGCTGCTGGTGGGCGTAAAAGCCACTGCCCATCCCTCGGACCAGCCATATACGATACAAAAATTCGAACACGCCCCAGGGCTATATTTCGAAAAGATCGGTACGCTATACCCCTACACCGATGTCTGGACACTGGCGATACGCATGAATCTGCAAAATATGGCAAACATGGAGCACCGGATAAAAACCCATCTCCGCTGCGTACAGGAAAAATGTGGAAAATTTGGGAGCCCCGACGGGCACTGCACCGAGATGCTGGAACACCTCGTGCGACTCTCCGCAAAAATAGAGGAAAACGTGGGAGTCGTGCAGGATCTCATCGGAGTAAGACCGAGCCGCAAACGCCGAGGATTAATAAACGGACTCGGAACGGTGCTAAAAGCCATAACCGGCAATATGGACGCCGCCGACGGGGAACGGCTCGAAGCAGAAATCGCGGCCATCCAAGACACCCAGAATACGCTAAAACAAGGCATAAAAGAACAGCTGCAGGTCGTAGAAACCACGATCGAAATCTTCAATGAAACCTCGCAAGCATCGCAAAGGAATCTACAAAAATTGTTCTCGATGGTGCACGCCGTAGACGGTTATTTTCAAAACCGAACCGACGCGTTACGCGACAGACAACACTTCGACGAAAGTCTGGCGCTAATCGAAGCCTCTGTGGAAGCATACCTGCGAGAGGTAGATAAAATGACGGAATTATTCTCCGAGGTGGCAACCGGCACCGTGAGTGCTTCAACCGTGACCCCAGCCACACTCACGAAATATCTGACAGAAGCGTTGCCCCACCTACCAAGAGGACACAGCTTCCCACGCCCCATCGCTCGGCATAACGCAGCAGCCATACTCCGCCTGGCAACGGCGCGAGCCTACCGGAAAGAGACACTGGTAACCCTCATCCTGGAAATTCCGCTTATCGGATCGTCCGAATACAACCTAAATTACGTGTACCCCCTTCCCCGGAGGGGAAGAACAACACGTATTACTACATAGACACCACGGAGGACCTCGCGGTAGTAGACCGAAAAAACCGGCAATACATCCGGATGACCGAACGTGACCTCGAAGCGTGCAAAAACGCCGACGAAAAATACTACTGCAAACCCCGACACCCAGTCATAGCGATCAACGAAGACGCGCCATGCAGCATACGATTATATATCGAGGGTGCGGTAGGTCGCGGACAACAGTGTCCGAAGAAAATCATACACCTCACACATACTCTGGTGATGGGTATGCGACAACCAGGGCAATGGCTGTACGTAGCACCGAGCGACGAGACGGCGAGTGTCGACTGTCAAGGAAAGCCGACACAGCAGGAAACAATACGCGGCGCGGGGCTAGTGACCCTCCGGGAACGATGCACGGTCACCGCTGCGGCCTTCAAACTCGAGACGGTGCGACGATGGAAGCAACGGATAAACGACACCTGCTACGTGCCGACCTACAACCTAACACTGCTCCCCGCCGAGGAGGAAGAAATTCCGAGGACGATAAGAGAAAGCCGTAAGACAACGCTCGAGCACGCAGTGACCAATCCACGGGAACTAAACAACGTCGGCATCCAGATACGAAAAATCCAAGAAAACTTGGACCAAACTACCCCGCAAGAAACGAGGAATCCCCCGTCGATATACCACCTGGTAGGACAATACTCCCTCGGTGCTGTAGCCCTCTTCGCGCTCGCCGGCTATATTATCATTAACGCCCTGTGTCGAAGGGCGAAATCAGAGGCCGTACGCGCGCCCCGTGCCGTTTAACCTAAACCCGCAAAAATAGAGGAAGTCGAAGGGGAAGTGTTAACAAACGAAAAATGTTAACAAACATTTATTGAAAAAAAAAAACAAACACATTTGTATAAATATTACAAATAACAATAATCAAAAATAAATAAAACAAGTTTTATATAAATAAAACACCCGACGAGGGGATTGGAAATCGGCGGTCAGTTCCACTCGGCCCACCGCCAAACCATCACGCCCCGTTCAGCGCGCCACGTCCGCGACGCCGAATCCTCGTCGTCCGGGTCTTCGGATTCGGAATCCGAAGCACCCGCTGGCCGGTGCCCGGACCCGGAAACCTGGACGGGCCACATCTCAGCCGCCGGCAGCCCGCGACGGATGGCACCAGAACCGGCGTCGACCGGCAACGGTCGATCCCAGGAGGCCGGCAACGGCGGCGGCAGCCCAAAATCCATATCGGAAGAATCCCCATCATACGAGGAGCCCTCGCCGTCGGAAGAATCCCCATCATACGAGGAGCCCTCGCCGTCGGAAGAATCCCCATCATACGAGGAGCCCTCGCCGTCGGAAGAATCCCCATCATGCGAGGAGCCCTCATCGACAGTAAGGTCGATGACCACGGGCTCCGGAGGGACGGCCGGTTCGCCGCCGAAATCGCCGACGACCCCGACGATCTCGACCTCCGGGCTTGGGGGCCGACAGGGCTCGGCCTCAACATAACCCTCCGGGCTATAAGACGCCTCCCAACAACACAACGCCACGCGCCGCCCCTGAAAAAAAAAAAAAAATATACAAAATTACAAATGGAGATTCTTAAGTCGTCCGATGAATACGTCTCGGTATCATAGGAAAATTTTTAAGAGACTTACCTTGTACGCCGGTGGACCCATAACAGCAGAACGAGTCGCAGGCAATAGCAGTCGATGTCACAATGTACGAAAAATTGCGAAACGACCAGCTAATATAGGCACGAAACGTCGTGCTAAGCACTACACCGGACATCAACCCGCGATCGTCAGCAACTTCGGCGGTGCAGTTCGCTTCCACACTGCATCGACCTCGCGAACAACCGACCGAAAAAGTATCGCTTAAAACTCAATAACTCTAAACTTAAGGCAAAAAGAAAAAAAAAATCGAGACACGGGGTACATCACAGGTACATCTCGTCGGAAACGAGCCAAAAAAAAAAAAAAAAAAGAAATCGTAAATTTCTTTTCCCCCTGGGGGGGAGGGATGTTGTACCCCGGGTCATTGCCCGACCGGAATGCGCGCACGACGCATCGTCGAACGAGCGCGCATCATTGCGAAACACGGAAGTAACAACATCAACGAAATAGCATTTAAGACATTAGCAAGTACCTAGTCGAGTCAGCTATTGGGAAACACCGGAAACAGAGAGCCGGTCAAGCAACCCGGAAGGAGTAATTGTTTAAACAATTACCAAATAGCTGACACCACTAAAATTAAGCCGACGTGCCTGTTCTTAACCCTATATAAGGAGACCACAAACAGGCACTCGGCAGTCAATATTGCACTCGATCATCGTTACGGTTACTTAGTAACACCGTAAGATAGATACACTCTTCGGAAGGAAGACAAGCGTACAAAGTGTACTTCACAACAATTGGTAATTAGAACCTGTCTAAAATATTGTAATTAAATCTTGATATAATAAATCGTGCATATATAATTCACTTGGGTTTCAACCCTTTACTGGATAAATCCCTGAACCGTAGAGCTAACAGCTCCCGCAGCACTCAGAGTAGCTAACTGAGTCTCTGCGGATATAACATATGCAAATACGCCACATTTGTGCGTTTCAAGCAGCTAAACACGCCACAATCAAAAGCAAATGCGTTTTATACCGAAAACGTACATTTGAGTTTTCCGCTCGCTGTAGGCGTTCCCTCTCGTATTATGAGAGGAAAAACACTTCATTCTATGCATATACGCAACAGTCATGCGTTTCGAGTAGCTAAACACGCCACAATCGTACGCAAAGTCGCTTTATACCAAAATAGTACATGTGAGTTTTACGCTCGCTGTAGGTGTTCCATCTCGTACTATGAGATGAAAAAAACTTCATTCTATGCAAATACGCAACATTCATGCGTTTCGAGCAGCCAAAGACGGCCCAATCCAAAGCATATGCGTTTTATACCGAAAACGTACATTTGAGTTTTACGCTCGATGTAGGCGTTCCAACTCGAATTATGAGAAGAAAAACACGTCATTCTATGCAAATACGCAACATTCATGCGTTTCGAGCAGCTAAATACGCCACAATCGAACGCAACGTCGCATTATAACAAAATAGTCCATAAGAGTTTTACGCTCGCTGTCGGCGTTCCAACTCGAATTATGAGAAGAAAATCACCTCATTCTATGCAAATACGCAACATTCGTGCGTTTCGAGCAGCTAAACACGCCACAATCGAACGCAAAGTCGGTTTATAACAAAATAGTACATAAGAGTTTTACGCTCGCTGTAGGCGTTCCAACTCGAATTATGAGAAGAAAAACACGTCATTCTATGCAAATACACAACATTCATGCGTTTCGAGCAGCCGAAGACGCCCCAATCAAAAGGAAATGCGTTTTATACCGAAAACGTACATTTGCGTTTTACGTTCGCTGTAGGCGTTCCCTCTGGTATTATGACAGGAAACACACTCCATTCTATGCAAATACGCAACATTCATGCGTTTCGAGCAGCTAAATACGCCACAATCGCACGCAACGTCGCATTATAACAAAATAGTCCATAAGAGTTTTACGCTCGCTGTCGGCGTTCCAACTCGAATTATGAGAAGAAAATCACCTCATTCTATGCAAATACGCAACATTCGTGCGTTTCGAGCAGCTAAACACGCCACAATCGAACGCAAAGTCGGTTCATAACAAAATAGTACATATGAGTTTTACGCTCGCTGTAGGCGTTCCAACTCGAATTATGAGATGAAAAACACTTTATTCTATGCAAATACGCAACATTCGTGCGTTTCGAGCAGCTAAACACGCCACAATCAAAAGCAAATGCGTTTTATACCGAAAACGTACATTTGAGTTTTCCGGTCGCTGTATGCGTTCCCTCTCATATTATGAGAGGAAAAACACTTCATTCTATGCCAATACAAAACACTCGTGCGTTTCGAACAGCCAAACACGCCCAAACCGAAGGCAAAGTCGCTTTATACCAAAATAGTACATATGAGTTTTACGCTCGCTGTAGGCGTTCCAACTCGAATTATGAGAAGAAAAACACGTCATTCTATGCAAATACGCAACATTCATGCGTTTCGAGCGGCCAAAGACGCCCGAATCAAAAGCAAATGTGTTTTATACCGAAAACGTACATTTGAGTTTTCCGCTCGCTGTAGGCGTTCCCTCTCGTATTATGAGAGGAAAAACACTTCATTCTATGCATATACGCAACAGTCATGCGTTTCGAGTAGCTAAACACGCCACAATCGTACGCAAAGTCGCTTTATACCAAAATAGTACATGTGAGTTTTACGCTCGCTGTAGGTGTTCCATCTCGTACTATGAGATGAAAAAAACTTCATTCTATGCAAATACGCAACATTCATGCGTTTCGAGCAGCCAAAGACGGCCCAATCCAAAGCATATGCGTTTTATACCGACAACGTACATTTGAGTTTTACGCTCGATGTAGGCGTTCCAACTCGAATTATGAGAAGAAAAACACGTCATTCTATGCAAATACGCAACATTCATGCGTTTCGAGCAGCTAAATACGCCACAATCGAACGCAACGTCGCATTATAACAAAATAGTCCATAAGAGTTTTACGCTCGCTGTCGGCGTTCCAACTCGAATTATGAGAAGAAAATTACCTCATTCTATGCAAATACGCAACATTCGTGCGTTTCGAGCAGCTAAACACGCCACAATCGAACGCAAAGTCGGTTCATAACAAAATAGTACATAAGAGTTTTACGCTCGCTGTAGGCGTTCCAACTCGAATTATGAGAAGAAAAACACGTCATTCTATGCAAATACGCAACATTCATGCGTTTCGAGCAGCCAAAGACGCCCCAATCAAAAGCAAATGCGTTTTATACCGAAAACGTACATTTGCGTTTTACGTTCGCTGTAGGCGTTCCCTCTGGTATTATGACAGGAAACACACTCCATTCTATGCAAATACGCAACATTCATGCGTTTCGAGCAGCTAAATACGCCACAATCGAACGCAACGTCGCATTATAACAAAATAGTCCATAAGAGTTTTACGCTCGCTGTCGGCGTTCCAACTCGAATTATGAGAAGAAAATCACCTCATTCTATGCAAATACGCAACATTCGTGCGTTTCGAGCAGCTAAACACGCCACAATCGAACGCAAAGTCGGTTCATAACAAAATAGTACATATGAGTTTTACGCTCGCTGTAGGCGTTCCAACTCGAATTATGAGATGAAAAACACTTTATTCTATGCAAATACGCAACATTCGTGCGTTTCGAGCAGCTAAACACGTTACAATCAAAAGCAAATGCGTTTTATACCGAAAACGTACATTTGAGTTTTCCGGTCGCTGTAGGCGTTCCCTCTCATATTATGAGAGGAAAAACACTTCATTCTATGCCAATACGAAACACTCGTGCGTTTCGAACAGCCAAACACGCCCAAACCGAAGGCAAAGTCGCTTTATACCAAAATAGTACATATGAGTTTTACGCTCGCTGTAGGCGTTCCAACTCGAATTATGAGAAGAAAAACACGTCATTCTATGCAAATACGCAACATTCATGCGTTTCGAGCAGCCAAAGACGCCCCAATCAAAAGCAAATGCGTTTTATACCGAAAACATACATTTGAGTTTTCCGCTCGCTGTAGGCGTTCCCTCTCGTATTATGAGAGGAAAAACACTTCATTCTATGCATATACGCAACAGTCATGCGTTTCGAGTAGCTAAACACGCCACAATCGTACGCAAAATCGCTTTATACCAAAATAGTACATGTGAGTTTTACGCTCGCTGTAGGTGTTCCATCTCGTACTATGAGATGAAAAAAACTTCATTCTATGCAAATACGCAACATTCATGCGTTTCGAGCAGCCAAAGACGGCCCAATCCAAAGCATATGCGTTTTATACCGACAACGTACATTTGAGTTTTACGCTCGATGTAGGCGTTCCAACTCGAATTATGAGAAGAAAAACACGTCATTCTATGCAAATACGCAACATTCATGCGTTTCGAGCAGCTAAATACGCCACAATCGAACGCAACGTCGCATTATAACAAAATAGTCCATAAGAGTTTTACGCTCGCTGTCGGCGTTCCAACTCGAATTATGGGAAGAAAATTACCTCATTCTATGCAAATACGCAACATTCGTGCGTTTCGAGCAGCTAAACACGCCACAATCGAACGCAAAGTCGGTTCATCACAAAATAGTACATAAGAGTTTTACGCTCGCTGTAGGCGTTCCAACTCGAATTATGAGAAGAAAAACACGTCATTCTATGCAAATACGCAACATTCATGCGTTTCGAGCAGCCAAAGACGCCCCAATCAAAAGCAAATGCGTTTTATACCGAAAACGTACATTTGCGTTTTACGTTCGCTGTAGGCGTTCCCTCTGGTATTATGACAGGAAACACACTCCATTCTATGCAAATACGCAACATTCATGCGTTTCGAGCAGCTAAATACGCCACAATCGCACGCAACGTCGCATTATAACAAAATAGTCCATAAGAGTTTTACGCTCGCTGTCGGCGTTCCAACTCGAATTATGAGAAGAAAATCACCTCATTCTATGCAAATACGCAACATTCGTGCGTTTCGAGCAGCTAAACACGCCACAATCGAACGCAAAGTCGGTTCATAACAAAATAGTACATATGAGTTTTACGCTCGCTGTAGGCGTTCCAACTCGAATTATGAGATGAAAAACACTTTATTCTATGCAAATACGCAACATTCGTGCGTTTCGAGCAGCTAAACACGCCACAATCAAAAGCAAATGCGTTTTATACCGAAAACGTACATTTGAGTTTTCCGGTCGCTGTAGGCGTTCCCTCTCATATTATGAGAGGAAAAACACTTCATTCTATGCCAATACGAAACACTCGTGCGTTTCGAACAGCCAAACACGCCCAAACCGAAGGCAAAGTCGCTTTATACCAAAATAGTACATGTGAGTTTTACGCTCGCTGTAGGCGTTCCAACTCGAATTATGAGAAGAAAAACACGTCATTCTATGCAAATACGCAACATTCATGCGTTTCGAGCAGCCAAAGACGCCCTAATCAAAAGCAAATGCGTTTTATACCGAAAACATACATTTGAGTTTTCCGCTCGCTGTAGGCGTTCCCTCTCGTATTATGAGAGGAAAAACACTTCATTCTATGCAAATACGCAACATTCATGCGTTTCGAGCAGCTAAATACGCCACAATCGAACGCAACGTCGCATTATAACAAAATAGTCCATAAGAGTTTTACGCTCGCTGTAGGCGTTCCCTCTCGTATTATGAGAGGAAAAACACTTCATTCTATGCATATACGCAACAGTCATGCGTTTCGAGTAGCTAAACACGCCACAATCGTACGCAAAGTCGCTTTATACCAAAATAGTACATGTGAGTTTTACGCTCGCTGTAGGTGTTCCATCTCGTACTATGAGATGAAAAAAACTTCATTCTATGCAAATACGCAACATTCATGCGTTTCGAGCAGCCAAAGACGGCCCAATCCAAAGCATATGCGTTTTATACCGAAAACGTACATTTGAGTTTTACGCTCGATGTAGGCGTTCCAACTCGAATTATGAGAAGAAAAACACGTCATTCTATGCAAATACGCAACATTCATGCGTTTCGAGCAGGCAAAGACGCCCCAATCAAAAGCAAATGCGTTTTATACCGAAAACGTACATTTGAGTTTTACTCTCGCTGTAGGCGTTCCCTCTCGTATTATGAGAGGAAAAACACTTTATTCTATGCATATACGCAACAGTCATGCGTTTCGAGTAGCTAAACACGCCACAATCGTACGCAAAGTCGCTTTATACCAAAATAGTACATGTGAGTTTTACGCTCGCTGTAGGTGTTCCATCTCGTACTATGAGATGAAAAAAACTTCATTCTATGCAAATACGCAACATTCATGCGTTTCGAGCAGCTAAACACGCCACAATCGAACGCAAAGTCGCATTATAACAAAATAGTACATAAGAGTTTTAGGCTCGCTGTCGGCGTTCCAACTCGAATTATGGAGAAGAAAATCACCTCATTCTATGCAAATACGCAACATTCATGCGTTTCGAGCAGCCAAAGACGCCCCAATCAAAAGCAAATGCGTTTTATACCGAAAACGTACATTTGAATTTTACTCTCGCTGTGTAGGCGTTCCCTCTCGTATTATGAGAGGAAAAACACTTCATTCAATGCAAATACGCAACAGTCATGCGTTTCGAGTAGCTAAACACGCCACAATCGAACGCAAAGTCGCTTTATACCAAAATAGTACATGTGAGTTTTACGCTCGCTGTAGGTGTTCCATCTCGTATTATGAGATGAAAAGCACTTCATTCTATGCAAATACGCCACATTTGTGCGTTTCAAGCAGCTAAACACGCCACAATCAAAAGCAAATGCGTTTTATACCGAAAACGTACATTTGAGTTTTCCGCTCGCTGTAGGCGTTCTCTCTCGTATTATGAGAGGAAAAACACTTCATTCTATGCATATACGCAACAGTCATGCGTTTCGAGTAGCTAAACACGCCACAATCGTACGCAAAGTCGCTTTATACCAAAATAGTACATGTGAGTTTTACGCTCGCTGTAGGTGTTCCATCTCGTACTATGAGATGAAAAAAACTTCATTCTATGCAAATACGCAACATTCATGCGTTTCGAGCAGCCAAAGACGGCCCAATCCAAAGCATATGCGTTTTATACCGAAAACGTACATTTGAGTTTTACGCTCGATGTAGGCGTTCCAACTCGAATTATGAGAAGAAAAACACGTCATTCTATGCAAATACGCAACATTCATGCGTTTCGAGCAGCTAAATACGCCACAATCGAACGCAACGTCGCATGATAACAAAATAGTCCATAAGAGTTTTACGCTCGCTGTCGGCGTTCCAACTCGAATTATGAGAAGAAAATCACCTCATTCTATGCAAATACGCAACATTCGTGCGTTTCGAGCAGCTAAACACGCCACAATCGAACGCAAAGTCGGTTTATAACAAAATAGTACATAAGAGTTTTACGCTCGCTGTAGGCGTTCCAACTCGAATTATGAGAAGAAAAACACGTCATTCTATGCAAATACGCAACATTCATGCGTTTCGAGCAGCCAAAGACGCCCCAATCAAAAGCAAATGCGTTTTATACCGAAAACATACATTTGAGTTTTCCGCTCGCTGTAGGCGTTCCCTCTCGTATTATGAGAGGAAAAACACTTCATTCTATGCATATACGCAACAGTCATGCGTTTCGAGTAGCTAAACACGCCACAATCGTACGCAAAGTCGCTTTATACCAAAATAGTACATGTGAGTTTTACGCTCGCTGTAGGTGTTCCATCTCGTACTATGAGATGAAAAAAACTTCATTCTATGCAAATACGCAACATTCATGCGTTTCGAGCAGCCAAAGACGGCCCAATCCAAAGCATATGCGTTTTATACCGAAAACGTACATTTGAGTTTTATGCTCGATGTAGGCGTTCCAACTCGAATTATGAGAAGAAAAACACGTCATTCTATGCAAATACGCAACATTCATGCGTTTCGAGCAGGCAAAGACGCCCCAATCAAAGGCAAATGCGTTTTATACCGAAAACGTACATTTGAGTTTTACTCTCGCTGTAGGCGTTCCCTCTCGTATTATGAGAGGAAAAACACTTCATTCTATGCATATACGCAACAGTCATGCGTTTCGAGTAGCTAAACACGCCACAATCGTACGCAAAGTCGCTTTATACCAAAATAGTACATGTGAGTTTTACGCTCACTGTAGGTGTTCCATCTCGTACTATGAGATGGAAAAAACTTCATTCTATGCAAATACGCAACATTCATGCGTTTCGAGCAGCTAAACACGCCACAATCGAACGCAAAGTCGCATTATAACAAAATAGTACATAAGAGTTTTAGGCTCGCTGTCGGCGTTCCAACTCGAATTATGGAGAAGAAAATCACCTCATTCTATGCAAATACGCAACATTCATGCGTTTCGAGCAGCCAAAGACGCCCCAATCAAAAGCAAATGCGTTTTATACCGAAAACGTACATTTGAATTTTACTCTCGCTGTGTAGGCGTTCCCTCTCGTATTATGAGAGGAAAAACACTTCATTCAATGCAAATACGCAACAGTCATGCGTTTCGAGTAGCTAAACACGCCACAATCGAACGCAAAGTCGCTTTATACCAAAATAGTACATGTGAGTTTTACGCTCGCTGTAGGTGTTCCATCTCGTATTATGAGATGAAAAGCACTTCATTCTATGCAAATACGCCACATTTGTGCGTTTCAAGCAGCTAAACACGCCACAATCAAAAGCAAATGCGTTTTATACCGAAAACGTACATTTGAGTTTTCCGCTCGCTGTAGGCGTTCTCTCTCGTATTATGAGAGGAAAAACACTTCATTCTATGCATATACGCAACAGTCATGCGTTTCGAGTAGCTAAACACGCCACAATCGTACGCAAAGTCGCTTTATACCAAAATAGTACATGTGAGTTTTACGCTCGCTGTAGGTGTTCCATCTCGTACTATGAGATGAAAAAAACTTCATTCTATGCAAATACGCAACATTCATGCGTTTCGAGCAGCCAAAGACGGCCCAATCCAAAGCATATGCGTTTTATACCGAAAACGTACATTTGAGTTTTACGCTCGATGTAGGCGTTCCAACTCGAATTATGAGAAGAAAAACACGTCATTCTATGCAAATACGCAACATTCATGCGTTTCGAGCAGCTAAATACGCCACAATCGAACGCAACGTCGCATGATAACAAAATAGTCCATAAGAGTTTTACGCTCGCTGTCGGCGTTCCAACTCGAATTATGAGAAGAAAATCACCTCATTCTATGCAAATACGCAACATTCGTGCGTTTCGAGCAGCTAAACACGCCACAATCGAACGCAAAGTCGGTTTATAACAAAATAGTACATAAGAGTTTTA
Organism: Amblyjoppa fuscipennis; assembly: GCA_963575735.1. Classification (NCBI taxonomy): domain Eukaryota; kingdom Metazoa; phylum Arthropoda; class Insecta; order Hymenoptera; family Ichneumonidae; genus Amblyjoppa; species Amblyjoppa fuscipennis. Next base: position 17,841,527 of record OY754488.1, on the reverse strand, counting down.
CGCTCGCTGTAGGCGTTCCAACTCGAATTATGAGAAGAAAAACACGTCATTCTATGCAAATACACAACATTCATGCGTTTCGAGCAGCCGAAGACGCCCCAATCAAAAGCAAATGCGTTTTATACCGAAAACGTACATTTGCGTTTTACGTTCGCTGTAGGCGTTCCCTCTGGTATTATGACAGGAAACACACTCCATTCTATGCAAATACGCAACATTCATGCGTTTCGCGCAGCTAAATACGCCACAATCGCACGCAACGTCGCATTATAACAAAATAGTCCATAAGAGTTTTACGCTCGCTGTCGGCGTTCCAACTCGAATTATGAGAAGAAAATCACCTCATTCTATGCAAATACGCAACATTCGTGCGTTTCGAGCAGCTAAACACGCCACAATCGAACGCAAAGTCGGTTCATAACAAAATAGTACATATGAGTTTTACGCTCGCTGTAGGCGTTCCAACTCGAATTATGAGATGAAAAACACTTTATTCTATGCAAATACGCAACATTCGTGCGTTTCGAGCAGCTAAACACGCCACAATCAAAAGCAAATGCGTTTTATACCGAAAACGTACATTTGAGTTTTCCGGTCGCTGTAGGCGTTCCCTCTCATATTATGAGAGGAAAAACACTTCATTCTATGCCAATACAAAACACTCGTGCGTTTCGAACAGCCAAACACGCCCAAACCGAAGGCAAAGTCGCTTTATACCAAAATAGTACATATGAGTTTTACGCTCGCTGTAGGCGTTCCAACTCGAATTATGAGAAGAAAAACACGTCATTCTATGCAAATACGCAACATTCATGCGTTTCGAGCAGCCAAAGACGCCCGAATCAAAAGCAAATGTGTTTTATACCGAAAACGTACATTTGAGTTTTCCGCTCGCTGTAGGCGTTCCCTCTCGTATTATGAGAGGAAAAACACTTCATTCTATGCATATACGCAACAGTCATGCGTTTCGAGTAGCTAAACACGCCACAATCGTACGCAAAGTCGCTTTATACCAAAATAGTACATGTGAGTTTTACGCTCGCTGTAGGTGTTCCATCTCGTACTATGAGATGAAAAAAACTTCATTCTATGCAAATACGCAACATTCATGCGTTTCGAGCAGCCAAAGACGGCCCAATCCAAAGCATATGCGTTTTATACCGACAACGTACATTTGAGTTTTACGCTCGATGTAGGCGTTCCAACTCGAATTATGAGAAGAAAAACACGTCATTCTATGCAAATACGCAACATTCATGCGTTTCGAGCAGCTAAATACGCCACAATCGAACGCAACGTCGCATTATAACAAAATAGTCCATAAGAGTTTTACGCTCGCTGTCGGCGTTCCAACTCGAATTATGAGAAGAAAATTACCTCATTCTATGCAAATACGCAACATTCGTGCGTTTCGAGCAGCTAAACACGCCACAATCGAACGCAAAGTCGGTTCATCACAAAATAGTACATAAGAGTTTTACGCTCGCTGTAGGCGTTCCAACTCGAATTATGAGAAGAAAAACACGTCATTCTATGCAAATACGCAACATTCATGCGTTTCGAGCAGCCAAAGACGCCCCAATCAAAAGCAAATGCGTTTTATACCGAAAACGTACATTTGCGTTTTACGTTCGCTGTAGGCGTTCCCTCTGGTATTATGACAGGAAACACACTCCATTCTATGCAAATACGCAACATTCATGCGTTTCGAGCAGCTAAATACGCCACAATCGCACGCAACGTCGCATTATAACAAAATAGTCCATAAGAGTTTTACGCTCGCTGTCGGCGTTCCAACTCGAATTATGAGAAGAAAATCACCTCATTCTATGCAAATACGCAACATTCGTGCGTTTCGAGCAGCTAAACACGCCACAATCGAACGCAAAGTCGGTTCATAACAAAATAGTACATATGAGTTTTACGCTCGCTGTAGGCGTTCCAACTCGAATTATGAGATGAAAAACACTTTATTCTATGCAAATACGCAACATTCGTGCGTTTCGAGCAGCTAAACACGCCACAATCAAAAGCAAATGCGTTTTATACCGAAAACGTACATTTGAGTTTTCCGGTCGCTGTAGGCGTTCCCTCTCATATTATGAGAGGAAAAACACTTCATTCTATGCCAATACAAAACACTCGTGCGTTTCGAACAGCCAAACACGCCCAAACCGAAGGCAAAGTCGCTTTATACCAAAATAGTACATATGAGTTTTACGCTCGCTGTAGGCGTTCCAACTCGAATTATGAGAAGAAAAACACGTCATTCTATGCAAATACGCAACATTCATGCGTTTCGAGCAGCCAAAGACGCCCGAATCAAAAGCAAATGTGTTTTATACCGAAAACGTACATTTGAGTTTTCCGCTCGCTGTAGGCGTTCCCTCTCGTATTATGAGAGGAAAAACACTTCATTCTATGCATATACGCAACAGTCATGCGTTTCGAGTAGCTAAACACGCCACAATCGTACGCAAAGTCGCTTTATACCAAAATAGTACATGTGAGTTTTACGCTCGCTGTAGGTGTTCCATCTCGTACTATGAGATGAAAAAAACTTCATTCTATGCAAATACGCAACATTCATGCGTTTCGAGCAGCCAAAGACGGCCCAATCCAAAGCATATGCGTTTTATACCGACAACGTACATTTGAGTTTTACGCTCGATGTAGGCGTTCCAACTCGAATTATGAGAAGAAAAACACGTCATTCTATGCAAATACGCAACATTCATGCGTTTCGAGCAGCTAAATACGCCACAATCGAACGCAACGTCGCATTATAACAAAATAGTCCATAAGAGTTTTACGCTCGCTGTCGGCGTTCCAACTCGAATTATGGGAAGAAAATTACCTCATTCTATGCAAATACGCAACATTCGTGCGTTTCGAGCAGCTAAACACGCCACAATCGAACGCAAAGTCGGTTCATCACAAAATAGTACATAAGAGTTTTACGCTCGCTGTAGGCGTTCCAACTCGAATTATGAGAAGAAAAACACGTCATTCTATGCAAATACGCAACATTCATGCGTTTCGAGCAGCCAAAGACGCCCCAATCAAAAGCAAATGCGTTTTATACCGAAAACGTACATTTGCGTTTTACGTTCGCTGTAGGCGTTCCCTCTGGTATTATGACAGGAAACACACTCCATTCTATGCAAATACGCAACATTCATGCGTTTCGAGCAGCTAAATACGCCACAATCGCACGCAACGTCGCATTATAACAAAATAGTCCATAAGAGTTTTACGCTCGCTGTCGGCGTTCCAACTCGAATTATGAGAAGAAAATCACCTCATTCTATGCAAATACGCAACATTCATGCGTTTCGAGCAGCTAAATACGCCACAATCGCACGCAACGTCGCATTATAACAAAATAGTCCATAAGAGTTTTACGCTCGCTGTCGGCGTTCCAACTCGAATTATGAGAAGAAAATCACCTCATTCTATGCAAATACGCAACATTCGTGCGTTTCGAGCAGCTAAACACGCCACAATCAAAAGCAAATGCGTTTTATACCGAAAACGTACATTTGAGTTTTCCGGTCGCTGTAGGCGTTCCCTCTCATATTATGAGAGGAAAAACACTTCATTCTACGCCAATACGAAACACTCGTGCGTTTCGAACAGCCAAACACGCCCAAACCGAAGGCAAAGTCGCTTTATACCAAAATAGTACATGTGAGTTTTACGCTCGCTGTAGGCGTTCCAACTCGAATTATGAGAAGAAAAACACGTCATTCTATGCAAATACGCAACATTCATGCGTTTCGAGCAGCCAAAGACGCCCTAATCAAAAGCAAATGCGTTTTATACCGAAAACATACATTTGAGTTTTCCGCTCGCTGTAGGCGTTCCCTCTCGTATTATGAGAGGAAAAACACTTCATTCTATGCAAATACGCAACATTCATGCGTTTCGAGCAGCTAAATACGCCACAATCGAACGCAACGTCGCATTATAACAAAATAGTCCATAAGAGTTTTACGCTCGCTGTAGGCGTTCCCTCTCGTATTATGAGAGGAAAAACACTTCATTCTATGCATATACGCAACAGTCATGCGTTTCGAGTAGCTAAACACGCCACAATCGTACGCAAAGTCGCTTTATACCAAAATAGTACATGTGAGTTTTACGCTCGCTGTAGGTGTTCCATCTCGTACTATGAGATGAAAAAAACTTCATTCTATGCAAATACGCAACATTCATGCGTTTCGAGCAGCCAAAGACGGCCCAATCCAAAGCATATGCGTTTTATACCGAAAACGTACATTTGAGTTTTACGCTCGATGTAGGCGTTCCAACTCGAATTATGAGAAGAAAAACACGTCATTCTATGCAAATACGCAACATTCATGCGTTTCGAGCAGGCAAAGACGCCCCAATCAAAAGCAAATGCGTTTTATACCGAAAACGTACATTTGAATTTTACTCTCGCTGTGTAGGCGTTCCCTCTCGTATTATGAGAGGAAAAACACTTCATTCAATGCAAATACGCAACAGTCATGCGTTTCGAGTAGCTAAACACGCCACAATCGAACGCAAAGTCGCATTATAACAAAATAGTACATAAGAGTTTTAGGCTCGCTGTCGGCGTTCCAACTCGAATTATGGAGAAGAAAATCACCTCATTCTATGCAAATACGCAACATTCATGCGTTTCGAGCAGCCAAAGACGCCCCAATCAAAAGCAAATGCGTTTTATACCGAAAACGTACATTTGAATTTTACTCTCGCTGTGTAGGCGTTCCCTCTCGTATTATGAGAGGAAAAACACTTCATTCAATGCAAATACGCAACAGTCATGCGTTTCGAGTAGCTAAACACGCCACAATCGAACGCAAAGTCGCTTTATACCAAAATAGTACATGTGAGTTTTACGCTCGCTGTAGGTGTTCCATCTCGTATTATGAGATGAAAAGCACTTCATTCTATGCAAATACGCCACATTTGTGCGTTTCAAGCAGCTAAACACGCCACAATCAAAAGCAAATGCGTTTTATACCGAAAACGTACATTTGAGTTTTCCGCTCGCTGTAGGCGTTCCCTCTCGTATTATGAGAGGAAAAACACTTAATTCTATGCATATACGCAACAGTCATGCGTTTCGAGTAGCTAAACACGCCACAATCGTACGCAAAGTCGCTTTATACCAAAATAGTACATGTGAGTTTTACGCTCGCTGTAGGTGTTCCATCTCGTACTATGAGATGAAAAAAACTTCATTCTATGCAAATACGCAACATTCATGCGTTTCGAGCAGCCAAAGACGGCCCAATCCAAAGCATATGCGTTTTATACCGAAAACGTACATTTGAGTTTTACGCTCGATGTAGGCGTTCCAACTCGAATTATGAGAAGAAAAACACGTCATTCTATGCAAATACGCAACATTCATGCGTTTCGAGCAGCTAAATACGCCACAATCGAACGCAACGTCGCATAATAACAAAATAGTCCATAAGAGTTTTACGCTCGCTGTCGGCGTTCCAACTCGAATTATGAGAAGAAAATCACCTCATTCTATGCAAATACGCAACATTCGTGCGTTTCGAGCAGCTAAACACGCCACAATCGAACGCAAAGTCGGTTCATAACAAAATAGTACGTAAGAGTTTTACGCTCGCTGTAGGCGTTCCAACTCGAATTATGAGAAGAAAAACACGTCATTCTATGCAAATACACAACATTCATGCGTTTCGAGCAGCCGAAGACGCCCCAATCAAAAGCAAATGCGTTTTATACCGAAAACGTACATTTGCGTTTTACGTTCGCTGTAGGCGTTCCCTCTGGTATTATGACAGGAAACACACTCCATTCTATGCAAATACGCAACATTCATGCGTTTCGAGCAGCTAAATACGCCACAATCGAACGCAACGTCGCATAATAACAAAATAGTCCATACGAGTTTTACGCTCGCTGTCGGCGTTCCAACTCGAATTATGAGAAGAAAATCACCTCATTCTATGCAAATACGCAACATTCGTGCGTTTCGAGCAGCTAAACACGCCACAATCGAACGCAAAGTCGGTTCATAACAAAATAGTACGTAAGAGTTTTACGCTCGCTGTAGGCGTTCCAACTCGAATTATGAGAAGAAAAACACGTCATTCTATGCAAATACACAACATTCATGCGTTTCGAGCAGCCGAAGACGCCCCAATCAAAAGCAAATGCGTTTTATACCGAAAACGTACATTTGCGTTTTACGTTCGCTGTAGGCGTTCCCTCTGGTATTATGACAGGAAACACACTCCATTCTATGCAAATACGCAACATTCATGCGTTTCGAGCAGCTAAATACGCCACAATCGAACGCAACGTCGCATTATAATAAAATAGTCCATAAGAGTTTTACGCTCGCTGTCGGCGTTCCAACTCGAATTATGAGAAGAAAATCACCTCATTCTATGCAAATACGCAACATTCGTGCGTTTCGAGCAGCTAAACACGCCACAATCGAACGCAAAGTCGGTTTATAACAAAATAGTACATATGAGTTTTACGCTCGCTGTAGGCGTTCCAACTCGAATTATGAGATGAAAAACACTTTATTCTATGCAAATACGCAACATTCGTGCGTTTCGAGCAGCTAAACACGCCACAATCAAAAGCAAATGCGTTTTATACCGAAAACGTACATTTGAGTTTTCCGGTCGCTGTAGGCGTTCCCTCTCATATTATGAGAGGAAAAACACTTCATTCTATGCCAATACGAAACACTCGTGCGTTTCGAACAGCCAAACACGCCCAAACCGAAGGCAAAGTCGCTTTATACCAAAATAGTACATATGAGTTTTACGCTCGCTGTAGGCGTTCCAACTCGAATTATGAGAAGAAAAACACGTCATTCTATGCAAATACGCAACATTCATGCGTTTCGAGCAGCCAAAGACGCCCCAATCAAAAGCAAATGCGTTTTATACCGAAAACATACATTTGAGTTTTCCGCTCGCTGTAGGCGTTCCCTCTCGTATTATGAGAGGAAAAACACTTCATTCTATGCATATACGCAACAGTCATGCGTTTCGAGTAGCTAAACACGCCACAATCGTACGCAAAGTCGCTTTATACCAAAATAGTACATGTGAGTTTTACGCTCGCTGTAGGTGTTCCATCTCGTACTATGAGATGAAAAAAACTTCATTCTATGCAAATACGCAACATTCATGCGTTTCGAGCAGCTAAACACGCCACAATCGAACGCAAAGTCGCATTATAACAAAATAGTACATAAGAGTTTTAGGCTCGCTGTCGGCGTTCCAACTCGAATTATGGAGAAGAAAATCACCTCATTCTATGCAAATACGCAACATTCATGCGTTTCGAGCAGCCAAAGACGCCCCAATCAAAAGCAAATGCGTTTTATACCGAAAACGTACATTTGAATTTTACTCTCGCTGTGTAGGCGTTCCCTCTCGTATTATGAGAGGAAAAACACTTCATTCAATGCAAATACGCAACAGTCATGCGTTTCGAGTAGCTAAACACGCCACAATCGAACGCAAAGTCGCTTTATACCAAAATAGTACATGTGAGTTTTACGCTCGCTGTAGGTGTTCCATCTCGTATTATGAGATGAAAAGCACTTCATTCTATGCAAATACGCCACATTTGTGCGTTTCAAGCAGCTAAACACGCCACAATCAAAAGCAAATGCGTTTTATACCGAAAACGTACATTTGAGTTTTCCGCTCGCTGTAGGCGTTCCCTTTCGTATTATGAGAGGAAAAACACTTCATTCTATGCATATACGCAACAGTCATGCGTTTCGAGTAGCTAAACACGCCACAATCGTACGCAAAGTCGCTTTATACCAAAATAGTACATGTGAGTTTTACGCTCGCTGTAGGTGTTCCATCTCGTACTATGAGATGAAAAAAACTTCATTCTATGCAAATACGCAACATTCATGCGTTTCGAGCAGCCAAAGACGGCCCAATCCAAAGCATATGCGTTTTATACCGAAAACGTACATTTGAGTTTTACGCTCGATGTAGGCGTTCCAACTCGAATTATGAGAAGAAAAACACGTCATTCTATGCAAATACGCAACATTCATGCGTTTCGAGCAGCTAAATACGCCACAATCGAACGCAACGTCGCATAATAACAAAATAGTCCATAAGAGTTTTACGCTCGTTGTCGGCGTTCCAACTCGAATTATGAGAAGAAAAACACGTCATTCTATGCAAATACGCAACATTCATGCGTTTCGAGCAGATAAAGACGCCCCAATCAAAAGCAAATGCGTTTTATACCGGAAACGTACATTTGCGTTTTACGTTCGCTGTAGGCGTTCCCTCTGGTATTATGACAGGAAACACACTCCATTCTATGCAAATACGCAACATTCATGCGTTTCGAGCAGCTAAATACGCCACAATCGAACGCAACGTCGCATTATAACAAAATAGTCCATAAGAGTTTTACGCTCGCTGTCGGCGTTCCAACTCGAATTATGAGAAGAAAATCACCTCATTCTATGCAAATACGGAACATTCGTGCGTTTCGAGCAGCTAAACACGCCACAATTGAACGCAAAGTCGGTTCATAACAAAATAGTACATATGAGTTTTACGCTCGCTGTAGGCGTTCCAACTGGAATTATGAGATGAAAAACACTTTATTCTATGCAAATACGCAACATTCGTGCGTTTCGAGCAGCTAAACACGCCACAATCAAAAGCAAATGCGTTTTATACCTAAAACGTACATTTGAGTTTTCCGGTCGCTGTAGGCGTTCCCTCTCATATTATGAGAGGAAAAACACTTCATTCTATGCCAATACGAAACACTCGTGCGTTTCGAACAGCCAAACACGCCCAAACCGAAGGCAAAGTCGCTTTATACCAAAATAGTACATAAGAGTTTTACGCTCGCTGTCGGCGTTCCAACTCGAATTATGAGAAGAAAATCACCTCATTCTATGCAAATACGCAACATTCATGCGTTTCGAGCAGCCAAAGACGCCCCAATCAAATGCAAATGCGTTTTATACCGAAAACGTACATTTAAGTTTTACTCTCGCTGTAGGCGTTCCCTCTCGTATTATGAGAGGAAAAACACTTCATTTTATGCAAATACGCAACATTCATGCGTTTCGAGCAGCCAAAGACGCCCCAATCAAAAGCAAATGCGTTTTATACCGAAAACGTACATTTGAGTGTTCCGCTCGCTGTAGGCGATCCCTCTCGTATTATGAGAGGGAAAACACTTCATTCTATGCAAATACGCAACAGTCATGCGTTTCGAGTAGCTAATGTTACGTCGCGGTTTATTTCAATTGATTTTACCTTTTTACATTTTTCAGAAAAATCCCGGATCAACGAATGAGCGACTTCTAAGGAAGTACATTTGGATGCTCCAAGGTTTAAACCGGAATGCGCCGGTTAGGGATCGGAGCAACACTGGATGAGTGTAATTTTTATATGATTTTAGAGGATTTCGATTGTTACTTGATATATAGTATACCTGATTTCCTTTTGTATGTTTGGCAGGTGATGAGCGTAGCGGGCGTAGCGGGTTGAAAATTGCTAGACGCCAACGATTAATTCAGGGGAATATGCCGCTTACCGCCTGTCCTCGTAGAGCACCGTCGAGGCGTCGGAAACGTTGCCGTCCTCCGCGATCTGGTCGTTGGCAGGTTGATCCTCGCAGCTAGCGTCCTCGTTGAGTTTTCCGACGGATGGTTTCTCGCGTACTATGTAGACGCGGTGATTTTTCAATATACCGTCGGATACGATGGTTGGTAATTTTCTCTGCGTGGAGATGACGTTACGAATATTATTTAGTTTTATTGCGACCACCGAGTGGACGGTGATGAGTTTAGAAATTTGAGTTCTGTGCTTCTGGGGAGACTGAACTGAGTTGAGGTTTACTAGAACGTTCGTTCTTATTTTACGCGACCCAAGTTTCCGCGCAGCATGTCTACGACCCATTATGAATTTTACGATTGGAGGTTAATTCACACACAGAATCTCCCATAATGCAATTGAGTTCGAAGGGTGAGAGGAAAAGGAGTTGCGTTTTATATCGACTTAAATTAATATCGGATCAAATTTTTATCGAACTCGTTTGAGTTTCGATTTATATATAATCCAATTTTGGGTTAATCCTAGTTATGGTTACGCTTAATTCCAGTTTGATCGATCGGAGATCCTGGAGTACGCTCTGAATCTGGTTTTTATCAGTCTCCACTTGAGTGGTGACTGGTATTATCAGGTTCAGTTATTATGCCTAATTAACTTAACTAATAAGCGTCAATAGCTTTGGGTATTTGTAGGGTTTCAGTTTGATTACGGGGACTTGTGAGTGTGAATCAATCCCCAATATATATTTGTTCTCGAGGCCTTTTGCCGTGATTGATCTACTTTTTAACGGTCTTACGTGAGTAGGATCGGTGTGTTGGGTGTCGTCGAAGAACGAAAGTAATATTTTATTAGTCGGAGTACCTTTTCGGTTTTAAGTTCGGTTCACGACGAATAGTTTACACTGAAGTTACAATTGGTATCGATTGATAATTATTATTAATTTTAATAATTCAGAATGTTGACCGTGAGGATATCTTATATCGGCTAGAATATACCGAAAAGTTGATACAGAATTCGGATCTTTAAGATTCGGTAAGAATATATTTTATTGACAGATTATGTATGATTCGAATATTCGCGAGGATATCTTATATCGGCTAGAATGTACCGCCTGGTCGCAGCCAGGTATCGAACGCGTTTTATTTATTCGTGACAAAATTATGAAACGATTCTAAGTTAGAATTGACAATTATTCGATTATATATATGTACCGGGATCGCGTGAGTCTCTTCGTGAGAGCTCTGAATGTCGACCGTCGGAGATGAGAGTCGTAGAAGAACTGAAGATCCACCGTCGCTGCTCCTCTCGCGAGTCTCCCAAGCCCATGAGTAGCGGTGGGGGAGACACTCGCGGATTCGCTCCGCTCCGCTGTCCAATGATGCGCGCCTCATGCAGTCCCGCCGCGGGTGCGCCGCTCTGTTGTAGTGGGGAGCACCCGGTGCCTTGCTGCAGCCTGATGGCGGGTAGTGGGGCAGCCGCTCTTGGTCTAGCGGTAGGCGTGCCGTACAATGATGGGCGAGCCATTGCCTCCCGGCAGCGCCGATGATAGATGGTGGGGCAGCCGCTCGTGATCCAGCGGTACCCGTGCCGTTCAATGTTGGGGGAGCCGTCTTCTCGCGGCAGCCCGATGGTAGGTGGTAGGGCAGCCGCTCGTGGTCCCGTGGTAGCCGTGGTGTCCGGTGAGTAGGGATAGCCGTCGTCTTACGGCAGTCGCGCCGTCCGTTCAGTGGGGACACCCATCGTCTCACGGCAGCGTCGGTGGTACATGGTGGGGTAGCCGCTGTCTCGCGGCCCTCGTGCCGTCCGTCGAGTGGGGGATCCCTTGTCTCGCGGCAGCGTCGATGGTATATGGTGGGGTAGCCGCTGTTTCGCGGCCCTCGTGCCGTCCGTCGAGTGGGGGATCCCTTTTCTCGCGGCAGCGTCGATGGTATATGGTGGGGCAGCCGCTCGTGGTTTCGCAGTAGCCGTGCTGTCCCTATAGCGGGGGTAGCCTTTGTTGCGCGGCAGCGCAACGGTCGATGGCGGGGCAGGCCGCGCGTGGAGCCGTATGCTTACGCAGCATTCCACGGCTCGATTCTAAGAGGGCCTTATCGCCGGAGCTTTGCGGAGCCCGCTGTGGCGACTGCGTCCGGTCGCACGGGCTCGCTTCTTAGAGAGCCTTATCGGCGTACCTTCGCGGAGCTTGATATCGGGACTGCGTCCGGTCCCACACTCGGCCTACCATCCGATATTTTATTCTCTAGCGGCCTTATAGTTAATATTAATTATTTAACCATTATTCCCTTTTACATGGTTTAATACAATGTATGATTAGGCCAAATGCCTAAGGTTAGGTTAAATGCCTAAAGTAAATTATTCGTATTACTATATATGAATATTTAATAATTATTATTATTAATTTTCAATAAAGACATTATTTGTCGTGAATTGATATTACGAGTGCGCCCATCCCGCTATTTCGGATGGTGCGCGTATTTTATATGGTTTGAAATAATAATTAATTGTCAGCAATTGTTAATGATAATAAAACTGATATTCAATTCAATTCGGTTCGATTATTACTACGTTAATCGCCATCCAATATTGATTCTGGTATAACATTTTGATGGTTTGAAAAGTAATTATATTAATAATAAATGTTGATTTGAAATCAGAAGTGTTCGTTTGATTATTATTATTTGGCGCCATCGAATATCGTTCTGACGACGATATTCCGATGTTGTTCGCGTTTCAAAAATAAAAATTATTATTATTTTATTAATAATTATTAAATGTTAATAAAAATGATTCGTAATTATTATTAATTATCGACATCGAATTGCGGCGATATTTGGATTATTGAAATATTTTGCATAAAGCAATCTGATGCGTGTATTCAACTACCGTAGGATGGTAACTACATTTTTATGTAAAAACTCGAATATCTCGGAAACGGCTGGTCCTAAAGTATAGGAAGGTACCAGCCCCTCGGAGCTCTATATGATATGCTTAGCCAAATGTTCTAATAAAATTCTGATTATTATTTATATTTTGACCTTTATGGCTTAACAAAGTGTCAGAATCGTGAATCTAATCTATCATGCGGCGACCCACGCCGCTTTATTACTTAAAATATCGATTAATTATACATACATATAAAGTTTTTGAAATGTCGATTACTCTTTCGGTAACAGATTCGACCCAGGACGTAACAGCGTAAAACGCAAATGTACGTTTTCGGTATAAAACGCATTTGCTTTTGATTGGGGCGTCTTTGGCTGCTCGAAACGCATGAATGTTGCGTATTTGCATAGAATAGACGTGTTTTTCTTCGCATAATTCGAGTTGGAACGCCTACAGCGAGCGTAAAACTCATTTCTACTATTTTGTTATAATGCGACTTTGCGTTCGATTGTGGCGTGTTTAGCTGCTCGAAACGCATGAATGTTGCGTATATACATAAAATGAAGTGTTTTACCTCTCATAATACGAGAGGGAACGCGTACAGCGAGCGTAAAACTCAAATGTACGTTTTCGGTATCAAACGCATTTGCTTTTGATTGGGGCGTCTTTGGCTGCTCGAAACGCATGAATGTTGCGTATTTGCATAGAATGACGTGTTTTTCATCTCATAATACGAGATGGAACACCTACAGCGAGCGTAAAACTCACATGTACTATTTTGTTATAAAGCGACTTTGCGTTCGATTGTGGCGTGTTTAGCTGCTTGAAACGCACGAGTGTTGCGTATTGGCATAGAATGAAGTGTTTTTCCTCTCATAATACGAGAGGGAACGCCTACAGCGAGCGGAAAACTCAAATGTACGTTTTCGGTATAAAACGCATTTGCATTTGATTGGGGCGTCTTTGACTGCTCGAAACGCATGAATGTTGCGTATTTGCATAGAATGACGTGTTTTTCTTCTCATAATTCGAGTTGGAACGCCTACAGCGAGCGTAAAACTCATATGTACTATTTTGTTATAATGCGACTTTGCGTTCGATTGTGGCGTGTTTAGCTGCTCGAAAGGCATGAATGTTGCGTATTTGCATAAAATTAAGTGTTTTTCCTCTCATAATACGAGAGGGAACGCCTACAGTGAGAGTAAAACTCAAATGTACGTTTTCGGTATAAAACGCATTTGCTTTTGATTGGGGCGTCTGGCTGCTCGAAACGCATGAATGTTGCGTATTTGCATAGAATGAGGTGATTTTCTTCCCATAATTCGAGTTGGAACGCCGACAGCGAGCGTAAAACTCTTATGTACTATTTTGTTATAATGCGACTTTGCGTTCGATTGTGGCGTGTTTAGCTGCTTGAAACGCATGAATGTTGCGTATTTGCATAGAATGAAGTGTTTTTCTTCTCATAATACGAGAGGGAACGCCTACAGCGAGCGTAAAACGCAAATGTACGTTTTCGGTATAAAACGCATTTGCTTTTGATTGGGGCGTCTTTGGCTGCTCGAAACGCATGAATGTTGCGTATTTGCATAGACTGAGGTGATTTTCTTCTCATAATTCGAGTTGGAACGCCTACAGCGAGCGTGAAACTCATTTGTACTATTTTGTTATAATGCGACTTTGCGTTCGATTGTGGCGTCTTTGGCTGCTCGAAACGCATGAATGTTGCGTATTTGTATACAATGAAGTGTTTTTCCTCGAGTAATACGAGAGGGAACTCCTACAGCGAGCGTAAAACTCAAATATACGTTTTCGGTATTTAACGCATTTGCTTTTGATTGGGGCGTCTTTGGCTGCTCGAAACGCATGAATGTTGCGTATTTGCATAGAATGACGTGTTTTTCTTCTCATAATTCGAGTTGGAACGCCTACATCGAGCGTAAAACTCAAATGTACGTTTTCGGTATAAAACGCATATGCTTTGGATTGGGCCGTCTTTGGCTGCTCGAAACGCATGAATGTTGCGTATATACATAAAATGAAGTGTTTTTCCTCTCATAATACGAGAGGGAACGCGTACAGCGAGCGTAAAACTCAAATGTACGTTTTCGGTATAAAACGCATTTGCTTTTGATTGGGGCGTCTTTGGCTGCTCGAAACGCATGAATGTTGCGTATTTGCATAGAATGAACTGTTTTTCCTCTCATAATACGAGAGGGAACGCCTACAGCGAGCGTAAAACTGTTATGTAGTATTTTGTTATAAAGCGACTTTGCGTTCGATTGTGGCGTGTTTAGCTGCTTGAAACGCACGAATGTTGCGTATTTGCATAGAATGAAGTGTTTTTCCTCTCATAATACGAGATGGAACACCAGCGAGCGTAAAACTCAAATGTACGTTTTCGGTATAAAGCGCATTTATTTTGATTGTGGCGTCATTGACTGCTCGAAATGCATAAATGTTGCGTATTTGCATAGAATGAAGTGTTTTTCCTCTCATAATATGAGAGGGAACGCCTACAGCGAGCGTAAAACTCCAATGTACGTTTTCGGTATAAAACGCATTTGCTTTTGATTGGGGCGTCTTTGATTGCTCGAAATGCATGAATGTTGCGTATTTGCATAGAATGAGGTGATTTTCTTCTCATAATTCGAGTTGGAACGCCGACAGCGAGCGTAAAACTCTTATGGACTATTTTGTTATAATGCGACTTTGCGTTCGATTGTGGCGTGTTTAGCTGCTCGAAACGCATGAATGTTCCGTATTTGCATAGAATGGAGTGTGTTTCCTGTCATAATACGAGTGGGAACGCCTACAGCCAGCGTAAAACGCAAATGTACTTTTTCGGTATAAAACGCATTTGCTTTTGATTGGGGCGTCTTTGGCTGCTCGAAACGCACGAATGTTGCGTATTTGCATAGAATGAACTGTTTTTCCTCTCATAATACGAGAGGGAACGCCTACATCGAGCGTAAAACTCAAATGTACGTTTTCGGTATAAGACGCATATGCTTTTGATTGGGCCTCCTTTGGCTGCTCGAAACGCATGAATGTTGCGTATTTGCATAGAATGAGGTGTTTTTCGTCTCATAATTCGAGATGGAACGCCTACAGCGAGCGTAAAACTCTTATGTACTATTTTGTTATAAAGCGACTTTGCGTTCGATTGTGGCGTGTTTAGTTGCTTGAAACGCACAAATGTTGCGTATTTGCATAGAATGAAGTGTTTTTCATCTCATAATACGAGATGGAACACCTACAGCGAGCGTAAACCTCAAATGTACGTTTTCGGTATAAAGCGCATTTGTTTTGATTGGGGCGTCTTTGACTGCTCGAAATGCATGAATGTTGCGTATTTGCATAGAATGAAGTGTTTTTCCTCTCATAATACGAGAAGGAACGCCTACAGCGAGCGTAAAACGCAAATGTACTTTTTCGGTATAAAGCGCATTTGTTTTGATTGGGGCGTCTTTGACTGCTCGAAATGCATGAATGTTGCGTATTTGCATAGAATGAAGTGTTTTTCCTCTCATAATACGAGAGGGAACGCCTACAGCGAGCGTAAAACTCAAATGTACGTTTTCGGTATAACACGCATTTGCTTTTGATTGGGGCGTCTTTGATTGCTCGAAATGCATAAATGTTGCGTATTTGCATAGAATGAAGTGTTTTTCCTCTCATAATACGAGAGGGAACGCCTACAGCGAGCGTAAAACTCTTATGGACTATTTTGTTATAATGCGACTTTGCGTTCGATTGTGGCGTGTTTAGCTGCTCGAAACGTATGAATGTTCCGTATTTGCATAGAATGGAGTGTGTTTCCTGTCATAATACGAGTGGGAACGCCTACAGCCAGCGTAAAACGCAAATGTACTTTTTCGGTATAAAGCGCATTTGTTTTGATTGGGGCGTCTTTGACTGCTCGAAATGCATGAATGTTGCGTATTTGCATAGAATGAAGTGTTTTTCCTCTCATAATACGAGAGGGAACGCCTACAGCGAGCGTAAAACTCAAATGTACGTTTTCGGTATAACACGCATTTGCTTTTGATTGGGGCGTCTTTGATTGCTCGAAATGCATGAATGTTGCGTATTTGCATAGAATGAGGTGATTTTCTTCTCATAATTCGAGTTGGAACGCCTACAGCAAGCGTAAAACTTATTTGTACTATTTTGTTATAATGCGACATTGCGTTCGATTGTGGCGTGTTTAGCTGCTCGAAACGCATGAATGTTGCGTATATACATAAAATGAAGTGTTTTACCTCTCATAATACGAGAGGGAACGCGTACAGCGAGCGTAAAACTCTAATATACGTTTTCGGTATAAAACGCATTTGCTTTTGATTGGGGCGTCTTTGGCAGCTCGAAACCCATGAATGTTGCGTATTTGCATAGAATGACGTGTTTTTCTTCTCATGATTCGAGTTGGAACGTTTACAGCGAGCGTAAAACTCTTATGTACTATTTTGTTATAAAGCGATCTTGCGTTCGATTGTGGCGTGTTTAGCTGCTCGAAACGCACGAATGTTGCGTATTTGCATAGAATGAAGTGTTTTACATCTCATAATACGAGATGGAACACCTACAGCGAGCGTAAAACTCACATGTACTATTTTGGTATAAAGCGACTTTGCGTTCGATTGTGGCGTGATTAGCTACTCGAAACGCATGACTGTTGCGTATTTGCATAGAATGAAGTGTTTTTCCTCTCATAATACGAGAGGGAACGCCTACAGCGAGCGGAAAACTCAAATGTACGCTTTCGGTATAAAACGCATTTGCTTTTGATTGGGGCGTCTTTGGCTGCTCGAAACGCATGAATGTTGCGTATTTGCACAGAATGAGGTGATTTTCTTCTCATAATTCGAGTTGGAACGCCGACAGCGAGCGTAAAACTCTTATGTACTATTTTGTTATAAAGCGACTTTGCGTTCGATTGTGGCGTGTTTAGTTGCTTGAAACGCACAAATGTTGCGTATTTGCATAGAATGAAGTGTTTTTCATCTCATAATACGAGATGGAACACCTACAGCGAGCGTAAAACTCAAATGTACGTTTTCGGTATAAAGCGCATTTGTTTTGATTGGGGCGTCTTTGACTGCTCGAAATGCATGAATGTTGCGTATTTGCATAGAATGAAGTGTTTTTCCTCTCATAATACGAGAGGGAACGCCTACAGCGAGCGGAAAACTCAAATGTACGTTTTCGGTATAAAACGCATTTGCTTTTGATTGGGGCGTCTTTGGCTGCTCGAAACGCATGAATGTTGCGTATTTGCATAGAATGGAGTGTGTTTCCTCTCATAATACGAGAGGGAACGCCTACAGCGAGCGTAAAACGCAAATGTACGTTTTCGGTATAAAACGCATTTGCTTTTGATTGGGGCGTCTTTGGCTGCTCGAAACGCATGAATGTTGCGTATTTGCATAGAATGACGTGTTTTTCTTCCCATAATTCGAGTTGGAACACCTACAGCGAGCGTAAAACTCACATGTACTATTTTGGTATAAAGCGACTTTGCGTTCGATTGTGGCGTGTTTAGCTACTCGAAACGCATGAATGTTGCGTATTTGCATAGAATGACGTGTTTTTCTTCTCATAATTCGAGTTGGAACGCCTACAGCGAGCGTAAAACTCATATGTACTATTTTGTTATAATGCGACTTTGCGTTCGATTGTGGCGTGCTTAGCTGCTCGAAACGCATGAATGTTGCGTATTTGCATAGAATGAAGTGTGTTTCCTCTCATAATACGAGAGGGAACGCCTACAGCGAGCGTAAAACCCAAATGTGCGTTTTCGGTATAAAACGCATTTGCTTTTGATTGGGGCGTCTTTGGCTGCTCGAATCGCATGAATGTTGCGTATTTGCATAGAATGACGTGTTTTTGTTCTCATAATTCGAGTTGGAACGCCTACAGCGAGCGTAAAACTCATTTGTACTATTTTGTTATAATGCGACTTTGCATTCGATTGTGGCGTGTTTAGCTGCTCGAAACGCATGAATGTTGCGTATTTGCTTAGAATGAACTGTTTTTCCTCTCATAATACGAGAGGGAACGCCTACATCGAGCGTAAAACTCAAATGTACGTTTTCGGTATAAAACGCATATGCTTTTGATTGGGTGTTACGTCCTGGGTCGAATCTGTTACCGAAAGAGTAATCGACATTTCAAAAACTTTATATGTATGTATAATTAATCGATATTTTAAGTAATAAAGCGGCGTGGGTCGCCGCATGATAGATTAGATTCACGATTCTGACACTTTGTTAAGCCATAAAGGCCCAAATATAAATAATAATCAGAATTTTATTAGAGCATTTGGCTAAGCATATCATATAGAGCTCCGAGGGGCTGGTACCTTCCTATACTTTAGGACCAGCCGTTTCCGAGATATTCGAGTTTTTACATAAAAATGTAGTAACCATCCTACGGTAGCTCAATACGCGCATCAGATTGCTTTATGCAAAATATTTCAATAATCCAAATATCGCCGCAATTCGATGTCGATAATTAATAATAATTACGAATCATTTTTATTAACATTTAATAATTATTAATAAAATAACAATAATTTTTATTCTTATTTTTGAAACGCGCACAACATCGGAATATCGTCGTCAGAACGATATTCGATGGCGCCAAATAATAATAATCAAACGAACACTCCTGATTTCAAATCAACATTTATTATTAATATAATTACTTTTCAAAACATCAAAATGTTATACCAGAATCAATATTGGATGGCGATTAACGTAGTAATAATCGAACCGAATTGAATTGAATATCAGTTTTATTATCATTAACAATTGCTGACAATTAATTATTATTTCAAACCATATAAAATACGCGCACCATCCGAAATAGCGGTATGGGCGCTCTCGTAATATCAATTCACGACAAATAATGTCTTTATTAAAATTTAATAATAACAATTATTAAATATTCATATATAGTAATACGAATAACTTACTTTAGGCATTTAACCTAACCTTAGGCATTTGGCCTAATCATACATTGTACTAAACCATGTTTTTACATGGTTTAATAGGGAAGGGAATAATGGTTAAATAATTAATATTAACTATAAGGCCGCTAGAGAATAAAATATCGGATGGCAGGCCGAGTGTGGGACCGGACGCAGTCCCGATATCAAGCTCCGCGAAGGTACGCCGATAAGGCTCTCTAAGAAGCGAGCCCGTGCGACCGGACGCAGTCGCGACAGCGGGCTCCGCGAAGCTCCGGCGATAAGGCCCTCTTAGAATCGAGCCCGTGGGATGCTGCGTAAGCATACGGCTCCACGCGCGGCCTGCCCCCGCCATCGACCGTTGCGCTGCCGCGCAACAAAGGCTACCCCCGCTATAGGGACAGCACGGCTACTGCGAAACCACGAGCGGCTGCCCCACCATATACCATCGACGCTGCCGCGAGACAAGGGATCCCCCACTCGACGGACGGCACGAGGGCCGCGAGACAGCGGCTACCCCACCATGTACCACCGACGCTGCCGTGAGACAATGGGTGTCCCCACTGAACGGACGGCGCGACTGCCGTAAGACGACGGCTATCCCCACTCACCGGACAGCACGGCTACCACGGGACCACGAGCGGCTGCCCTACCACCTGCCATCGGGCTGCCGCGAGAAGACGGCTCCCCGACCATTGAACGGCACGGGTACCGCTGGATCACGAGCGGCTGCCCCACCATCTATCATCGGCGCTGCCGCCAGGCAATGGCTCCCCCATCATTGTACGGCACGCCTACCACTAGACCAAGAGCGGCTGCCCCACTACCCGCCATCAGGCTGCAGCAAGGTACCGGGTGCTCCCCACTACAACAGAGCGGCGCACCGCGGCGGGACTGCATGAGGCGCGCATCATTGGACAGCGGAGCGGAGCGAATCCGCGAGTGTCTCGCCCACCGCTACTCATGGGCTTGGGAGACTCGCGAGAGGAGCAGCGACGGTGGATCTTCAGTTCTTCTACGACTCTCATCTCCGGCGGTCGACATTCAGAGCTCTCACGAAGAGACTCACGCGATCCCGGTACATATATATAATCGAATCATTCTCAATTCTAACTTAGAATCGTTTCATAATTTTGTCACGAATAAATAAAACGCGTTCGATACCTGGCTGCGACCAAGCGGTACATTCTAGCCGATATAAGATATCCTCGCGAATATTCGAATCATAAATAATCTGTCAATAAATATATTCTTACCGAATCTTAAAGATCCGAATTCTGTATCAACTTTTCGGTATATTCTAGCCGATATAAGATATCCTCACGGTCAACATTCTGAATTATTAAAATTAATAATAATTATCAATCGATACCAATTGTAACTTCAGTGTAAACTATTCGTCGCGAACCGAACTTAAAACCGAAAAGGTACTCTGACTAATAAAATATTACTTTCGTTCTTCGACGACACCCAACACACCGATCCTACTCACGTAAGACCGTTAAAAAGTAAGTCAATCACGGCAAAAGGCCTCGAGAACAAATATATATTGGGGATTGATTCACACTCACAAGTCCCCGTAATCAAACTGAAACCCTACAAATACCCAAACCTATTGACGCTTATTAGTTAAGTTAATTAGGCATAATAACTGAACCTGATAATACCAGTCACCACTCAAGTGGAGACTGATAAAAACTAGATTCAGAGCGTACTCCAGGATCTCCGATCGATCAAACTGGAATTAAGCGTAACCATAACTAGGATTAACCCAAAATTGGATTATATATAAATCGAAACTCAAACGAGTTCGATAAAAATTTGATCCAATACTAATTTAAGTCGATATGAAACGCAACTCCTTTTCCTCTCACCCTTCGACCTCAATTGCATTATGGGAGATTCTGTGTGTGAATTAACCTCCAATCGTAAAATTCATAATGGGTCGTAGACATGCTGCGCGGAAACTTGGGTCGCGTAAAATAAGAACGAACGTTCTAGTAAACCTCAACTCAGTTCAGTCTCCCCAGGAGCACAGAACTCAAATTTCTAAACTCATCACCGTCCACTCGGTGGTCGCAATAAAACTAAACAATAGTCGTAACGTCATCTCCAAGCAGAGAAAATTACCAACCATCGTATCCGACGGTACATTGAAAAATCACCGCGTCTACATAGTACGTGAGAAACCATTCGTCGGAAAGCTCGACGAGGACGCTAGCTGCGAGGATTGACCTGCCAACGACCAGATCGCGGAGGACGGCAACGTTTCCGACGCCTCGACGGTGCTCTACGAGGACAGGCGGTCAGCGGCATCTTCCCCTGAATTAATCGTTGGCGTCTAGCAATTTTCAACCCGCTACGCCCGCTACGCTCATTACCTGCCAAACATACAAAAGGAAATCAGGTATACTATATCAAGTAACAATCGAAATCCTCTAAAATCATATAAAAATTACACTCATCCAGTGTTGCTCCGATTCCTAACCGGCGCATTCCGGTTTAAACCTTGGAGCATCCAAATATACTTCCTTAGTAGTCGCTCATTCGTTGATCCGGGATTTTTCTGAAAAAAGTAAAAAGGGAAAATCAATTAAAATAAACCGCGACGTAACAGGATAGAGTATATATTTTTTTCTGGTGACAGCGGTGGGATGATCGCTGGATAAAGTGTAAAATTTGCAAACCAAGTGGATATTTTATTTTATTTTATTTTATTTTTGTTTTTATTACGATCGAGTAATATATTAAAATTCAATCAATATTTATCTTACATTAACTTAAAATCCGCTATTAATTTGATTAAAAAGTCTCAATAACGTAAAAGTATCATTTTCAAAATGCCTCTCTCCGAAGAGGAACTCCTTAATTTGCACGAGCAATTAATCGCAGAAAAACAGAGACTCCTAGAAATGGAGGCAGATCTGGCTGCTCGCGAGCTAGACTTAGAGGGTCAAAAGGTAGAGAATCGACGTCAGACCGACGAAAATCCTACGGTAAATCTTTCAACAAACCCGGGATTTCGAGACACAATAGGAGATTTAACAGTGTAGCTCGATAATATTAAACGCGATATGACGCTACTCAGTAATCGCGTACAGGCGTCTCACCCGTTGGCAAGGCGAGCTGCGCCGATTATTCCGCAAAATACCGGTAATATCGACCCAAACCACCCGCGACTTTCGTTCAAGGATATCCTCGAAGGAATCCCTATGTTCAACGGCGAAAATATATCGGTCTTAAAGTTCGTTCGGGCGTGCAAACGTGCTAAAGATATGTTCCCTGCGGATCTTGAGTGAACGTTAACTCGGCTTCTCCGAAACAAACTCAAGGGCCGCGCATATACCGCGATGGAAGACGATTCGTTCGCGGACATCAAAGCATTTACCGATCGGCTAAAAGACGTTTTCGGCGCGTCAAAATCACTCAATCAATATCGCGGAGAATTGGGAAACATCGCTAAACAGCAGTCAGAGCATATAATCGATTACATAAGTCGGGTAAAAGATCTTCACGCCGCGATAGCGGAGGAAGAAAAACTCGAAAACGGTGCAATACCGCGTGGTCGTTTAACCACACTCGAAAACGAAACGCTCGACTGTTTTATCGCCGGTTTACCACCAGACTTTAGACTCCGGCTTAGACTAGAGGGCTGCACGACTCTCGCATCAGCCTACGCGAACGCGGTCAAAATCGAAAAGGAGATTGAAAAAGATCGCGTAAATTTCAGAGTGACGGGTGTCGAAAATAAAAAACCGTCTCAAACACACGTAAAAACTATTGCGGCTCGCGAATCGATAACTTGCGAAAACTGCCACAAAAAGGGCCACAAATCGGACGATTGTTGGTCAAAATTTCCGGAAAAGCGGCCTCAACGACCGAGGACCGATGGCACCACCGCGCAACACAATAATGTACCAAATAAAACACAAGTTTGGGACAAAAATCGGGACGGTAAACCTCGCCTCTCCTGTGAATATTGCGCGAAACTCGGACACGTAATAACTCAATGTTTCAAAAAACAAAACGACGAGAAACGGAGCACGGGAAACGCGAACCCCCGTTCGGAAAATCCCGGCGCGAACCAAGCGGAAAAGCCAACAGAGCGCCCGGTGCGCACGGTAAATATATCGAACGAAACGTCCGTACCGTCAACATCCGCTTAGCGAAACAATCGTTTACTCCCACGGTAGAAATCGAGTCTCCCCAATTAAAAAACGTAACTGATTTCCTCGGAGACTCCGGTTCCGATCCTAACCTCATTAAAATCAGAGCATTAAATCCGGATGTCATAATAGACGGAAGTGAGATATTGAGGCTCAGGGGTTGTGACGTGGTGCGTCACAGCTTTCCCCGCTTAGCCTGGCTCGGAGTCCCGCCACTCACCTAGGGAAAAGTTATAAGTAATTAGGATTAAAATCTATAACGTAAGAACGACGCACAACATTGTTAGCCCTCCCCCGCCTTACCCTCAGTCCCTGCTATCCCGTCAGCCCTTCGGCTCACTCACCAAAGCCCTCGCCAGACTCACCGAAGCCCTCGCCAGACCAACGAAGACCATCGAAGACCACCGCAGCCCATCTAAGACTTCCAACCAGCCAGATTCACCCAGCTGATAAAGGCCACACCCCGAACGACCCTGAAGAGCAAGAAACGGCCAATAACTTTCAACCCGGATAGTCCCCTGGCACTAACCTGCAATTTGCCCTGGACAACCCGAGGGAAAAATCCGTCGCAATCACCGGTGGAAAACTTCCGACGAGTCGGAGCACCTTGTCCGACTCGCCCACCAACACTGAAGACCCCGGTGACACCCTCTCGGCTCGGGATTCCGAACATAAACCGACGAGGTGTGTCGTGCGGTTAAAATCCACCGTATCCCAGGCGAACTGTCAAATCGCCGTTTCGTCACCGAGCCACCAGAGTCGCCACTTCCCGGTGCCGAGAAATCGCCCATCGATCGATTGACCAATCGATGCCGAAGATGCGCGCGCCGAGCGTCGCGACGAGCCTTCTGTCGCGAAGAATATTCGCAACAGCCCGCGACCAATCCCGACGCCCACCGCCAGCTAGTCCCGAAAAGCGCCAATCAGATTTGCGACACCTGTCGCCCCAGTACGAGACTGACCATAAGGACGAAGAAGAAGCCGGAAACGGCGAGGCTACCGTTACTTCGAGCCAGGGCGTTGAGCGAGCGTGTGTGTGACGGCGAGACGAGTGCAGGAATTATTCAGTATTACGAATTTAAGACGACTCAGCTGTATTCTCCCGGACCAGATTTCTTTCTGGAGAATTATTGTTGCCCATTACGACCGCCCGGTACGTCCAAGGAACCGATTTGGCCGATTATCGAGGAACTTATAACGACCAGGCCGCCCAAGGGATATCGCATACGGGAATTACAACGACCAGGCCGTCCAAGGAATATCGCATACGGAAATTATATCGACTAGGCCGTCCCAGGAATTAGCGATCTCCGGAATTGTATTTTGTAACGAAGGAAGCGTGCTGGTTGAGTGAGTAGCCGATAAGTTCTTCCCTCTCGAACCTCCCCCCCCCGAATTCGACCCTCCCCCGTGTCCCGACCCCCCCCCCGTCCCTTGCAATAGATTTAAGTGAACTTTTGTGATTTTTCTTGCCACCGTTTTCTTTTCTTGTGGATTTTTCTTATTATCCTGTATTTTTGCTATTCTCAATTTATCGCCTTTGTCTCTCGGTATTGCCCTCGACCGTCAAGCACCGGCTGCCACGTGCACCGGCCATTAGCATACGATTAAGTGCGCGTGAGTGGCGGTAATTTTCGCTAATAACCCCGAATCTTTTTATTCTAGTATATTTACCCCCCCCCCCCCCCCCCTGTCCCCGCGACCCGTGTACGGGAATTTTAGTAGACTGTTTATTGTGCCGAGGTTATCGAATTAAGAGCCACTAGGACAGTATCCCAGGCCCTGAGAAGTCTCACCCCCCCCCCCCCCCCCCTTCGTCCCCCGCTAGCCGTGTGTCGCGAACAAAGCCATAAATTCACTCGTTATTTTTTTTCTTTTCTCTTTTCTTTTCGTTTCCTTCGCTTTTCATCTCAAGTTCGGTGCTACACCGTGAAAGTAGCTGGCGCCCAGGCAAACCTGAGTTACGTGAGAATATTTAACACGGATTATTTTCTTTTCACCGGCAAGCCTTTTCCCATGCGATTGACCCCTCCCTGCGTAAATTTTTCCCGATTCACATCCATTACGATAGTCCCATTTTGCGTATTCGAGCCGTCGTACCCGTAACGGCGTCGGCCCGAATAATCGTCAAGCGATCTCGTTAGTCCCTTTTCTTTCTTTTTCTTTTTTTTTTTGTTTTTATTATAGTTAGGATTCGACGTACCGGTAACGGCGTCGAAAGAACCGGTACGAATAGTCTTATTTTCGGTTAGCCCTAGTTTTTTCTTCTTTCTTCTGCCCTTATCTTTAATTCAACTGCGCATTTCTTTTTTTTCTTTTTGTTCGACGCTTCAACGTACCCGTAACGGCGTTGAAGCAGGGATTATTGTTATTTTTACTGGTTTCGTCTTCAACGTACCAGTACCGGCGTTGAAGCGAAAGGTCATTATTTTTGTATTACCGTTTTCACACTTATCTAATTTATTATTCTTTCTTTGTTAATTCTGAAATATTAAAAGAGTACATTATCGGTTATTTTTCTACACAAAATTTTCGCTTATTATTTCCCCCCCCCCGTCTATACCCGCCTGCCCCGACTTCGCGAGAAGAGACCTCAACCGGCCCACCAAAAAGGGAAGTATCGGATAGGATATCCGTCATAGGGTATATCGGACGGACCCGTATTTACCATAGGCTCTACATCGCTAAATATTAAGGGGACTGACGCCGAGTTTCACGTGGTTAGAGACGAATTCCCGATCAAACAGGACGCTATCCTTGGATCCGAATTTCATGCCAAAAATCGGGCGACGATCGATTGGAACGAGGAGGTAGTCCGTTGAAAGAACAATTCACTTCCTTTTAAAAATCGCGAAACCGTAGTGATTCCGAAAAGATCTCGAGCGGTATATTATGTAAGGGTAAAAAACTCCGAAATAAAAGAGGGTTACATTCCCCGTCTAGATGCTGGAACCGGAATTTTTCTGGGAGATAGTTTAGCATCAAATAAGGAAGGCGTAGCGTGCCTGATGGCGGTAAATACCAACGTGGAGGACGTGGAGCTCACTGTTCCGGCAGTGACCTTAGAGGCATTTGAGCTCTACGATCCAAGTTTGGGGTATGGTCCGCAAGATTGCTGCCAATCCGGTGAAATACTTAGCGTACAGAATCCGGATTGCTGCAAAATCATTCAGCAGACGCACGACCACTCAGTTTTGCATGTCGAGAGCGAACGCGTAAAACTCGTAAAAGACTTATTACGACTCGAGGATTTGAATGCCGAAGAGCGAGTAAGCGTAGAAAAAATGATCGAAGCAAACGCCGATCTCTTTCATGTTCCGGGACAATTCCTGGATCACACAAACGCGATAGAACATGAAATTTCCACGACAGATGATCAACCTGTCTTCACTCGTCAATACCGATTTCCGCCAGCTCACAAGGTTGAAATTGCGAAACAAGTTGGCGACCTTATAAAAGGGAAAATAATAGAACCATCCGATTCCCCATACAGCTCTCAACTCTGGATCGTGCCAAAGAAGGCCGATTCACAGGGGAAGCCGAGATGGAGGATGGTAATCGACTACAGAAACCTAAACGAAAAAACAATCGGAGACGCCTACCCACTTCCTAACATTAACGAAATTCTTGACCAGTTGGGTAGCGCGAAATACTTTTCAGTTTTTGATCTTGCTAGCGGGTTTCACCAAATTTGCATGCATCCTTCCGATGCGCATAAAACTGCATGTTCAACGCCATTTGGGCATTATCAATTCAATCGTATGCCGTTTGGGCTTAAAAACGCTCCGGCAACATTTCAACGCTTGATGGACCGCGTATTATGCGGCCTCCAAGGTAACGAACTTTTCGTGTACCTTGACGACATTGTAATATACGCGAGCTCACTTAGGGAGCACGAAATCAAGTTTAATAAACTCGCCGAACGCTTGCGAAAGGCGAATCTCAAACTGCAACCGGATAAGTGTGAGTTTTTACGCAAAGAAGTAGCTTACCTAGGGCACGTTATAAGCGAGAACGGCGTAAAACCTGACCCCAAAAAGATTAAGGCGATCAAAAGTTATCCGCGTTTAACTAGTCCGAAAAAGATAAAACAATTCCTCGGATTAGCGGGATATTACCGCCGATTCGTGGAAAACTTTTCCGCAATCGCTAGGCCTCTGACACAGTTGCTTAAAAAGGAGGCACTCTTCAAGTGGACTCAGAAACAAGAGGACGCGTTCGTTAAACTCAGAGACGCTTTATGCAAAGAGCCGGTGTTACAATACCCGGATTTCACACGACCGTTCATCATAACTACAGACGCTTCGAATATCGCAATAGGCGGTATTCTCAGCCAAGGAAAAATCGGTAGCGACAAACCAATTTCATACGCATCAAGAACGTTGTCGAACGCCGAATTAAACTATTCTACTATCGAAAAAGAGCTATTGGCAATCGTTTATTGCGTAGGGCACTTCAGGCCATACGTATACGGGCGCGAATTCACTCTCGTAACAGATCACAAGCCATTAGTATGGCTTGATTCCGTAAAAGACCCGGCAAACAGACTAGTTCATTGGCGCTTAAAACTCGCGAATTACGAGTACAAAATTATTTACAAACCGGGTAGAGTAAACAGCAACGCTGACGCTCTTTCGAGAAATCCGCCTGAAATAGAATCACCAACAAACGAAAAATCGGTACTGTTAGTTATGCCCATACGGTTTCGTACCAGAGAGGATCCGTCCGAAACGGACTCTGACGAGATCCCCGCGAAAAAACAGAAAGAGAATCCGCCGAGCTCGGACTCCGATCAAGGGATTAAAATCACGCGTAGGAAACGTCCTAAAAAGCTAGTAGTAATCTATACAGACTTCGACGAAATCCCAGCAAAAAGGGAAAAGGGAGCTCCGCCAGAACCGGATATCAGTCACGCGATTAAGTCTACCGAGAGAAAAGTCACACCCGTGAAACGAGCAAAGGGACTGAAATGTTGCGCAAATCCCGAGCCTGGCTAATATTTAGCGAGAAGCCACGAGCGAGAACTTCGAATGCCCGTAAGCGAGAGTTTGCGATAATCTTATGAATCTTAGCCCTAATTGCCGTTTTGGGACAAAGAAGGAAATTGAGAAGATGGTTCGGACTCGACTTGTAACGTACTGGTGGCGAGGGTTGAGATAGCGAGAATCGCTTCTCGGTACGTGATAGAAAAAAATATGAAAGAAAATTGGAGTAAATTCAAGTTTTAAATTTTATTTCGAGGTTGCCTCAGGGAAAGTTTTTTCTCTCAGGCGTTTCGCGCCGCACGAGAGTTTTGACCCTTCATCATCGGCAATCACGAGGATCAAGTAGTAGAAATGACTCTCGTGAAGCGAGAGACCAAAAGGAAAGAAGGAAGTAGGTTTAATGGAAGAAAAGAAAAATGTTCGAGGGTCAGTCGGAGGCAGGAAAGGAAGTTACGGCTTCCAAGCTTACCCTGACCTCACACCGGTCAAGTGTCCGGGAAGTTAAGGTGTTGGGACGAGTGGCAGAAGGCCCCTCGTCTCCTGAAATTCAAGAAAAAAAAAAAAAACAGAATTGATTCCCAAGAAAAGAGTAATGCGGCGTGTCGGCGTTCCTCTCGGCTATCCGAGAGCAAAGTCGACGCACGTCCGCTCCTTCTCGCTCGTCGCTAGCTTGCGGATCGAACTCCTTCGGCGTACGATACCGATTGCGTGACGCTACTCAAGGTGGAACGCGAGTCGCACGAGCCCGGACGAAGGAATGGGTTTCGAGAAGGTTGATGCGGCAACCAGCGATCAGAAAAATAATGATAAAAGAAAATTGGACTGCGCTCGGATCGGACACCGATCCGTCGATTTATCCTTGGCTAGTCCCCAGGTAAATCTCTCGAGCACGTGGGACTCGTGGCGTGCTCCACCGATCGACACGCGGAGTGCTTTGTATCGGGGAGGCTGTACCACGAGTAAAAAAAATTATTAATAAAAAAAAAAAAACAATTTACGCTAGGCCAATTTCCCCTGCTACAGCGGAGCTTGAAATTGACTTCGCGGCAGGTCTCATCGACGATGAACGAGGGAATTTCGTTCGATCGTCTTCACGCGATCGCGGAGGATCGATGCCAGAAAACACTGGCGAGTAAATGAAATGAAAGTAGTATAAGAGATTCTTAGAGCTCACGTGACGCTGCCCTAAGGAGCTTAACACTCAATTTACTTTTAGAAATAACGGTGAGCGATTGAATAGAGAACGCTTCCTCGAAAATAAATTCCCGTTTATCGAGTGCAAGAAACGGAAGCAAGTAACCGTGAGAACTTGTGATCGCGTACAGCACGCGGTATTAGAGAGCACTGATGTAATGTTGCTCTCGCGTTTAATTGTTATCCTCGTAACGCTATCTATGAGGTGACGGGTGACTCGAACCGAACTCGATGAGTACTTGCGTGTGAAATCGTTTTCACGTTCGCGAGCAAGAGATGTTGACCGACTCGCACGTTGAACCAATTTATATCCCCGCGACGTTCCACCTTTCAATAAATTACCGAGTGTCTCGAACAATTAAGTGCTAGTCTCGCTTGACAATAAAACATCCACACTCAGTTGTGTGGGGAATATTGTCAATTGAGTGCCCTAACTAACGTGGACGCGAGCTAAGGACTTAGGCCTTAAGAATAGTAACGAGCGGAGCCCGGATCGTACGTAGATGCTGACTGGAGTAGCCTACGCGTTCAAAAGATGTCGAGGATCGCTCCGCACGCGCTTTTATTGACCGTGGTTTTCTTGCTCTCGTGAGAGGGGAAGGTTTCTCCCGAAATGTGGTACTTCGGCGCAGGTGGGGTTGCCGAAGAGAATCGAGTGGGATCCTTGCCCGAGTCACAGCGGGGTTTTACTTTTATCTGCCGCGGACTATCTAGAGGTTTGAAGATGGACAGGCGGGCGTTGACAGATCGTCTACGCACCGCCGAGGAGGTGGGCGTTCCGCCCGTTGTCGGAGATGTGCGCCTTCCCACAGGTGTGAAATTGGGAAGTCGCGTGCCTTCCTTTTCTCTTTCCCGCCCATCCTCGGATGTCATCGATGGCCCGCGACAGTGGCTGTCCGATTGCTTGGCATCGCCGAGCTCAGTCGGGCGACTCCTGTCCCCTTTGTGACGGACTCTGGTTCCGCGTTCCGTTACAGGACAGACATCCGATTCCGACTCAGACGCGATATTCGAGTTTAGGCCGAAAAAGAAGTCAAAGACACCCGATAAATCCGAACCAAAACCCAGTGAAAAACTTCCTACGATAGAGACTCTCGAAACAAAAACACCTACAGAAAGTTCCGATACATCGGACATATCGGACATCTCCGGTATGCATCACTCCGAAAGTAATCAGGAAAATCAGTCCGACGATAATCGGGAAAATCATTCAGAAAACAGTCCAGATAATCACTCCGAAAATAATCGAGACAGTGAGTCCGAAAATAATCGGGAAAATCAGTCTGAAAATAGTCACATAAATCAAAGCGAAAACGATCAAGAAAACCAGTCCGATCAGAATAATCGCGAAAACCAGACACGTAGGGATTTGCCGAGCGACTCCCCAGGTCTTTCCGCAGATTTAGGAAGTCCAGAAACATCTGAATTCGTTAGGGATCCATCCGATCCACCTAAAATAATTGAAAGTAAAAACGCCAAGGACAATATTGCCAGTCCAAGTGCAGATATTATTAATCCGACAATAGAAAATATTAGCGCCGAACAACCAAGAGCACACGAAGCTCCCGAAATGTTAGAGCATCCTAAAACTAATTCCGAAATTTCGTCATTAGAAACTGAAGTCAGGGACGATAGGTCCGAATCATCAAACGACCCAAACTCCGATAGCGATTCAAATAGCGAAATATTCGACCAAATTAATGTTCCATTCGAGCGAAACGAGGCCGGACCACCGGCAGAGATATTCACGATAAAAGAGTCAAGGGATCGTTTGGTTATGCAAAAAGACAATCTAATATTTTTTGTAACTACCAAGGGACAGTCCGTCGATAACGGAGCCAAGGATCTGGTCGCCGAGGACCGATTCCCAGTTTACATAAATCTGAATCTGACTAGAGCAAACGTAAAAATTGAAAAATCGGAATATTTAATCGCGCTACCGGTAAAAGCAGACCTCCGAGCGAACACTGCATTGGACGACCTAATAGAATCTTTTCAATCATTGCGCGACGTCGTTCTAGAATTAGGTTTAGAGTCAGCGAGTATCGCAAAAACTAATAAAATAGATAATTTGCTGTGGACGGAAGTACAAGCTCGGTTAACACACACTCTGAGAGACTTACCGCTAACTTTAACGATCTGCAATCAACTCGTCAGAATTCCCCCTGAAACCGAAAGAAGGGACATAATTCAGGAAAACCACGACTCTCTAGTCGGCGGTCATAAAGGCGTGAATAAAACGTACAAGCGAATTAGGGAAAGATTCTACTGGGAGAACATGAAGGCCCAGGTGAACGAGTACATACAAAACTGCCGTGGATGTCAGCTCAAAAAACTCGTCCGCGTCAAGACGAAACAACCCATGGTGATTACGGACACTCCGGGAAACGCCTTCGACAAAATATCGATGGACATCGTCGGACCATTACCAGCCACCAGGAAGGGCAATACGTACATCCTAACAATTCACGATCTTCTCTCCAAATACTCTTTGGCAATTCCATTGTCAAAGACGTCATCGATGGACATCGCAGACGCCTTTGCCAAGCAATTCATCAGCCGATTCGGAGCTCCCAGAGGACTTCTCACCGACCAGGGCAGCAACTTCACGAGCAGCCTGATGAAGGCAGTGGCAAGGAAATTCAGAATAAAACAGTATTGCACAACGGCATATCACCCCCAATCAAACGGATCAATCGAGCGATCACACCACGTGTTGGCTGAGTACCTGAAACAGTACGCGGACACTCATCACGATTGGGACGAATTCATCGAACTTGCAATATTCTCATGGAACACGAGTAAGCACGAGGGAACGGGATTCACACCGTTCGAGCTGGTCTTCGGCAGAGCAGCCACGGCAGCCGTCAACGCACATACAAATCGAGGACCAGCAGGACCAGACGTACGCCGAGTACCTCGAGAATCTCTTCGGAAAAGTACAAGGGTTGCAGGAACTCGCAGCTGAAAATTTGCGTGCGGCCAAAGAGCGATCCAAACAGTATTACGATCGACGGGTAAATCCGCAAAATTTCGGTGTCGGCAGCAGAGTATTAATGCTCAAGGAACCGAGCACGGGTAAATTTTGCGACCAATACACCGGGCCATACGAGGTTGTCGAAGTATTATCCGGTGGAAACGTAAAAATAAACTACAATCATAAACCCCGAATCGTTCACACAAATAAGTTGCGCTTAACAAGGCTATAGACTGGAATCATCTGTTCCAGTCAAATTCAACCAAAGACCGCTCAACACCGGGATATCACCAATGGAACAATGGTTAGCCGAGAGTTCGTCATGGGTCTGCCAGCACCAAACGAGCCATATCCAGAAATAGAGTAGGTCATCCACTCTCCCCAATTGGCCAACGGCGTGGGCACTTTTGCGTTCAACCTTAATTACGGAATAAATTTCGTGAAAATAAGCGCACTAAGCCCAGCAGTCGTACTCCACTCTGTCGGCAATATACCTCTCGTGACTAATGAGGGAACCATCACTTCAGTGGCTCGGATATTAATTCCTTACCCTAGCACACAATATAATCCATTTCTTTTCCACGTTGTTGAGGATTATCCATCATACGCAGGTGTCATGGGCTGCCTCTCAACGTACGACCCAAGCCAGTCGATGTTCTAGAATTCGTCGGTGCATTATGGAGTCACACGCATCGCAATAAAATCGACTATGGCCAACATAAACTCTAACCGCGAGAAGTCACTCCTCCAAAACCAGCCGACGCCACCCCACCACGACGCCGGTAGAGTTCCCCCTCCTTCGGCTAGCCGATCGCCGAGAGTACGGACGACGGCATGCACTCGGAGCAACGGCAGACGGCAGTCATCAGTGACCACTCCGACAACTAGCTCCAAGTGATCAAGTGCTCCATAAGTTTTGCGTACCTATTGACGAACATTCGGTAAATTTCGCGTAGCAAGTATAAATAACTTCAGTGAGTGTACGGGTATTGATGAACTTAATACTGCAGTGCCCTCGAGTCTGAATAAACTCTATTAATGTAACGAGATTCTGCCAAGTGCAGCAAGACTTCCTTTAAATACATCATGCGGATAATAACGAGCGACTTCGAACCACCGGGATCCGACTCATACATGGAGTTGCAATACGACGAGGCAATAGAACCTCAACCGGGTACAAGCGGTATCAAGCAGGCGCATTTCGATGCCATGTTCATCAAGGAAGAGCCAAGACCAGTTTACAGTCAAGAGGAGCTGCTGGCGATACTAGCCGAGCCGCTCCCCAACCTCTGGGAGGTTTTCAAGGGCGATAACAGGAAACTCTTCAGCGACGAAATCACGGGATTCACGGTGCGTTGGTGCTCTCGATTGCAGTCGGTGGCGGGAAAAACCGCGCTTCGCCCGTTCCCAAGGATCACCCTCTCGAAGGCCCTCCTCGTGGGTCGCGAGCTCCGGGTGATGGTTGAGACACTACTGTATGAAATGATCCATGCATTTCTTTTCTGTACCACGCACGTTTATTCCCTGCGCCATGGAGAGGACTTCATTCAATTAATGACGGGAATAAACCAGGTGACCGGCCTCAACGTTAGTATCCTCGACGAGGGAGGACTGAACCACGTTGCACACTTACAAGTGATCTGGCAGTGTACCGGTTGCGAACGGGAGATAGTCCGGTTCAAACGGAGAACCGATCAACCGCGTGACATAGCCGCGAGACTCCACAGCACGAAATGTCACGGGA
The DNA here is from genome assembly GCA_963575735.1 of Amblyjoppa fuscipennis. Lineage (NCBI taxonomy): Eukaryota > Metazoa > Arthropoda > Insecta > Hymenoptera > Ichneumonidae > Amblyjoppa > Amblyjoppa fuscipennis. The sequence goes on along the minus strand of OY754488.1, from coordinate 17,807,000 downwards.
GATGGGTCATCGTCGGTTAAAAGCGAAAATGTACATTGCTTAACGGAGAATGCGTATTCTGTTCCAGGATGAGAGCCATAATATACCTCCTCCTAATCAGCGCGACGGAAATCTTGGGGCTAATCGGCTACGACTGTGGAGGCTCAACACTAAATATAACAACGATCTCTCTGAACGGAGTCGCGGAGTGCGACGTACCTCTTTTGGAACCAACAACGAAAAATGTTTATATCCAACTGCTTCAACTCACGGATTTCAACAACGCCGAAATCACACAGTGTAGGATCGAGATCGACAGAACCATCTATCATTGTGGAATGCACTCTAACAATTCAATCGTCCACAATGGAAGACAAGTCTACCTCCACGAGTTAGACGAGAGATCCTGTCGAAGAGTTCACGAGACGGGGATCTTGTCGGTCAGTAGTGCGGGACAGCTCATTGGGTTACGTCGGAACAGCACGACAACGAGGAGCATTACAATGGCTGGATCCATCACGGTCGACGGCAAGTGCATCGGGACTCAGTACAGCGACCCGTTCGGCACATGGGACAACGTCGTCGTCCAAGCCTCAGTCAGTATAACATTATTTAGTTACGAGGCATCGGTCAACCTGGCGACCGACGAAATCGTATTACAAACCGGGACCCGCTGCGCATTGGCAGACGGGCACTGCATCGACGTGAACGGGAATAGCGCATTTTGGAAAACCGAGCCCACGGACTCATGCAATTTCAATCGATATGATGTCCTTTACGAAGGAAAAGCTACGAAATTGGTTTCTATCGGGGACCGCGCGAACTCACCTGACGTGTACACACTGACAACCCAGGAAACCACGTTCGCTCTAGCTAAACGATCGGAACTCCAACTATGTGGATACACATTAATTCGAACCGAACATCCTAAATTGTTCATCCTAGAAACGCAGAAAGGAGAATCATTCGCGGCGCGGAAACCGATATCAGTATCGAACCTAGACATATTTTCATACATCAATTCGAAATTTGTCTACGTGGAAAAACATGTCAAACTTCAAATGAAAAATCTGTATAAGGACATCCTCACTCAACGATGTAACCTGGAACGACAGGTCCTTCAGAACGCTCTATCAACCTCCGGAATTTTGCCGGAGAAATTCGCGTTCGCCATCATGAAGGGGCCCGGATACATGACGGTGATCGCAGGAGAAGTCGCGCACATTGTCAAGTGTATCCCTGTGGATTGCAGCTTGCGCCGCACGGACGAGTGCTACCACGAGCTGCCCGTCACGTATCGAAATGTATCATTCTTCCTATCAACAACCTCCAGGATGTTGTTGAAATCAGCAACGCAAATAGAGTGCGATCCCACGTTGCCGGCATTATACCAAATCGACAACGTGTGGTATAGGTTCTCACCACACCCTATCGTGGTACCATCACCACAATCGCTACAACCATCATCAAAGCCGACATGGCACTACGCATCCATTGGAAATCTCGCCAACAGCGGTATCTATTCGGAAGCGGATATAAAAAAGCTCCGAGACAGAATAATGTTTCCTGCCGAGAAGCCAGCTCTCTTGAACAACCTGGCAAGAGGATCAATCGGGTACAGCATACCTGAGGGAAGTGTTTCCATCCGAGGGTTCCTAGACGAGAACACCCTCGAACACCTGGCCGAGAGTGCAGCGAAGAGATTCTGGCACGGATTCAAGAAATTCGGCATAGCCAGCGCTGGAGTCTTCGCAATCTATGTCATTATAAAAATCATCAAAACAATAATCGACACGTGCATCCACGGCTACGCAATCCACTCGCTGTACGGCTGGAGCATTCATCTTCTGGCAGCCATATGGAGCTCTGTGACCGGATTACTACTCACATTGGGTCACAGACGCACTCCTCCACCATCCGCTAACCTGGAAAAAGGACAAAACACGGAGGAAAGGGTAAAATCATCAAGCGAGGAATGCGTTTACCCCAACTTGACGGCGAGGGATAACGCAGGAAGCTCAACAGCAGCGGAAAGGGCAACTTCACCTAGTTGCCCCAACTTGACGGCGAGGGACAGCGTAAGATATTCGACAGCCGATGAACGGGTGGAATTTCTTGGCTACCCCAACTTGACGGCGAGGGAGTCCGGAAGATTTCCAACGCCGCTACCAAGAGTCGACCCAGCACTCATCCGACGCCTTCACGCTGGTCCTACGCAGAGCCTCGGCACTGCTCCGGACTTAAGGGGGGAAGTGTTACGTCCTGGGTCGAATCTGTTACCGAAAGAGTAATCGACATTTCAAAAACTTTATATGTATGTATAATTAATCGATATTTTGAGTAATAAAGCGGCGTGGGTCGCCGCATGATAGATTAGATTCACGATTCTGACACTTTGTTAAGCCATAAAGGCCAAAATATAAATAATAATCAGAATTTTATTAGAGCATTTGGCTAAGCATATCATATAGAGCTCCGAGGGGCTGGTACCTTCCTATACTTTAGGACCAGCCGTTTCCGAGATATTCGAGTTTTTACATAAAAATGTAGTTACCCTCCTACGGTAGTTCAATACACGCATCAGATTGCTTTATGCAAAATATTTCAATAATCCAAATATCGCCGCAATTCGATGTCGATAATTATCGACATTGGTGCCATCGAATATCGTTCTGACGACGATATTCCGATGTTGTGCGCGTTTAAAAAATAAAAATAAAAATTATTATTATTTTATTAATAATTTTTAAATGTTAATAAAAATGATTCGTAATTATTATTAATTAATAATAATTACGAATCATTTTTATTAACATTTAAAAATTATTAATAAAATAATAATAATTTTTATTTTTATTTTTTAAACGCGCACAACATCGGAATATCGTCGTCAGAACGATATTCGATGGCACCAAATAATAATAATCAAACGAACACTCCTGATTTAAAATCAACATTTATTATTAATATAATTACTTTTCAAAATATCAAAATGTTATACCAGAATCAATATTGGATGGCGATTAACGTAGTAATAATCGAACCGAATTGAATTGAATATCAGTTTTATTATCATTAACAATTGCTGACAATTAATTATTATTTCAAACCATATAAAATACGCGCACCATCCGAAATAGCGGGATGGGCGCACTCGTAATATCAATTCACGACAAATGATGTCTTTATTAAAAATTAATAATAACAATTATTAAATATTCATATATAGTAATACGAATAATTTACTTTAGGCATTTAACCTAACCTTAGGCATTTGGCCTAATCATACATTGTATTAAACCATGTAAAAGGGAATAATGGTTAAATAATTAATATTAACTTTATAGTTAATATTAATTATTTAACCATTATTCCCTAGGCCGCTAGAGAATAAAATATCGGATGGCAGGCCGAGTGTGGGACCGGACGCAGTCCCGATATCAAGCTCCGCGAAGGTACGCCGATAAGGCTCTCTAAGAAGCGAGCCCGTGCGACCGGACGCAGTCGCGACAGCGGGCTCCGCGAAGCTCCGGCGATAAGGCCCTCTTAGAATCGAGCCGTGGAATGCTGCGTAAGCATACGGCTCCACGCGCGGCCGGCCCCCGCCATCGACCGTTGCGCTGCCGCGCAACAAAGGCTACCCCCGCTATACGGACAGCACGGCTACTGCGAAACCACGAGCGGCTGCCCCACCATATACCATCGACGCTGCCGCGAGACAAGGGATCCCCCACTCGACGGACGGCACGAGGGCCGCGAGACAGCGGCTACTCCACCATGTACCACCGACGCTGCCGTGAGACAATGGGTGTCCCCACTGAACGGACGGCGCGACTGCCGTAAGACGACGGCTATCCCCACTCACCGGACAGCACGGCTACCACGGGACCACGAGCGGCTGCCCTACCACCTACCATCGGGCTGCCGCGAGAAGACGGCTCCCCCACCATTGAACGGCACGGGTACCGCTGGACCACGAGCGGCTGCCCCACCATCTATCATCGGCGCTGCCGCGAGGCAATGGCTCCCCCATCATTATACGGCACGCCTACCGCTAGACCAAGAGCGGCTGCCCCACTACCCGCCATCAGGCTGCAGCAAGGCACCGGGTGCTCCCCACTACAACAGAGCGGCGCACCGCGGCGGGACTGCATGAGGCGCGCATCATTGGACAGCGGAGCGGAGCGAATCCGCGAGTGTCTCCCCCACCGCTACTCATGGGCTTGGGAGACTCGCGAGAGGAGCAGCGACGGTGGATCGTCAGTTCTTCTACGACTCTCAACTCCGGCGGTCGACATTCAGAGCTCTCACGAAGAGACTCACGCGATCCCGGTACATATATATAATCGAATTGTCAATTCTAACTTAGAATCGTTTCATAATTTTGTCACGAATAAATAAAACGCGTTCGATACCTGGCTGCGACCAGGCGGTACATTCTAGCCGATATAAGATATCCTCGCGAATATTCGAATCATAAATAATCTGTCAATAAATTATATTCTTACCGAATCTTAAAAATCCGAATTCTGTATCAACTTTTGGGTATATTCTAGTCGATATAAGATATCCTCACGGTCAACATTCTGAATTATTAAAATTAATAATAATTATCAATCGATACCAATTGTAACTTCAGTGTAAACTATTCGTCGCGAACCGAACTTAAAACCGAAAAGGTACTCCGACTAATAAAATATTACTTTCGTTCTTCGACGACACCCAACACACCGATCCTACTCACGTAAGACCGTTAAAAAGTAAGTCAATCACGGCAAAAGGCTTCGAGAACAAATATATATTGGGGATTGATTCACACTCACAAGTCCCCGTAATCAAACTGAAACCCTACAAATACCCAAACCTATTGACGCTTATTAGTTAAGTTAATTAGGCATAATAACTGAACCTGATAATACCAGTCACCACTCAAGTGGAGACTGATAAAAACCAGATTCAGAGCGTACTTCAGGATCTCCGATCGATCAAACTGGAATTAAGCGTAACCATAACTAGGATTAACCCAAAATTGGATTATATATAAATCGAAACTCAAACGAGTTCGATAAAAATTTGATCCAATATTAATTTAAGTCGATATAAAATGCAACTCCTTTTCCTCTCACCCTTCGACCTCAATTGCATTATGGGAGATTCTGTGTGTGAATTAACCTCGAATCGTAAAATTCATAATGGGTCGTAGACATGCTGCGCGGAAACTTGGGTCGCGTAAAATAAGAACAAACGTTCTAGTAAACCTCAACTCAGTTCAGTCTCCCCAGGAGCACAGAACTCAAATTTCTAAACTCATCACCGTCCACTCGGTGGTCGCAATAAAACTAAACAATACTCGTAACGTCATCTCCAAGCAGAGAAAATTACCAACCATCGTATCCGACGGTACATTGAAAAATCACCGCGTCTACATAGTACGCGAGAAACCATCCGTCGGAAAGCTCAACGAGGACGCTAGCTGCGAGGATCGACCTGCCAACGACCAGATCGCGGAGGACGGCAACGGTTCCGACGCCTCGATGGTGCTCTACGAGGACAGGCGGTCAGCGGCATCTTCCGCTGAATTAATCGTTGGCGTTTAGCAATTTTCAACCCACTACGCCCGCTACGCTCATCACCTGCCAAACATACAAAAGGAAATCAGGTATGCTATATATCAAGTAACAATCGAAATCCTCTAAAATCATATAAAAATTACACTCATCCAGTGTTGCTCCGATCCCTAACCGGCGCATTCCGGTTTAAACCTTGGAGCATCCAAATATACTTCCTTAGTAGTCGCTCATTCCTTGATCCGGGATTTTTCTGAAAAAAGTAAAAAGGGAAAATCAATTAAAACAAACCGCGACGTAATAACATTTGAGTTTTACGCTCGCTGTAAGCGTTCCCTCTCGGATTATGAGAAGAAAAGCACGTCATTCTATGCAAATACGCAACATCCATGCGTTTCGAACAGCCAAACACGCCCAAACCGAAGGCAAAGTCGCTTTATATCAAAATAGTACATATGAGTTTTTTGCTCGCTGTAGGCGTTCCAACTCGAATTATGAGAAGAAAAACACGTCATGCTATGAAATACGCAACATTCATGCGTTTCGAGGAGCCAAACACGCCCAAACCGAACGCAAAGTCGCTTTATGCCAAAAACGTACATTTGAGTTTTACGCTCGCTGTAGGCGTTCCAACTCGAATTATGAGAAGAAAAACACGTCATTATATGCAAATACGCAACATATATGCGTTTCGAGCAGCCAGAGACGCCCCAATCAAAAACAAATGCGTTTTACACCGAAAACGTACATTTGAGTTTTACGCTCGCTGCAGGCGTTCCCTCTCGTATTATGAGAGGAAAAACACTTCATTCCATGCAAATACGCAACATTCATGCGTTTCGAGCAGCCAAAGACGCCCCAATCAAAAACAAATGCGTTTTATACCGAAAACGTACATTTGAGTTTTACGCTCGCTGCAGGCGTTCCCTCTCGTATCATGAGAGGAAAAACACTTTATTCTATGCAAATACGCAACATTCATGCGTTTCGAGCAGCTAAACACGCGACAATCGAACGCAAAGTCGCTTTATACCAAAATAGTACATATGAGTTTTACGCTTGCTGTAGGTGTTCCATCTCGTATTATGAGATGAAAAACACTTCATTCTATGCAAATACGCAACATTCGTGCGTTTCGAGCAGCTAAACACGCCACAATCGAAAGCAAAGTCGCTTTATAACAAAATAGTACATAAGAGTTTTACGCTCGCTGTAGGCGTTCCAACTCGAATTATGAGACGAAACATACCTCATTCTATGCAAATACGCAACATTCATGCGTTTCGAGCAGCCAAAGACGTCCCAATGAAAAGCAAATGCGTTTTATATCGAATACGTACATTTGAGTTTTACGCTCGCTGTAGACGTTCCCTCTCGTATTATGAGAGGAAAAACACTTCATTCTATGCAAATACGCAACATTCATGCGTTTCGAGCAGCCGAAGACGCCCCAATCAAAAGTAAATGCGTTTCATACCGAAAACGTATATTCGAGTTTTACGCCCGCTGTAGGCGTTCCCTCTCGTATTATGAGAGGAAAAACACTTCATTCTGTGCAAATACGCAACATTCATGCGTTTCGAGGAGCCAAACACGCCCTTAACCGAACGCAAAGTCGCTTTATACCAAAATCGGACGTATGAGTTTTACGCTCGCTGTAGGCGTTCCAACTCGAATTATGAGAAGAAAAACACGTCATCCTATGCAAATTCGCATCATTCCTGCGTTTCGAGGAGCCAAACACGCCCAAACCGAACGCAAAGTATTCGCATTATACCAAAATCATACGTATGAGTTTTACACACGCTGCAGGCGTTCCAACTCGAGTTATGAGAAGAAAAACACGTCATTCTATGCAAATACGCAACATTCATGCGTTTCGAGCAGCTAAAGACGCCCCAATGAAAAGCAAATGCGTTTTATACCGAAAACGTACATTTGAGTTTTACGCTCGCACTAGGCGTTCCCTCTCGTATTATGAGACGAAAAACACTTCATTCTATGCAAATACGCAACATTCATGCGATACGAGCAGTCAAAGACGCCCCAATCGAAAACAAATGCGCTTTATACCGAAAACGTACATTTGAGTTTTACGCTTGCTGTAGGCGTTCCAACTCGAATTATGAGAAGAAAAACACGTCACTCTATGCAAATACGCATCATTCATGCGTTTCGAGCAGCCGAAGACGCCCCAATCAAAAGCAAATGCGTTCTATACCGAAAAGGTACATTTGAGTTTTACGCTCGCTGTAGACGTTCCCTCTCGTATCATGAGAGGAAAAACACTTCATTCTATGCAATTACGCATCATTCATGCGATACGAGCAGCTAAACACGCCACAATCGAAGGCAAAGTCGCTTTCCAACAAAATAGTACATAAGAGTTTTACGCTCGCTGTAGGCGTTCCAACTCGAATTATGAGACGAAAAACACCTCATTCTATGCAAATACGCAACATTCATGCATTTTGAGCAGTCAAAGACGCCCCAATCAAAAGTAAATGCGCTTTATACCGAAAACGTACATATGAGTTTTACGCTCGCTGTAGGCGTTCTCTCTCGTATTATGAGACGAAAAACACTTCATTCTATGCAAATACGCAACATTCATGCGTTTCGAGCAGCTAAACACGCCACAATCGAAAGCAAAGTCGCTTTATAACAAAATAGTACATAAGAGTTTTACGCTAGCTGTAGGCGTTCCAACTCGAATTATGAGAAGAAAAACACGTCATTCTACGCAAATACGCAACATTCATGCGTTTCGAGCAGCCGAAGACGCCTTAATCAAAAACAAATGCGTTTTATACCAAATACATACATTTGAGTTTTACGCAAGCTATAGGCGTTCCCTATCGTATTATGAGAGGAAAAGCATCATTCATGCGATACGAGCAGTTAAACACGCCACAATCGAACGCAAAGTCGCTTTACAACAAAATAGTACATAAAAGTTTTACGCTCGTTGTAGGCGTTCCAACTCGAATTATGAGAAGAAAAACACCTCATTCTATGCAAATACGTAACATTCATGCATTTCGAGCAGTCAAAGACGCCCCAATCGAAAGCAAATGCGCTTTATACCGAAAACGTACATTTGAGTTTTACGCTAGCTACAGGCGTTCCCTCTCGTATTATGAGAGGAAAAACACGTCATTCTATGCAAATACGCAACATTCATGCGTTTCGAGCAGCCAAAGACGCCCCAATCAAAAGCAAATGCGTTTTATACCGAATACGTACATTTGAGTTTTACGCTCGCTGTAGACGTTCCCTCTCGTATTATGAGAGGAAAAACACTTCATTCTATGCAAATACGCAAAATTCATGCGTTTCGAGCAGCCGAAGACGCCCCAATCAAAAGCAAATGCGTTTTATACCGAAAACGTACATTTGAGTTTTACGCTCGCTGTAGCCGTTCCCTCTCGTATTATGAGAGGAAAAACACTTCATTGTATGCAAATACGCAACATTCATGCGTTTCGAGGAGCCAAACACGCCCTTAACCGAACGCAAAGTCGCTTTATACCAAAATCGGACGTATGAGTTTTACGCTCGCTGTAGGCGTTCCAACTTGAATTATGAGAAGAAAAACACGTCATTCTATGCAAATTCGCATCATTCATGCGTTTCGAGGAGCCAAACACGCCCAAACCGAACGCAAAGTATTCGCATTATACTAAAATCAGACGTACGAGTTTTACACTTGCTGCAGGCGTTCCAACTCGAGTTATGAGAAGAAAAACACGTCATTCTATGCACATACGCAACATTCATGCGTTTCGAGCAGCCAAAGACGCCCCAATCAAAAGCAAATGCGTTTTATACCGAATACGTACATTTGAGTTTTACGCTCGCTGTAGACGTTCCCTCTCGTATTATGAGAGGAAAAACACTTCATTCTATGCAAATACGCAAAATTCATGCGTTTCGAGCAGCCGAAGACGCCCCAATCAAAAGCAAATGCGTTTTATACCGAAAACGTACATTTGAGTTTTACGCTCGCTGTAGCCGTTCCCTCTCGTATTATGAGAGGAAAAACACTTCATTGTATGCAAATACGCAACATTCATGCGTTTCGAGGAGCCAAACACGCCCTTAACCGAACGCAAAGTCGCTTTATACCAAAATCGGACGTATGAGTTTTACGCTCGCTGTAGGCGTTCCAACTTGAATTATGAGAAGAAAAACACGTCATTCTATGCAAATTCGCATCATTCATGCGTTTCGAGGAGCCAAACACGCCCAAACCGAACGCAAAGTATTCGCATTATACTAAAATCAGACGTACGAGTTTTACGCTTGCTGCAGGCGTTCCAACTCGAGTTATGAGAAGAAAAACACGTCATTCTATGCACATACGCAACATTCATGCGTTTCGAGCAGCCAAAGACGCCCCAATGAAAAGCAAATGCGTTTTATACCGAAAACGTACATTTGAGTTTTACGCTCGCACTAGGCGTTCCCTCTCGTATTATGAGACGAAAAACACTTCATTCTATGCAAATACGCAACATTCATGCGATACGAGCAGCTAAAACCGCCACAATCGAACGCAAAGATAACAAAATAGTACATAAGAGTTTTACTCTCGCTGTAGGCGTTCCAACGCGAATTATGAGAAGAACAACACCTTTTTCTATGCAAATACGCAAAATTCGTGCGTTTCGAACAGCCAAACACGCCACAATCGAAGGCAAAGTCGCTTTATACCAAAATAGTATATATGAGTTTTGAGATCTCTGTAGGCGTTGCAACTCGAACTATGAGAAAAAAAAACCTCATCTATGCAAATACCCAACACTCATGCATTTCGAGCAGTCAAAGACACCCCAACCAAAAGCAAATGCGCTTTATACCGAAAACGTACATTTGAGTTTTACGCTGGCTGTAGGCGTTCCCTCTCGTATTATGAGAGGAAAAACACTTAATTCTATGCAAATACGCAACAATCATGCATTTCGAGCAGTCAAAGACGCCCCAATCAAAAGCAAATGCGCTTTATACTGAAAACGTACATTTGAGTTTTACGTCAGCTGTAGGCGTTCCCTATCGTATTATGAAACGAAAAACATTTCATTCTATGCAAATAAGCCTCATTCATGCGATACGAGCAGCTAACCACGCCACAATCGAACGCAAAGTCGCTTTACAACAAAATAGTACATAAAAGTTTTACGCTCATTGTAGGCGTTCCAACTCGAATTATGAGAAGAAAAACACCTCATTCTATGCAAATACGTAACATTCATGCAGTTCGAGCAGTCAAAGACGCCCCAATCGAAAGCAAATGCGTTTTATACCGAAAACGTACATTTGAGTCTTACGCTAGCTATAGGCGTTCCCTCTCGTATTATGAGAGGAAAAACACTTCATTCTATGCAAATACGCAACATTCATGCGTTTCGAGGAGCCAAACACGCCCAAACCGAACGCAAAGTATTCGCATTATACCAACATCAGACGTATGAGTTTTACGCTCGCTGCAGGCGTTCCAACTCGAGTTATGAGAAGAAAAACACGTCATTCTATTCAAATACGCAACATTCATGCGTTTCGAGCAGCCAAAGACGCCCCAATGAAAAGCAAATGCGTTTTATACCGAAAACGTACATTTTAGTTTCACGCTAGCTGTAGACGTTCCCTCTTGTATTATGAGAGGAAAAACACTTCATTCTATGCAAATACGCAACATTCATGCGATACGAGCCGCTAAGCACGCCGCAATCGAACGCAAAGTCGCTTTATACCAAAATCGGACGTATGAGTTTTACGCTCGCTGTAGGCGTTCCAACTCGAATTATAAGAAGAAAAACACCTCATTCTGTGCAATGGAACTTGAGCAAGGCTCCTGTACAATTATTTTTCTGTATTTGTGCGCCTCTTTAAGGGATACGATACTCATGCAGAAGGATTTGTGGACTCGAGCGTCTAGGAATTATGGGCTGGCGTGTCAGAGACAAATTTATAAGCAAATACTGTTCTTTATTGGTACAATACAGGTCTCAATGTAATTTAACCCTTTTTCTTTTTCTATTATTCAGATCTCTTTACTCTCAATATTTAAATACTTAATCCAAACAGTGTGTCCGTAATGCAATACAGAATATACTTATAAATCAGATCTCGGATCTCGTCTTTTAATTTCTATTTTATTTACTTATTTATTCATTCTTTATTTGGAAGAATTAGCAAAGCTAATTTTATTTCGCGTTGTTCGAACTGCGCAGGCGTGGGCAGGTTCTCGATCGTCGTGCAGTATCGCTGACTGCCTCGCTCGGCGATTCCCACGGTGACGTCACAGCGAACGACGGTGACAGCTCGTTCACCTCGCGATTTGCAATTCGTGTTATTTCGCGAAATCGAGGGTTTTACCTTACTCTGATGGTTGGTAACCCTTCAGGGAACTTGAAGCTCTCCCTGGGTGTGCCTTTTTAGTACCCTCGGTGTTGGAATATTGTTTACTTGGGCACTTGCAGCAGATCTGACCGGTCACTTTGGTCACATTACCGAGCTGCACTGAGTGTTGCCGAACTTGATAATTTTATCGTATCACGGCGGTGGAGATCGTGTCTAAATCTCAGTTAACTCTTCACAATGTTCTCTAAGTCACTTTTCGTTGTCTTTTGATGGGCTCTAAGTCCTTTTTGAACTCACTCGCTGTAGACGTTCGTTGTTGTAGACGTTGTAAGTGGAACTTACAAATTTCCCGATAATTTTGTAAGTTCCACTTAGTCCAACAGTTTATAAGTCTACTTATTACTTACTAGTTTTTAAGTCTACTTGCCGTATAATTTTCCAAGTCCGAATCCCCACAATTTTTCTAAGTCCACTCGGTCCAATTATTTATAAGTCCTTACAGCACAGATTTTTATAAGTCCCAATTCGCATAACTTTTATAAGTCCAAATTACACAAATTTTGTCAGTCCGAATTGCACAATTTTTATAAGTCCGAACTTGCACCAAATTTTATACGTCCAGACAGGCACGAAATTTATAAGTCCAAATTCGCACCAAATTTACAAGTCCAAACGGCACGACATTTATAAGTCCCAATTCGCACCAAATTTACAAGTCCAAACAGCACGACATTTTTATAAGTCCTTTTTGGCACAAATTCACTTTAATTCACTTCTACTCACTTCTACTCACTTCTACTCACTTTTTCACTTTTCACTTTTCACTTTTCACTGTTCACTGGTAGTCCTGGAGAGCTGGCCGATGGTAAAGTAGATCGTTGAACTGATGATCGATTGCCGAAATCGCCGTCTTTTATACCCCGATTTTGGACTCCCACTCCGTCGGTTCTGCAGGGATTTGGCGGACTCGCGTCTGCGTGCGGTCGCCTGGTTATTAATTTTGCTATTGGTTGACAGTGTCATCGTCCTCTACCCTCCAATCCCGGGTCGGTATTATAGTGACGGTTATCCGGTGTTGCCTCCTGAGCGAATAGTGTGCTCGGTCGGTACCGTGTGCAAAATCGATGTCGTCATTTTTGTCCAATCCGTGAGGCCGATTTTCCCTCGCTTTCACCTCTCTGCGACCTTGAGCAGGCTTTCGGCTCGATTCCGCAGGCGGCACTGCCGTGCTTCCTAATCCTTGCTGTTCTTCGCGTTTGCGCGTGCGCTCCGCTCGGCATCGATCGAGTTGCCGCTCGATCCCGTCGGATGGCGCCACTTGTACCTCCGCGGGCCTGCCGACCGCTCAGCTCCCGCTGTCGGTATCTCCCGGGCTCTCGCAGTGTGACGTCACCGGGGCCACACAGGAGTTCTTAATTATGTAGGGGAGTCTCATTCTCCCCCACATTACTGGAGAGGCTCGTCTCGAGCCTCCCCAGTCATGTTCTTCTTCTGTTCTTTTTGTTTTTATTTATTCCTCTCTTTAAGACAAGGTACACATAAAAATTTATATTATTTTTCCGTTTTATTTATTTTACATGTCGGTTTCGTTGCGTTTTTACATGTTGGGTTTGTTGATTGATTTATTTTTATTTTATCTTATTTTATTTTATTTTTTTATTTATTTTTTTTTCAAATATTCCATGTCTTCTTGTTCATCTTCGCTGTTTTCTACTCCGTTGTCCTCCTCGGTTGTTGCGCTCTTATATCCTTCGTCTCCGGTGTCGTCTTCGTCGTCCCATTCTTCTATCTCGTCACGGCCCATCTCGTCGTTATCCTCTTCCTGTTCTTCTCCTGCGTCGTCTTGGGCCTTTTCTTGGCATCGCCATCGTCCGGTGTACAGACCGCCATCTCTTCCCCACGGAAACCTCCGGGGGTTGGTTCCCCAGCGCCCTTGTCCCGTGGATAGAAGCCGGTCTCGGAGGCCTTCTCTAGCGTTTCCCGGCGCCTCCAAGGTGACCCAGGCCGCATCGGTGCCGGTGTCGACGGCCATGTTTTGTAGGTCCCATATTCGGTCTTCGAGGAACTCCCGTGTATATATTCGAGTTTCTGGGCTCCAAACCTCGCCTTCTCCCGGTCTTGTGGCATGCAACCCGCACGCCACCGCTTGAAAGGCCGCCCCCAAGTTTTCCCGCGGTACCGAGTATAATTCCTCGTGGGATGCGTGCAAATGGAGCCCCCAGTCACCGAGCCACACGGGGATCTCCCCGTCGTTGTCCCTGGGACCTATGATGATTCCTCGGTAGAAACGGCCCGTGTGTCTTACGTAGACCGGAGCCCCGAGATACATTTCTCCCTGCCTGATTCGATGTACCTCCGGATGCTGTGGACTGGTGTTCGCGTACAGATTTAGCAACCGGGTTCGCACTCCGGAGGCGTCTGCCAAGTGCGCGTAAAAGTGACTGGGACTGTACACGGTGATGATGGTGGCTCCTGGGTATCTTCCCTCGAGATTCTGGGCAGGATAATCTCGGAACGTGGCCATACTGTTTTTTCTCCGTTTTTTTTTCTTTTCTTTTGCTCTCTCCTTAATTTTCTTCTATTTCACCTTTCCCTTTCACTCTTTTTTATTATTCTGGTTTCTGTCTGCTCGTCCTTCTCCTTTGCTGTTGTCTGTTGTACTATCGGAGCTGTCACATTTCATCGCTCGATAGGTACCGATACTAGATTTTATTGCCCTCTCCGCGGGATCGGCGACCCTAGGACCTGAAAAAGTCCCTAGGCAAAAAACCCTAGGGAAAACTCTAGACCCGAAAAAACTAGGCCCAAAAAAACCAAACCCAAATAACCAGACTGTCCCCACAAAAAACCCTAGGGAAAAACCCTAGGATCCGAAGAAGTCCCTAGGCAAAAAACCCTAGGGGAAAACCCTAAGACACGAAAAAGTCCCTAGGCAAAGAACTCTAGATACAAAAGGCCTAGAACCCATAAAAAAAGTCCCTAGGCAAAAACCCCAGAACCCAAAAAGTCCTTAGGCAAAAAACCCTAGGGAAAAACCCTAGGACGCGAAAAAAGTCCCTAGGCAAAAAAACTAGGCCAAAAAAACCAAACCCAAATAACCAGACTGTCCCCAAAAAAACCCTAGGCAAAAACGCTAGGGAAAAACCCTAGGACCGAAAAAAGTCCCTAGGCAAAAAACCCTAGAGAAAACCCTAGGACCCGAAAAAAGTCCCTAGACAAAAACCCTAGGGAAAAACCCTAGGATCCGAAGAAGTCCCTAGGCAAAAATCCCTAGGGAAAAACCCTAGGACCCGAAAAAGTCCCTAGGCAAAAACTGTAGACTCGAAAAAACTAGGCCCAAAAAACCAAACCTAAATAACCAGACTGTCCCCAAAAAACCCTAGGGAAGAAACCCTAGGACCCGAAAAAAGTCCCTAGGCGAGAAACCCCTAGGGAAAAAACCCTGAGACCCAAAACCAAAAGTTTTTTGCCTAGGGACTTTTGTCCCTAGACAAAAAACTAGGCCAAAAAAACCAAACCCAAATAACCAGACTGTTCCCACAAAAACCCTAGGCAAAAAACCGTAGGGAAAAACCCTAGAACGCGAAAAAAAGTCCCTAGGCAAAAACCCTAGATGCAAAAGCCCTAGAACCCAAAAATTCCCTAGGCAAAAAACCTTAGGGAAAAACCCTAAGACGCGAAAAACGTCGCCAAAGACAAAAAAGTCGCAAATACAGCCTAAAAACGTCGCCAAAGAAAAGTAGCAAAAAAGCCAAAAAAAATCTGCCCGAAAAAGTCGGAAAAAAAAGGAGGGGGAGTGGTCGCCAAGAAAAGTCGCAAAAAATGCCAAAAACGTCGTCAAGAAAAGTGGCAAAAATGCAAAAGAAAAAAATGTTCAACCATTTTACAAATATATTTATCATCATGTCATGATTTGTATGTTTTTAAAACCCGATCGGTCCATGCTCCGGCCGCTTATAGAAGGACAGTCATTCGAGGCGAACACTCCGACTGTCAGCGCGCGACTTACAAGTTACGGAAACTCTTACTGTCGGTCGATCTGTCGACACGCGGCGTCTTGCGATAAATTCCACGATGTATGACAAAAAAATCCTTTATTTTGGAAATGACGTTGACATACTTGTTCAACCGTTTTACAATTATATTTGTCATTATATGTCGTGATTTGTATGTTTTTAAAACCCGATCGGTCCATGCTCCGGTCGCTTATAGAAGGACAGTCACTCGAGGCGAACACTCCGACTGTCGACGCGCGATTTCGAAGTGAAGAAAACTCTGACTGTCGTCCGATCGGTCGACGCGCGACGTCTTGTAATAAATTCCGATTTGTACGAAAAAAATCTGAAATTTTGGAAATGACGTTGACGTACTTGTTCAACCGTTTCACAATTATATTTGGCATTATATGTCATGATTTGCATGTTTTTAAAACCCGATCAGTCCATGCTCCGGTCGCTTATAGAAGGACAGTCACTCGAGGCGAACACTCCGACTGTCGACGCGCGATTTCGAAGTGAAGAAAACTCTGACTGTCATCCGATCGGTCGACGCGCGACGTCTTGTAATAAATTCCGATTTGTACGAAAAAGATCTGAAATTTTGGAAATAACGTTGACATACTTGTTCAACCGTTTTACAATTATATTTGTCATTATATGTCATGATTTGCATGTTTTTAAAACCCGATCGGTCCATGCTCCGGTCGCTTATAGGAGGACAGTCACTCGAGGCGAATATTCCGACTGTCGACGCGCGATTTCGAAGTAAAGAAAACTCTGACTGTCGTCCGATCGGTCGACACGCGACGTCTTGTAATAAATTCCGATTTGTACGAAAAAAATCTGAAATTTTGGAAATAACGTTGACATACTTGTTCAACTATTTTACAAATATATTTATCATCATGTCGTGATTTGTATGTTTTTAAAACCCGATCGGTCCATGCTCCGGCCGCTTATAGAAGGACAGTCATTCGAGGCGAACACTCCGACTGTCGGCGCGCGACATACAAGTTACGCCAACTCTTACTGTCGGTCGATCGGTCGACACGCGGCGTCTTGCGATAAATTCCACGATGTATGACAAAAAATCCTTTATTTTGGAAATGACGTTGACATACTTGTTCAACCGTTTTACAATTATATTTATCATTATATGTCATGACTTGTATGTTTTTAAAACCCGATCGATCCATACCCCGTCCACTTGTGACGTGTAGCGTAACAGCATTCACTCGAAGCGAACAGTTTCGATGGGTCGACGCGCGACTTCGAAGTGAAGAAAACTCTGACTGTCGTCCGATCGGTCGACGCGCGACGTCTCGTAATAAATTCCGATTTGTACGAAAAAAAATCTGAAATTTTGGAAATAACGTTGACATACTTGTTCAACCGTTTTACAATTATATTTGTCATTATATGTCGTGATTTGTATGTTTTTAAAACCCGATCGGTCCATGCTCCGGTCGCTTATAGAAGGACAGTCACTCGAGGCGAACACTCCGACTGTCGACGCGCGATTTCGAAGTGAA
>OY754488.1:16274561-16277061 GCA_963575735.1 Amblyjoppa fuscipennis | reverse complement strand
CTTTTGTGAGGGTCCCGTATCAGCATAAAATTTGTTTTCTTTACATTCAGTTTCAGAGAATTACGTTTCAACCATTTGTTAATTTCATTTAAGTCATAGTTTAGTTTGTTTTCTATTTCCTCGGCATTATCACTATTTACATACACAATCATATCATCGGCAAACATATTGCACTTCCCGTATTTTAGCGTCTTTACAATATCATTTATATAAATTATAAACAACAACGGTCCGAGAACAGTTCCCTGTGGTACACCATGACCATTTACTACGTCATTCGAAGTCTCTTGTTGATATTTTACCTTTTGTTTTCTGTTCATTAAGTACGATTCAAACCATTTTATTACTTTTCCTCCTATACCATATTTTCTTAATTTATTTAATAATATCACCCTATTTACAGTCTCAAAAGCTCTTTTGAAGTCTATAAAAATTACTCCTATCATTTTACTTTTGTCCATATATTCTCTCCATTCAATAAGTGTTTTTTGTATAGCTGTTTCGCATGATAATCCTTTTCTAAATCCTGATTGTTCCTCTATAAGTACATTATTTAGTTCTAAAAATTGTATTAACTGTTCTTTCACAACGGTTTCTAAAATCTTTTCGTAAATTGGCAATACATTAATAGGTCTGTAATCTTCTGCTTTGTTACTTCCATTTATTTTGGGTATGGGTACGATCGTCGAGACTTTCCACATTTCTGGAAATATTCCTTCATCTAACGATTTATTTATCACTGTTAATATAGTTTCACTAGCTGTTTTCCATGTCCATTTCATTATATCTGTAGTTATTCCTTCATCAGTTCCCTTTTTATTGCCTAATTTTTTAATAACTATGTTTACGTCTTTGTATTCTATTTTTCTAAAAATGTCAAATTTTATTTCTGTCTGACTATCTCTATCTATTCCATGTATGCTCGCAGTATCTGTTGTATCTATATCTCCAACTATTTCGTCAATACTGTTGATAAAAAATTCATTAAATTTATCTGCTATTTCTTTGGTATCACTATATTTCATTCCATTAAAATTCATGCAATTTGTACTATTATTTTGTTTTTTTGTCCCTATCATTTCTTTAATCGTCGTCCACATTTTTTTCGCGTCAGTCTTTACTTCGTCTATGTTATTTTCGTAGTACGTTCTTTTACTGTTTCTTAATTTATATACTGCTTCATTCCTATATTGCTTATAAATTTTCCAGTCCTCGATCTTTTTTGTTTTTGTCGCATTCTTGTATGCTCTATCTCTCCTGGTGCTCGCTTTTCTCGTTTCATCGTTAATCCAAGGTTTATTTTTCCAGTGAGTTTTAATAACTTTTTTAACACTGGGAGCTGTTTCATCAAGTGTTTTTGTTATCACCGATATTAGTCTATCTGCTGCTTTATTTGCTTGTTCATTTATTATATCTCCCATTGCCTCTAAGTTTGATCTTAACATGTCTGTAAATGTATGTTCCTTCAATTTATTATAATTCCGTGTGTATAGTTCCAATTCTTTATTCTCCTCGTTTTCGTTGTCTAAGTCTATTCTAATCATTTGATGATCAGTAATCTTGGGGGTTAATAGTACAGTCGTATCCACATGAAAGTTTGAGTATACTAGATTTATGATAGTTTCTGATGTTTCTGTCATTCTTGTTGGTTCCGTAACGTATTGTTTAAGTCCTAAACATGCCATATTTCTCTGTAGTCTTTTCACGTAATGATTCTGTTTACTGATGTCAATGTTAAAATCACCTACAACTAGTATACGACCCATATCCAAAATTTGCTCATATTCGTCAATTATTATTTCTATAAATCTTCCATCGCTCTGGCCGCGTGAATGATAGATATTACAGATACCAATATTTTCTAATCCACTCGTTATTTTAATAGCGTTGATCCATACATTATTCTCTATCACCTTGTTTATAATTTCCTCATAGTGCATATTTTGCCTAATATAAGTCACCACTCCTCCTGTGTATTGTTTTTCTGTGTTACATCTAACTACTGTATAGTTTCTTATCGTTATTTCGAAATCATCAATTTCTTTCGTAATATGCGTTTCGGTTAAACATACTATTTTAGGTTTATATTTAGTTATAGTAATTTCTATGTCCTCTTTATGTCTCATAAAACCCTGTGCGTTAAGAATGAGCATGTATGGTTTTTTTTTCTTTTTTTCTTTACCTTTTAGTTGCAATTCTGTCCAATAATTAATATTTCTGCTCGCTTGTTCTATTGCTCTTTGGTAAGTCTTACAATTTCTATCATTAGCCTCATGGTCAGTGCTTACGTCGCTGAGGTTGAACTTCTCAACCATTCTTACACAGTTCGCGCACTTTTTCTCGACAATACTACATTCTTTTTCTTTATGATTTCCTGCACATTTCGCACAGCTCATCTCGTTTCTACAATCACGTGCGATGTGGTTGAAGCCACAGCATTTGTAGCATCTGATACAACTCACGTGATCATTTACTCTACATTTTTTCCATCCTATTACTA
>OY754488.1:15929561-16269561 GCA_963575735.1 Amblyjoppa fuscipennis | reverse complement strand
CCTCTGTCTCGCTCTCCTTCTCACTCCCTCTGTCTTGCTCTCCCGCTCTCTCGCTCTCCCGCTCTATCGCTCTCTCACTCTCTCGCTCTCTCACTCTCTCGCTCTTCCGCTCTCTCGCTCTCCCGCTCTCACGCTCTCTCGCTCTCCCGCTCCCCGCTTTCTCATTCTCTCACGCCACGCTCTCCCACTCACCTGCTGTCTCATTGTCCCGCTCCACACTCTCCCGCTCTCCCACTCACATGCTCTCTCACTCTTTGCCTCTCTCGCTCTCCTCGTTCTCTCGCTCTCCTCGTTCTCTCGCTCTCCTCGTTCTCTCGCTCTCCTCGTTCTCTCGCTCTCCTCGTTCTCTCGCTCTCCTCGTTCTCTCGCTCTCCTCGTTCTCTCGCTCTCCTCGTTCTCTCGCTCTCCTCGTTCTCTCGCTCTCCTCGTTCTCTCGCTCTCCTCGTTCTCTCGCTCTCCTCGTTCTCTCGCTCTCCTCGTTCTCTCGCTCTCCTCGTTCTCTCGCTCTCCCCGTTCTCTCGCTCTCCTCGTTCCCCCGCTCTCCTCGTTCTCTCGCTCTCCTCGTTCTCTCGATCTCCCCGTTCTCTCGTTCTGCCCGTTCTCTCGTTCTCCCCGTTCTCTCGTTCTCCCCGTTCTCTCGTTCTCCCCGTTCTCTCGTTCTCCCCGTTCTCTCGTTCTCTCTCTCTCCCCGTTCTCTCTGTTGTACCCCGGGTACCTCGATACGTCGATTATTGCGGTAACGTCATTGCCCAATAATCGAAGTAAGCAGCGGCATGCAACGAACACGCCGTTGCGAAATAGAATTAAATTCGAGTCAGCATTTAGGCAATAGCGACTCGAATTCGAGCATCGGCCCCGTAATTGCTGAGTTAGGTATTTCGCAATCGTAGCGTCTCTAAATTCTGATTGACAGAGACGGAGAAGCTAGTATTGCATCTCGGGTCAACGTACCGCCGAAATAGCATTTAATCGATAATTAATTAGTCGATTCAGATATTGAGAAATATCGAAGCAGGAATCCGGATGTCGGAATAATTGTTTAAACAATTATGAGGAAATATCTGACACTGCCAAAATTATGCTGACATGCCTGCTCGTACCCCTATATAAGGAACCACGAGCAGGCACTCACCAGTCTCTTCGGAACTCCTGATTCTTACGGTTGACTACGGATACACCCGTTGCGAGCTGGGCTCGTAACTCGATAAGTAGGTCGTGAAAATATTAAACTCTCATCGGAAAAGATTAACGTCCGATTGTCGTTAATCGAGAAGGTGTATCAAGCGTACAAATTCTACTGACGGTTGGTAATTCAAAAGGACAGAAGTAAGCATAAATCGAGCATTAATGGTTGCAACATAATTATGTGTTAATAATAACGGCGCATTAATGAATAAATTGATAAAGCGATACTGGATAAATCCATAGAGCGGTATTAAAGCGTCAGCGAACAAGTTAATAACAGATCAGTAAAAAGCATCGATAGCAAAGCATTAATCGAGCACCAATCCAGGCTTGACTGCTCGTTTGTCCGACCTTAAATCTGCGTCAAGTAGAACGTTGATTGCACACTGTTCGGACAAAAAGGGGAACGTTAATCGAAGGTTCTTGGTAAGCATTGTTATATAATGAATATAACAATGTTACCTTTGTAAATCTCTGATAATATAAATATATTGTTAAACATACTAAATACATTCTTAAATGAACATTGTTAAATACTGAGTAATACGTTCGAACTTCACTTGGGTTCCAACCCTTAACTGAGCATGTCCCTAACCTTACGAGCCAACGGCTCGCGCATAGAACCCAGATTAGCTACCTGAGTTTCTGCGGCATAACATCTCGCTCTCCCCGTTCTCCCGCTCTCCCCGTTCTCTCGCTCTCCCCGCTCTCTCGCTCTCCCCATTCTCTCGTTCTCCTCGTTCTCTCGCTCTCCTCGTTCTTTCGCTCTCCGCGTTCACTCTCTCTCCTCGTTCTCTCGCTCTCCGTAATTTATTTTTGGCACTCCTTACCTGTAACCATCGCTAATGAACCGTCACACGCTGTATTCGAAACGAAGCTCTTTTCTCACCTTCTGTCAGCCGAAATAGCGAATACTTATCGCAGGCCTACATTGTAACCCGCAAAGTTAGATTGAGCATTGCGGAACACAGTTATTATAACTACATTCTATATATCTATAGTTTATTTCCTTCACTTATTAAGTTTTCCTTTTTACCAATGCTAATTTTATTTCAATTGATATTTTCTTATATTATACTATTATATTACTTTATTTTATATTATATTTTATTTCGCGTTATTTCATCTTTATCTTGTATTATTTACTTTCTAACTTTTCTGTAACCATTCCCAATTTGCCTCATAGTCTCACTGAGGCATTAATAAACAATCCTCCTCACTCTTTGGGTCTCCGTTTCTGTTTATACAAAATAGATTTGAATAAAAGTAATGGATCCACGGTGTAAATATTAGGCTTAGTACTCATCATTTGACGTGTATCTGAAATATTGTTCTCGTTAAACACGAATTTGTAATTTCTTGAACCACAATTGAATAATTGATCCCTAGTATATTTTTTCCGTAAAACATGACAAATCCCTGAGTGTCCGCCATTGCATTGGGAGGTAATGATACCACTGTTTGAAAATATAGAAAATCGCAATTGTCAAAGAACATAAAAAAATGGTCCAAAAAGAGTGCTTGCGTGTACACCTATCACATATGTTCATACACGGACATATATCGCCACGAATGCACCCTGAGATGTCAAAAAGTAAAATGTAGCCGGATATTCAGTCCAACGTGGAAAGTGAATATTTCCAATTACGACTTAGACATTCGGCAGCAGTTTTGCCCCCATGTTCGTTGTTCCCCAAACAGACGAAACTTGAAATTCAAAAAATAGCCACATTTTACCTGTATTCCGCCCAGAAACACGAAAAACCGTTGTTACGTCCTCCAAAATTTTCCAAAATATTTCAAATACATTTAGGTCAAATGACCGATTGATTAACGAAAGTTTGAAATTTACTAAAACGCTGAAAATAATCATTGGCAACATATAATCATCAACCCCGAAAGGGATGATACATAAATAAAATATCAGATGGAAAAATTATCCACTGGTAATAATAATTAGCCTTCAGGTAAAATGGGTTGATGTACAGAGGCGACTGTACATCACATTTGTACATTTCACTGTACATTTCAATTCGATTCAATAAATCATCCATATACTTCCGAATCACTTCATCGAATTGAGTATTTTCTTCCTCGAAATCACTTCGTCGTCGAAATAACTTATTTCCATCTGTAACATCTGGGACGGACGTTCATTTCTGGAGTCGATCATCTTCATCATCCGATTCTGATTCGGATATTCGATATTTTGGAAGGACAATATTTTGGAAAGTCATCATTCGATTCTGACTCGAACATGCATTTGGAATTTGGGAAGAACGTTCTATTTCAATATCGATATTCATCATTCATCAATCGATTCATTCGATCATTCACTCTGAGGTAAAACCATTTAACTTGAATCGTAAGCTTAAAACATGATCATCTTCAACATTCATTCATTCATCAACATTTACTTGTCAATAATTTATTAAACATTTATTCGGCATTTTGAAGGGTTAAAATTCTCTTGGTCAATATATATTCGTGCTGGTCAATTTCATTTCAGTTATATCCGTGCGCGTTAAAGTGTTAGGATAGGTCGGGAGAAAACAGTGGGTGAGTGTGGTAGCGAAGTGTTGCGAGTCGTGCGTCGAGGGTGACGCCCGAGAGAGTGAGATAGCCGTGTATCGCGTTCCATTCGATAGAAAGAGTTAGGATCCAGAATTTTCTTGTCCAGTTTAGAATCATCACTTAAAATCTAATAATTCCGAATTTTAACCGCGAATAAATTCTTTCAATATTAAATATATACACTCTAGGCCCTATCCCGAATTATTTTCCGAAAGGTTAGGTTCAAAACAGGGCCAAAACCTCGGTAAAGCGTCATCTCCGAATAACGCGTAAAGGGAGGGTGAAAATTCACCTTGACCGAGATGGAGTGAAAATTGCTGATCGGGACGTAACATAAAAATTGGGGGCTCGTCCGGGATACAAAAAGAGTGTACATAAAATTATAAATAAATAAATAAATAAATAACATCAAATCAAATAATTTTTGTGAAATGAGTAGTAAAGGGAAAATAAAATCATAAATGACTTCAACACGTTCAAAATGTACTCTTCCCGATCAGATCGTGCGTGCCTATCCGGAAGACAGGAAAAAATCGGGAGCAAGAAAACCGGGAAAAATAATGAAACCGAAAGATCAAATAACTCAAGTGTCAGATATTGAGGAATTCGATGAGGAAAGCAGATTATTAACTTCAACTCCATATCCTAGAGAGGTAGTGGCAAATATAGAGAAAACATCGGAAAATTCAAAACATAAAGTTGCATCGGACGCAACTAAAGCACTTGGAAAGGAAATAGAGCTCCTTGCGAAGACAATTGATGAGTATTTTCACGAATTTCCAGATACAATCAATCCAAATGTCCAAAATCCAGTTGAAACAAATTCAAAATGTGAAAATCCTAATGGGGATGAAGTAGAAGCTGTAGAATCGCAAATAGCAGAAAAAACTGTAATTAATCAATTCGACGAGTCTGAAAGTTCATTTACGTCAGCTACTCGTTTGACCACACCCTGGTTGAGATTAAGTAGTAGTTCAGGTACGCAGTTGAGATCCAGATCTTCAGAAATAGATACAACACCGAAAAGGAGACCTTCTTTGGTGAGGTCCTGTTCAAAATCCGTTTCACCTGAAGAAAAAGTGCAGGTGGAGGTGAAAATTTCTTTGTCAAAGCAGCCAGAGCATTTGGGTTAATTGGGGATCATAAGGAAAGTTCAGTCAAGTCAGTAAAAATTGGAAACAAGTCGAAATCAGAGGCAAATTTTTCAAGGTCATTTAATAGTTTCACTAGATTAGCATCATAGACAGAAAAATCAACAGGACCCAGGAAAACAACGTATACTGTTAATAGATTGCGATCTAGAAGGGATTTGAGTCAAAAATTGAAAGTGTCACGCAGAAAACAGGTACCGGAAAAAGTTGTACCGGAAAAAGTTGTTCGAAATCTCTCTAAAAAAATGGCACCAGTGATGCCATCAGTTCAGCGAAAGAAAGATAGTAGAGCAAACGAAAATGGAAACACAGGTAATAATCGTGGGAATCCTAAAAAAATCGATTATGATCAAATCGACGAAGCAGGTAGCGACGAAGGGCGTGGCGACGACCACCGTGGCGGCGGAGGCGGCGGTGGCGACGGTGGTGGCGACGGCAGTGGCGGCGACGGAGGGGGAGGAAGGGATCGTGATAACCCGAACAAAAAACCTTTTCGTTGAATGACACCGGATGTAACGCGACCAATATTAAATTTGAGTGCAGGTAGAATCGGAAACCTGCGAGACGCTTTGCAGGTGATACCGGAGTTCGATGGAAAACGAAGCTCATTGGAACGATATATCGCCGGATTGGAAGATGGCCTGGAAATAGTTGGAGCAGAAAACGAACTACACTTGTTGAGATTGGCAAGATCGAAATTAGTAGGAGACGTATGGAATCGGGTTGCGAAAAATAAGTTCGAGAGCATCGATGAATATATCGAATATTTGAAAACAATTTACCATCCACCAAGGGATATTTATCAATTGCAAGGAGAAATGGGAAGCAGCACACAACTGAATGCGGATACAGTAGACCAGTACGCACGTCGTATTCGGGAATTAGCCGAAAAAATCAACGAGGCTCATTATTACAAGAAAGGATATCTGGGTCAAGAAGAACTGGATATAATAGATGAAATGGCTTGCAGTTGCTTCAAAAGAGGATTGAAACCAGAAATACGAGACAAAATGGGAACAGAGGAAACCACCCTCAGTGAAGCGATTCATGAGGCAAAAAGGATTGAACGAGAACTAGCAGACCTGAAGAAGTTGAGAGACAATGCTGAAGCAAAACAGAAACCAGAAAAGGAACCTGAAAACGTTCCAAAGAAAGCGAGCGTGAAAATCATCGAGGAAGCTAAGGAGGAATCGACTGTAGCCGTGGTAAACACCAATACACCAGCGGCAAATACTTGTCAAATTTGTGGAAAGAAAGGACATCTTGCTACAACTTGTTGGAGCGCTCCTGGAGCGACTCCGCCTAACAAATGTCAGACCTGTGGAAAATTGGGTCACACAGCTGATAAATGTAAAACATCGGTAAAAAATCGAGCCTCAGACTCCATTAATTTGTCAATATTGTAAAAAATCGGGTCACTCGGCAGATAACTGTTTTAAAATTCCTGGAGCAGTCGCGCAAACGAATACGATCATGATTTGTCAGATTTGTGGGAAAAGGGGACACACGGCGGACAAATGTTACAGTAATCCGTGTAAAAATTGCGGTCGAAAAGGCCATTTGACCGAGTCTTGCCGTAGTGTACAACAACCTGTACAGAATCAAGCAAATAATTTCAATCAAATAGCTCAGCAAAATCAGCAACAACATCAGCAACAACAACCGGAGGTCAGCGCAACAGGGAAACGCGGATGGCCGACCAGCACAGGGTGCCCAGGCACAGGCCAACGCGAATACCCAAGCGGACCCAACCCTTACGATCAAGACTAGTACCGATTCGGGTCGGAACCCGAAATAATCGATGTATATTTGATTAATCCAGAAAAAGACGTAATTGCTCCTACCGTCTTATTTCAAAGTAGTGAGCTTTCGGAAATGGTAATTATGGTGTTAGATACAGGTGCCAGTAAAAATATTCTGAAAGAAAGATGTTTGCTAAAGGATTCGGAACTTCATCGGGATAAAATTTTGAGATTGAGCGGAATTACAGATGAATTTGTATATACTCTGGAGTATGTAATCATTAATACGTTGGGAAGAGAAACCGTTTATCACGTGGTACCAAACAGTTTTCCGACCAAGCAGAGCGGATTGCTGTCAACTGAGTATTTTCGTGATAATTTGGCAAAAATAGATTATGAAAACAGTACACTTGAAGTTCGAGACAAAAAGATAAAGTTCCATACTAGAGAAAGTATGATGTTCCCACCGAAAACGACGAAGCTTTTTTATATCCGCTTGAGAAACGACGACGTTCTCGCGGGATATTTACCAACGCTTGAAGTAGACGAGGGAATTGAGATTGAACAAGGATTGGTGAAAAACGTTGGTGGAAAAGGCTACATTTATGTAACCAATCATCGTAACGAGAGGGTCCACATAGAGATCCCTGTCCTGGAATTGACGACAACTCCACAAGGAGATAACATAGAAAACTGTGAAAGGA
This sequence comes from Amblyjoppa fuscipennis, assembly GCA_963575735.1. Lineage (NCBI taxonomy): Eukaryota > Metazoa > Arthropoda > Insecta > Hymenoptera > Ichneumonidae > Amblyjoppa > Amblyjoppa fuscipennis. The sequence goes on along the minus strand of OY754488.1, from coordinate 16,262,205 downwards.
ATGTGATGACTAATTCAGTGTGTATTACAGGTGATCGAGTCTTCAGAAAGCAAGTAAAAGAGAAAAATCAGGAGAAATTCGGAAGGTCGGAAAATCCGGAGCAGTTCGGAAGGTGGGAAAAACAGTTCGGAGGATCGGAAAAATTGGAACAGTTTGGAAATTCTGAAAATTCCTAGCGGTTCGGAAAGTCGGAAAGAAATCAGGGTAAAGTCGGAAAGTTGGAAGGGAATCAGGGTAAAGTCGGAGAGTCGGAGGAAAATCAGGGTAAAAACGATTCTGTGAAAAACACGGATGGTTCTGTATTCGGAAAGAAAGAAAGTAAGGTAAACGTTGGAAAAACGGATCTGGATAGAATTTGCAATGAAGAGGAATGGAAAATTGAGATAAGTAAGTCGGAAAAATCGGTTCAAAGTAAAGAAAATAAAAATGAAGGAAAATTGTTGAATAATCACACGGTGTCGGTGAACGCAAACACCGGAGAAAATTGTCAAACGTCTGTTGGAGATATACTGTTGCACACGGGAGAAAGGTCACAAAATATAAAATCAAATCAAGTAGTCGAAGAAAAACAGGAAAAACGAGAAAAGTCAGTCATAGGAAAAGATAAAAATGTTGAATCCAAAGAAATAGAAGAACTAAAACCGAGATTTATGTCAAAGTGGGAAAACGAAGTAAAAAGGAAAAGTAATTCTTATCAGTTTGTTGATTGTTTGATCGGAGTAAAATTCATGACCGAAAAATGTTTTGCCATGGAAGAAAAAGAAAAAGACGAGACACGGTTCTCTAAAGTTTTGGAATTGCTACGACTAGAGCATTTGGACGAAATAGAAAAAGAAGCTGTACATGAAATTATCAGATATGGAGTACATAGATTTCACATCAAAGGAGAAAAATTAGGGGCTACAGACGTGGTAACGCATAGGATCCCAACAACGGATGAATTTCCGGTAAATTCAAAGCAATATCGGTTTCCCGAGGTTCACAAAGAGGAAATCCGAAAACAGGTAGCTGAATTCTTAGAAGCAGGATTAATCAGGCAATCAGAATCCCCGTATAACACACCAGTCTGGGTAGTGCCGAAGAAATTAGATTCTTTGGGAAATAAGAAATGGAGCTTTTGATTTTAGACAGCTAAACGAAAAAACGATTGGAGACGCTTATCCTCTGCGAAATATCGTACATATATTGGATCAGTTGGGAGGTGCTCGGTATTTTTCGGTGTTTGATCTGGCTTCAGGGTTCTATCAGATAAAGATGCATCCGGATGATTGTCATAAAGCAGCTTTCACAACGCCATATGGACATTACGAGTACGTCAGAATGCCCATGGGATTGAAAAACGCTCCTCCCACGTCTCAGCGAGCAATGGACATGGTATTAATGGGACTACAAGGACAGAAATTATTCGTGTATCTCGACGACATCGTAATCTACGCGAAAATTCTGGAAGAACACGACGAGAAATGCAAGAAACTAATCGATCGACTGAGGACCGCTAATCTGAGTCTACAACTGGACAAGTGTGAATTTCTGAAACGAGAAGTGGCATACTTAGGCCACGTCATCAGTGAAGAGGAATTAAAACTGGATCCGAAGAAAGTAGAAGCCGTTCGGTAATTTCCAAGGCCAGTTAACGTCAAGGGTATTCGGCAATTTTTAGGATTAACGGGATATTATCGTCGATTCATAGAGGGTTATGCAAAGTTGGCTAAACCACTCACAAATCTTCTGAAAATCGAAACTCCTTTCATATGGGGAGAAAGTCAAGAGGAAAGTTTTCAAGAATTAAAAGAAAAATTATGTACAGAACCAGTTTTGATATTTCCGGATTTTTCAAAGCCGTTTATTGTAACCACAGATGCGTCCGGCTACGCGATTGGAGGTATCCTGTCACAAGGACCTATCGGTGCGGATAGACCGGTAGCATACGCTTCACGAACATTAAATAACGTAGAATCACGATACGATACATACGAAAAGGAGGCGTTGGCGATTGTCTACAGTGTTTTACATTTCAGGCCGTATTTACATGGCAGAGTGTTTATACTCGTGACAGATGATAAGCCCTTAGTATGGTTCAGAACTTGCAAAGATAGAAACGCACGAGTACTTCGATGGAGACTGAAATTGGTAGAATACGAGTATGATGTAGTATACAAAGCCGGAAAAACGAATGTAAATGCAGACGCATTATCTAGAAATCCAGTAGAATCAAGCAAAAGGAAAAATGATATGGACGAAGAAATATTCGCCGTACGACAAGAAAATAATGATCGCTTGACAAATGAAGAAATAATAACGCTCTTGGAAAATGAAGAAGATGGCTTGGAATTCGAGGAAGATGAAGAGTACAACGATGAAGAGGATCCTGAAGAGCAGTGGCGAGAGTCCCTGACGAAAGAACAATTGGCAGAAATGATTGAAGAAACAGCACCAAGGAAAATACGAAAGGAAACTTTGTATAACCTGGATGCTGATAAGGAATCAGTAGTAGCAAGGATGACGAAAACACAGAAGAAGAAAAGCAAAAAGATGAAAAAGGAACGTCCACTAGACCAAAAACAAAGATTCACCGGAACGTCATGTTGTGACTACTAGACGACAAGTGAAAAATCAAAATGAGCAGGAAAAACAGGAGGAAACAAATGCAAAAGAGAAAGTTAAACCACTAAAACAGATTCGAAAGCCGAGAAAGAAGAAAAAGAAAAAGGAAAACCCAGAAACGACGGTAGAAAGCAGTTCGGACGAGGAATCAGTAGTAAAAACAAGCAGACGAAAGAAAAATCCACAAATAATAGAAACAGACGAAGAGAAATCCTCCAGCGACCCTGAGGAAGAAGATAAGGAAGAAGATGACAACAACATGGACAACAATTCAGACAATGAGGAGCTTGAAGATGAAGAAAGACAATCAGACGAAGAAATCGAGAAAATTCCACCGGGAAATATAATACAGAGTCGTGATCTTTTCTTTACTCGCAAAGATGCACTTAGTTATTTTTTGAATACAAAAGGAGAATCGCTTGATTCAGGATCACGGAAATTGGCAGATCGAAATGAATTACCGTATTTTCCGAATCTACAGTTAGGAGAAGCTAGTGCAGTAAAAAGGGGAAACAGGTATCATATAGCATTGCCGGTTAGCGATGACTCAGGGGAGGGACCTTCGTTGATTTTAGCCCACATTAAAAGAGTAATGAGCAGTTTGAAAAAATTAACAGAGGAACTGGAAATTCAGAGTGTAAGTTTGGCAAAAACTGATTCGGTAGAGAATGTTCCGTGGGATAGAATTGCGACGGAGTTACGCTTGGGATTTTTGGGAAGTCCAACCAAGGTAATAGTTTGTCATGGCATTGTCAGGTATCCTAGTAAACAGAAGCGTGAGGGAATAATTCAGGAAATGCATGGATCGGCTGTAGGAGGTCATAGAGGGGTCACGAAAACCTTTAATAGAATCAGGCAGCATTATTATTGGGAAAAAATGATAGTAGATATTCAAAATTACATACAGAGATGTTTACCGTGTCAATTAAAGAAATGCGTGAGAAACAAAACGAAGCAACCAATGGTGTTAACCGATACACCAGGGTCAGCTTTCGACAAGGTAGCTATGGACATAGTCGGACCAATACCAAAGACAAAAGACGGTAATGGGTATATATTGACAATACAGGATCAACTGACGAAATCCGCCTTGGTATAGGAATTGTGCCTTGCTATTCCTATACCAAACGCAACGTCAGCAACCATCGCGGATGCAATGGTCAAACATTTTATCAGTATTTTTGGCCCACCAAAATCGATATTAACAGATCAAGGACGGAATTTTCTCAGTGGATTAATCAGACGAGTTGCTAGAAGATTCAAAATAAAGAGAATTCAAACAACAGCTTTTCATCCGCAGTCGAACGGTTCATTGGAACGTTCGCATCATGCATTAGTAGAATATTTGAAACAATATGCTGATAAGGAATTTGACTGGGACGAATGGGTGCAATTGGCAATTTTCAATTATAACACCAGCGTCCATGAGGGTACAAAATATACCCCGTACGAATTGGTGTTTGGAAAATTGGCAAGGGTAAAATAGCAGATCAGGCAAAGAGGAAAGTGATAGGGATTGGGAGAGTAAAGTGATGCGTTTGGCTAGGTTAATGGTCAATTCAGTATTGGACAAGATCGATGGTGATGAAGAGCACGTTAAACAAAGTGACTCTGAGAACTACATAGAGGATGTAGAGAAAATCATGAGGGAGTTGGATGCGCAGTTTGAACTCCGGAAATACGAAGGGGGAAATGAATATGTAATAGTTATGATCTCGCTTTGGCGAGAAGGCGAACCGGATGTAATAGTGCAATTCGGTACTGATGAATTGACTGTAATAATGAAGGCTCTTAAGTTCATGCTTCTCAGAGTGCGTGCCAGAATCATGCGTATGGCAGAAGAACGCGAAGAGGAGAGAGATTTAAAAAAAAAAAAAGAAGATTAAAAAGGACATCCTCGATAACTTCTAAAGTATCAAGAGAAAAGTAGTATCTATATAGATTTGGGAAATTATTTTAGGAAAAGGTAAAAAAAAAATGAATATATTCATATGTTAGCATCGTTAATTAACAACAAAATTATGTAAACTAATCAGCACAAAAATATCATTATATAATTACCAGAATTACTAATAAACAATCCATGTGAATAACATTATTAAATGGATAAACCAATAAAATAAAACATTATTATAACTCCGTCATTTTCTTTCTGGTATAGATAAAAATGAGAGAGAAAATACTCTTCTTCGTGATAGGGGTTATTCTACTGTCGAGGCAATGTATGGGAATGATCGGGTACGATTGTGGAAGGGGTCAGTCCAACATCACAACAATATCGCTTCTGGAAGTGGAGAAATGCGATATTCCATCACCAGCATTGAACGTCACAACAGTGCGAATTCAGCTGCTTCAGATAAACGATTATGCATCTGTACATGTACGACAGTGCAAAGTTGAGATCAACAGAGATATTCGAAAGTGCGGGATGTTCTCGCATACTAGTGACGTAGCGAATGGAAAAGCTTCGTACGTGTATGAGGTATCGCGAGACGCGTGTAATCGAATGTACGAATACGGATCCTTTAAAGTAGAAAAGACTCTAATAATGGGAATTACGGGTAATCACAGCGTAACACATCCTGTAACGTTGGCAGGAAAGATGGGACAAGATGGCGAATGTAAGGGTACAGCATATTCAGATCCTTTTGGGAATTGGGATGGAGTAATTGTATTGGCCGAAGTGAAGATCACTTTGAGAGACTATCGTGCTACGATCGCTCTGAAAACCAATAAAATCTTCTTGAAGTCAGGAATACGTTGCGAACTAAACGAAGGACAATTTGTAGATATGGAAGGGGGACATACGTTTTGGGATTCGGTTCCTGTCGGAAATTGTGGAAACGGACAATATGGAGTGTTGTACGAAGGCATAGCCGAGAAAGGTGTAGATCAAGACTCGCAGATGTTGTATACTGTTACTACATCGGATATAATCTTTGCGCTTGTAACACGCGGATCGACAAACGTATGTGGACAAACGATAGTGCGAACGGAACACCCGAAATTGTTTGTATACGAGATCGAAAATGGACAAACGTTTTTGCAAGGACAAAAGATGGAAGTCATAAATATGGACATGTACACTTACGTAAACTCAAAATTCGTTTACATCGAGCGACACATTCAAACTCAAACTCAGCAGGCTTATCACGATCTCCTGACTCACAAATGCGAACTGGAAAGAGAGATGTTGAAGAATCGTTTGGCAATAGCTACCGAGATACCAGACGAATTCGCGTATCATCTGATGAGAGGACCGGGTTATATGGCCGTAATATCTGGAGAAGTGGTACACATCATAAAGTGTATTCCAAAAGAAGTTCGAGTTCAACCACGAGAAGAATGTTATAAGCATTTGCCAGTAACAGAGGGAAACAACAGTTATTTCTTGACACCGAAAACTCATATATTGATGAAAACCGGAATGCAGATCACGTGTAACAAGATGGTTGCACCTACATATGTAGGTGCAACCATCTTGTTACAATATATATTTTGTTGACGAGGATTGGTATGTCATGATGCCTGGACCAATACTCGTATACACACCTGAGAAGATGAAACCGAACACCAAGCCTACGTGGACCTACAAAAGCACTAAGTCATTGGCGACCAGCGGGATCTACACGACATCGGAACTGGAACAGCTTCGAGAGCACATCATGTTTCCGGCCGAGAGACCTGCGGTGCTGAACACCGTGGTTAGGGGCTTATTGGGCAAACCAACCGTGGCGCAAGGTGGTTCATTCGCAAAACTATTGGATGGACCGGAACTACAAAAATTGATGGAGAATGCGTGGAAAAGGATGCTGGAAAGTCTAGTTGCATTCGGCAACATAAGTGCAGGTCTGATAGGAGTAATTATGATTATAAGGGCAGTAAAGTTGGTGATAGACACACTCATACACAGGTACGCGCTGCACACCGTGTATGAATGGTCATTGTTTTTGATCGGAGCAGTATGGGATTCTGTAACTAATCTTTTGTTGCATCTGAACAAGGGAGTAAAGAAAAATGATGAAAAGAAGGAAGATAAAACGAAAGATATAGAAAAGGGTAAATTAGAATCAGAGGAAGAGTATGAATCGGAGGAAGAAGAGGAAGATGAAAGTCAGACAGGCGAAGGTCAAAATAAAGGAGTTCGAGTAGGAGGCAATAAGCAAGGGAAAGTATACCCGCGACTGCCTTAGAAGGAAAGGGAATAAGGAAAAGAAGAGAAAATTTTTTTTTTAAATAAATAAATAATATATATATGTATATACATATATATATATATATATATATATATAAAATAAAATAAAACATAATAAAAATTAAATAAATAAATAAATAAATAAGGGGTTATAATCTATAAAGTTATTATTAACAAAAAGTGCTAAAGAAAATAAGTTAAGGGTAGACGATAGAATTCGAGAATACTAATTTGGGAAAATGCCATTGGCCCTCCACGCGTGGGATGGTCCCATGAGCAAAGAGTAGCATCAGAGCAGTAGAAGGAACTAGAAAGGAAAAGTTACCGGACAGAATGGTAAAGAAGCCGTCTGGAGACGCAGTTACATGCGTACTCCCAGTCACGGCGCGCGAAAGGAAAAACAGAGAGGCATAGAGAAAGAGAGAGAGAGTCGAGTACGGCGAATAGCCGCACAAAAGGGAGCAGACGAGAGCGGGTGGCGACGTGACATCACGCGGTGATCCGTTCGCGCTGACTCGCGTGTAGGCATCGACGGTACCAAGTCTGGGATTAAGTAGGGAAAGGAAGCGTGCTTAATTATCGACGCACGATGAATGAAAGAGAGGGATAGTAGGCGGACAGCCGCACAAAAGAGAGCGGTCGAGGGTGGCTGACGACGTGACGTCGCGTCGTAATTCGCTCACGCTGACCCACGAGTATGCATTAAAAAGGGTGACTGTACAATGAACGTACAGTCGCACCCGTAGAATAAAATATATATATATATATATATATTGAGACTCCCCTACATAATTAATTCAATTAAAAGCTCCCGTGTGGCCCCGGTGACGTCACGCCGCGAGAGCCCGGGAGATACCGACAGCGGGAGCAGAGCAGACCGACAAGCGCGCCGAGGCACAAGTGGCGCCATCCGACGGGATCGAGCGACAGCTCGATCGATGCCGAGCGGCGCGCAAGCGCACAGGAGAAAACAGCGAAGATTCGGAAGCATGGCAGTGCCGCCCGGCGGAATTACGCCGAAAGCCTGCCCAAGGTTGCAGAGAGGTGAAAGCGAGGGAAAATCGGCCTCGCGGATTGGACGAAAATGACGACATCGATTTTGCACACGGTACCGACCGAGCACACTATTCGCTCAGGAGGTAACACCGGATAATCGTCACTATAATACCGACCCGGAATTGGAGGGTAGAGGACGATGCTATTAATTTGGACTAAATTGGTTATTAATTTTGCTATTGGTTGACACTGTCACTATAATACCGACCCGGGATTGGAGGGTAGAGGACGATGCTATTAATTTGGACTAAATTGGTTATTAATTTTGCTATTGGTTGACACTGTCAACCAATAGCAAAATTAATAACCAGGCGACCGCACGCAGACGCGAGTCCGCCAAATCCCTGCAGAACCGACGGAGTGGGAATCCAAAATCGGGGTATAAAAGACGGCGATTTCGACATCCGATTATCAGTTCAACGATCTACTTTATCATCGGCCAGCTCTCCAGGACTACCAGTGAACAGTGAAAAGTGAAAAGTGAAAAAGTGAGTAGAAGTGAATTAAAGTGAATTTGTGCCAAAAAGGACTTATAAAAATGTCGTGCTGTTTGGACTTGTAAATTTGGTGCGAATTTGGACTTATAAATTTCGTGCCTGTCTGGACTTATAAAATTTGGTGCAAGTTCGGACTCATGAAAATTGTGCAATTCGGACTTACAAAATTTGTGTAATTTTGACTTATAAAAGTTGTGCGAATTGGAACTTATAAAAATCCGTGCTGTAAGGACTTATAAATAATTGGACCGAGTGGACTTAGAAAAATTGTGGCGATTCGGACTTGGAAAATTATACGGCAAGTAGACTTATAAACTGTTGGACTAAGTGGAACTTACAAAATTATCGAGAAATTTGACTTATACAGTGAGTTCAAAAAGGACTTAGAGCTCATCAAAAGACAACGAAAAGTGACTTAGAGAACATTGTGAAGAGTTAACTGAGATTTAGACACGATCTTCACCGCCGTGATACGATAAAATTATCAAGTTCGACAACACTCAGTGCAGTTCGGTAATGTGACCAAAGTGACCGGTCAGATCTGCTGCAAGTGCCCAAGTGAACAATATTCTAACACCGAGGGTACTAAAAAGGCACACCCAGGGAGAGGTTCAAGTTCCCTGAAGGGTTACCAACCATCAGAGTAAGGTAAAACCCTCGATTTCGCGAAATAACACCAATTGCAAATCGCGAGGTGTACGAGCTGTCACCGTCGTTCGCTGTGACGTCACCGTGGGAATCGCCGAGCGAGGCAGTCAGCGATACTGCACGACGATCGAGAAGCTGCCCGCGCCTGCGCAGTGCGAACAACGCGAAATAAAATCAGCTTTGCTAATTCTTCCAAATAATTAATAAATAAATAAGTAAATAAAATAGAAATTAAAAGACGAGATCCGAGATCTGATTTATAATTATATTCTCTATTGCATTACGGACACACTGTTTGGATTAAGTATTTAAATATTGAGAGTAAAGAGATCCGAATAATATAAAAAGAATAAGGGTTAAATTACATTGAGACCTGTATTGTACCAATAAAGAACAGTATTTGCTTATAATCTTGTCTCTGACATGCCAGCCCATAATTCCTAGACGCTCGAGTCCACGAATCCTTCTGTATGAGTATCGTGTCCCTTAAAGAGGCGCACAAATACAGAAAAATAATTGTACAGGAGCCTTGCTCAAGTTACATTTGGCGCCCGACGTGGGGCTCGAGCAAAAAGGAATTGGCTGTGTCACAGCACGAAAATATTAAAAAAAAAAAAAAAAATAATAAGAAGCAAATAAATTAGAAATTAAGAAAATCCAAACACTAAAAATGGCAGAAAAATCCTTCGCCCAAGAAAGACGTGAGCTCGAGCTTATGGAATTGGAGGAAAATGCGCATAAAAGCGAGCGAGAGCGGGTAAAAAGGATTAGGCAGCAACAAGCGGCCGACGACGCGTCCAATAAAGACAAGGAAGACTCTACGATAACTGAAGAGATCTCCGGAGCCACCGATACCACACGCGATGAGAGCATCATCGACGCAAATCTCCCGAACCTCACCCTCGGCTGAGAATCCACGACAGCCGATGGGTTGATTGGAGGAGAAGGCATCAGGCAGCAAGGAACAATGAATCGCCTGTCGATCATTCCCCACGAAAATGCTGAGGTGCCGGTAGCCACCGGAGACGGAGAAGGAACGCGTCGAGAACCTCCAAACCCCGAAAGACTAAGTGACGACAGCAACCGAGCTATCTTGACGGTCTTGATGCAAATGAAGGCCGATCACAAAAAAGAGTTCGAGAAGATTCACAAGACACAAATGAATCTGGAATCGGCATGTGTCGAACGGACGAAAGAAGTTCAGAAGAAACTATTAACGGTATTGTCGAAAGCCGTAAATGAACATGAGGCGGAGACCGACCGGAAGATAAACATGATGCGTGAGGCCATCAGGGACGAACAGGGGCCTAACAACACCCACACTCGGGAGCAATTGGCAGCTCACGACGTAACAGTCGGAAAGCTGATAGACCGCATCGAAGGGATCACAAGCGTTTCTGCCAAGGCCATGAAAACCGCTGAAGAAAACGCACGAAAAATCCGAGAATATGCGGCTCAAGCGAGGAACGCGATGTCACAATCCACGCTCGGGACGACAATGTTTGGGGGCCTGAACGCAAGTAAGGCATACGTGGCACAAAAGAAAATCCCAACGTTTAAGGGAGACGGCGTAGAGCGTCCGATGCAGTACCTGAAAACGCTCAAGGACCACTTCAGTGCCATAGAGCCCGAGGGCGCGGAATTTCGTTGCATGATGGGAGAAGCAATGATTGGAACTGCAAGGGACTGGTGGCACTTGGTGGCGCCCGAAGTGTCAAACATATCCGACTTTGCGGAAGTTTTCAGAGCATGATATTGGGGCCGTGAGATGCAGGACAAAGTCAAGCATCACCTCGAGCACGGAACATATTTTATCGAGCAACAAAGCCTCACGAAGGCCGAATACGCCACGAGAGTAATCGGGAATGTGCGCGACCTGAGCGAGCATATCAGTGATAAAGAGACGATCCGCCGCCTTGCGAAACATTTTAACGAGAATATTAGGACGGCGATAATTGTCCGAAACATCAGCAAGGTGAGTGATCTGATCGAGTTGCTCGAGAGCAACGATCTCGGCGGTACCGTGAATGCCAGCCGCAACAAAAACAGACAGAACGAAAGCGGATACGGACCGCAAAGGGGAAATGGTCGAGGAAATGGGGGAGGACAACGCCCCTGGCAGCACCAAGGGTCACCACAAGGGCAATGGCCAAGCGCCCCATACGGTCAAGGTCCAAGGCAAGTCCAAGGATATAATCCGTGGCAAGGGCCACCAGGGGTAGTACCGGCACCAAATTTCGCGGTTCCGCCACCGTTCTACCCCGAGACAACCCCGCAAACACCGGCAGCCTCAATGCCATCGTTACCCGGAACGAATGCGATCTCCCACGGAACAAGCCAGGGAAACGCGTAAACGTTGCGTCCGTGAGGCACAATGACAGAAGGCCACGAGACGCAACGGCGACAATGAAAGAGACAAAGAAACAGCAGGAGAGACGAAGAGAAGAAGAGAAGAAGAAAGAAGAGAAGAAGAGGGAAGAAAAGAAGAAACAAGAAGAAGAAAGGAAGGAACAAGAAAAAAGAAGAAAAGATAAGGGACAGGCGGACAAGAAAATGATGGAAGAAAAAGACAGGAACGCGGAAGAAAGACAAAAACGAAAGGACGAGTGCTGGCGGATCAGACAGGAGAAAAGAGAGAGAGAAAGGGAGGCGGCGAGGAACTCGAGGGAAGAAGCGACGAACTCTGAGACGATGACAGCCCGTAAAGTCGAATTGTTGGAAGAACGAGAAGGGTTACCGAAGGACGGGGGGGAGACTAATCCCAAAAAGGAGGAGAAGAAGGTCAGAGTGGATCAGGGGAAGATCAGTGCTGGGGAGGAAAGGAGGAGGGATGGCCAACCCAGGTTCGAGCCCAAATCGGTTTCGGTGCCAACAACGACGAAGGACAAAACGGTCATCGTGAACGAGCAAGGAGCAATTCCCAAGAGAAAGGAAAAAAGAGTTCAAACGATTTTCGAGAGTCCGCAGGATTACCTTCTCGACATGCCACAGCCAGGCGGGGGCGTAATCTACGACGAAACACGCCCAATGTGCCCCGAGGTGCCGATCGGTCTCGAAGGAACATTGGCCAGTGCATTAGTCGACAGCGGAAGCGAAGTCTCTTGCATTTCCAAAGAATTTTACTTGCAGAATTGGGAGGCCTTTAGCAATTGCCCAACCTTACCGGTAACGTCTATAAATGTGGTGGGAGCGTTTGGAGGAGGCTCAGGGCGAATTAAGCAGCAGTTGATGACTACGGCAAAAGTGTACAACTCGGAGGGAGATGTGACGCTGTTGGTGGTCCCAAAACTGCAGAGGTCCGTGCTGCTCGGAATCGACGGGATGGATAAACTCGGAGTTTACGTCGACACGCACAAGAAAGTCATCAAGGTGCGAGACAAAATTGTTGGACGCCTCGTAGGAGGATATTAGCAGATGGAAGAGAGCCAGGGCGAAATAACCAAAAGGGACAAGAAATTGGGGGAAAGTCGAGCGATGCTCGTACGAGCCGAAGGCACAGAGGAAGAAAAAGAACCAGAGGATACGGTCACGAGACACGTTATGAGCGGAGAAATACAAGATCCCGCCTCAGAGTGTCTCCGTGAAGCCGAAGTCGACGAGAAGCTTCGAGAGTGCGCAGACGTCGACATCAAAACTCAGACAGACTTCAAGAGCCTGGTCTACGAGTATCGAGACGTGTTTCGGAAACGACCTGGACGGATGAAAGCGTATGAGCATCGGCTCGTACTAAAAGATGAAACACCCTTCGTATCTCGCTCGTACCCCGTTCCAATGGCGTACAGAGGAAAGGTAACGGACGAGATTAATAAAATGCTTGCTCAAGGGGTTATTCAAAGGTCAACGAGTACCCACATTAACCCTTTGGTGACCGTTATCTAAACCAACGGGGACGTCAGATTGTGTCTCGATGCACGGCTACTGAATGAGCATCTCGAAGGAGATTACGACTCAGCGTTACCAACGGAAGAAATTTTCCAGAAATGTGGAGGAGCAAAGGTTATGTCGACGCTCGATTTGACAAGCGGTTTCTGGCAAATTCCGCTGCATCCTGACTCGAGAAAATATACGGCATTTAGACATGAAAATAAATGCTATGAGTTTACGGTTACGCCATTCGGTTAAAAAACGAGTACCGCGGCGCTTGTGCGAGGCCTGGACATCGTACTTCGAAACACTGGAGACTATATTGTAAATTTCGTGGACGATCTGTTAGTAGCATCGGCAAATATGCAGCAACACCTGCAAAATCTCCGACAATAATTCTCGAGGATGCGAGAACATGGAATGACTCTGAAGATGGAAAAGTCGCACTTCTTCAGAAAGGAAGTGAATTTTCTCGGACACGTCGTAACGACAAAAGGGATATTGCCGCAGCCGGACAAGGTTAAATCGATTAAAGAATTTCCCCGTCCCCGAAACGTAAAGCAGTTGCGAGGTTTTCTCGGGCTGGTAAATTTCTATACGAAATTTACTAGCAAACATGCCGAAGAAACTGTCCCATTGTTAGAACTGTTGAGAAAGGGAACGAGCTGGAAATGGACAGAGGCTCATGAAAAGGCGTTCGAAAGAGTGAAAGATCTGTTTTGCGAGTCAGTGGTGCTCGAGCACCCCGATGTAACGAAGCCGTATACTTTGACGACGGATGCAAGCGACTACGCGCTCGGCGCGACGCTGTCACAAGCAGACGAGAATAACGAAGTCGGAGTGATTTCATTTGCCAGTCGAACACTAAAGGGGGCTGAAGTCGGATACACAACATCGGAAAAGGAACTACTCGCCATCGTGTGGGCACTTTAAAAGTTCCAAAGCTATCTTAAAGGAGCAAAAATAACTATCATAACGGACCATAAGGCGCTGATATTTTTGAAAACGTGCAGATTCACGAGCGACAGATTACTGAGATGGGCGCTCTTGTTGCAAGGATATGATTTGACAATAGAACATCGGCCGGGAAAATCGAATCAAGTAGCAGATACGCTCAGCAGGCTGCGAGACCACACGTACGAGCCCGACGGAAAGACGCCCGGCAAATTGATGATCGCAGCACTTGCAAAGAAACCCTCGAAAGAATTATCGCAAAAGATGCGCACAATCGGCGCCCTACAACGACAACAAGAAGATCTAAACACGATAATAACCATGATCGAGGAGAAGGAGGAAACCGGCGAGAAGGTTCCGAAAAATTATCGACTGAATGACGACGTCCTTCAAAAAGCTGCAAAAACGGGATGATGGAAAGTGGTTTTGCCGAAAGAATTAGAATATATTCTGGTCGAAGAATGCCACGAGATGTATGGACACATAGGGACGAGCAAAGTCTTCCAGATGTTAAACGAGGACTTTACCTATCCCCGATTTGCAAAGAGCATCAGGCACCAACTTGCTACCTGTGATTCGTGCCAGCGAACGAAATGCGCAATACAAAATAGTTACGCTGACATGCAAACGATCGTACCTGACGGTCCGGGCGACTTAATTTCTATCGATTTTTACGGTCCATTACCATTGTCAACTGGGGGCGTGCGACACATTTTAGTAACGCTCGACGCATTTACGAAATATGTTGTCCTGTATCCGATGCGCAAAGCGAACACAAAGACAGTCATCACAAAGCTGAGCACGGATTATATCCCGAAGTATGGAAAACCGCAAAGAATCCAGTTTGACCATGGCACGCAGTTCACGGTGAAGGCGTGGAAAAAATGGCTCGAAGATGAAGAAATCCGAGGAGTATTTTCGTCGATCCGACACCCGCAGGGAAATATTGTTCAGCGGGTAAATCGAGAGCTCGGACGATTTTTCCGGACATTGTTAACGGATCGGCACACGGTATGGGCAAGCTGGGTGCCGGTGATCCAGGACTGTATCAACGATTCGCCACACGACACAACCGAGTACACGCCGACGGAATTACAGACAAAAAAGCTTCCACATCGACCTTGGAAAAATTGGATCCCTGCCCTGCGAGAAAAAGCGGAAGAATTAGAAGAGTACGCGAAGAAGCTCGAGCGCACGCAGCTTCGTATTCGGCAAAAGGGTAGAAGAAGGGCGGAGAAGTTTGACGCATGCCATCGGATGACCACATATGCAGAAGGAGATTTAGTCCTGGTCAAGGCATTAAACGTCTCCAATCAAAATGATCGTGTCGCTGCGAAGTTTATGCCGCTCTACGAGGGACCGTATCGGATCGGACAATGTGTCGGACTCGCCACATACATCATCGAGGATCCGAAGACTAAAAAAGTCCGTGGAAAGTTTCATTCAAGTCTCTTGAAAAAATATCATAAAAAAGGGATCTTGGATGACACCGAAAACATGGACGAGGACGAGTAAAATCTTGAGAGAATAAGAAACCGGCGTGACCGACCCCGATAATCGGTACAGCAGAGAGCGCGCAAGCACTCCGTAGCCAACGAGTCGAGACGGCGCCGCGGCAAGCGAGCATTCGAACGGCCGCGCGGCCCCCCCCCCCCCCCCCCCCCCCCCCCGAGCGCGATCGCGAAGACGTCAGAGTCGAGCGAGCACGGATTCCGAGAATTGCCGATGGAAGGGCCGATTCCGAGAATCGAGAAGCTCGTGCCGAAGGACAATACCAGCGGTAATTACATAAATATAACGACACAATGGAAATTCGCACAAGAGAGATCCGCGGTGACTTCGCCTAACGGGACTTCTCCCGATCTATAGTAAATCCCGGCAAGGAAGGGAAAGGGAACAGTGACAAAGGATGAAATAGATTATGACCGATCAGTACAAAAGTAGAAACAGCGCAATTAACAAGAGATCAATACCAGCCAAAAACACGAGAAATGGCTACTTTTAAAAACTTTCCAGCCCAAAACTTGGAGGGTCTATATAAAAAAGTGACAGTAATCGCGGTAAAAAACCCCTCTCGGATCTACGTTCATCTCCACGATCCGGAGGGCAAGCGGGCCCGTATATTGGAGTACTATGCGAACACCAATGTCGACCATCCTGAGGTGCATCCTGCATTAGAGGAAGAAACGTACCCAGGAGCACCGATCTACATCAGACACGCGGGGCGGTTCTACCGAGGAGTTGTTACGGAGGAGCGGGATGAAGAAGGTGACGTTGAAGTTTGGCTCGGGGATTGGGCCCTCTCCCTGTCAGCCAAACAAGAGGAAATGTACACGGTCCCACGGGACCACCTCAACATCGGTTTTCAAGCAATAGCTTGTGGCTTACACGCGGTAAGGCCCAGTGACGGGGAAGAGTGGACCCTGGAGGCCACAGATATAGTGAAGGACATTCTGGAAGAAAAGAAGTGGGACCTGCGAGTCATGGAGACGGACACCGGAGCAGACGCCGTATGGGCAACGATTGAGGCACCGGAAAACGCACAGGAAGGACCCCGTGACAGATTAATATCCACGGGTCACGGAAAATGGGGCACCAACCGTTTTTGGTTCTCCTGGGGCGAAGATGGAGGATACTACTGCGATCGCATCCAGGTCCCATTCCGGTATCGGGCGGCCCGTGGCCCGGAACGAGACGAAGTGAGTGAGGACGACAATGAAAGCATTAGCACATACGACGAGGAGAATAGATCCGAGGAAATCGACATGGGCATCGAAAGGGAAGAATGGGCGGAAGAAATGGAGAATTGGGACGACGAGAACGTAAACATCGACGACGCCGAGATGGAAGGATGGGAAGGCGAAAACTCCGAAGATGACGGATACCGCAGCGAACGAACGACAGGAGACGACGAGGAGATATAATAAAAAAAAAAAAAAGAGGGAATTTTTTTTAAGTAAATAATAATCAAATCCAACATGTACAAAACGGCACGAAAAGACATGTAAAATAAAGTAGACGAAAAAAAAAAAACAAGTACATTTTTTTTGTAATAATAATAATAACAATAAGAACAAAATTAGAAATAATAATAAGAAGAACAAAGAAAACGCAATAAGGGGGAAGAGGAACATGACTGGGTTGGCTCGAGACGAGCCTCTCCAGTAATGTGGGGGAGAATGAGACTCCCCTACATAATTAATTCAATTAAAAGCTCCCGTGTGGCCCCGGTGACGTCACACCGCGAGAGCCCGGGAGATATCGACAGCGGGAGCAGAGCAGACCGACAAGCCCGCCGAGGCACGAGTGGCGCCATCCGACGGGATCGAGTGACAGCTCGATCGATGCCGAGCGGCGCGCAAGCGCACAGGAGAAAACAGCGAAGATTCGGAAGCATGGCAGTGCCGCCCGGCGGAATTACGCCAAAAGCCTGCCCAAGGTTGCAGAGAGGTGAAAGCGAGGGAAAATCGGCCTCGCGGATTGGACGAAAATGACGACATCGATTTTGCACACGGTACCGACCGAGCACACTATTCGCTCAGGAGGTAACACCGGATAATCGTCACTATAATACCGACCCGGAATTGGAGGGTAGAGGACGATGCTATTAATTTGGACTAAATTGGTTATTAATTTTGCTATTGGTTGACACTGTCACTATAATACCGATCCGGGATTGGAGGGTAGAGGACGATGCTATTAATTTGGACTAAATTGGTTATTAATTTTGCTATTGGTTGACACTGTCAACCAATAGCAAAATTAATAACCAGGCGACCGCACGCAGACGCGAGTCCGCCAAATCCCTGCAGAACCGACGGAGTGGGAATCCAAAATCGGGGTATAAAAGACGGCGATTTCGACATCCGATTATCAGTTCAACGATCTACTTTATCATCGGCCAGCTCTCCAGGACTACCAGTGAACAGTGAAAAGTGAAAAGTGAAAAAGTGAGTAGAAGTGAATTAAAGTGAATTTGTGCCAAAAAGGACTTATAAAAATGTCGTGCTGTTTGGACTTGTAAATTTGGTGCGAATTTGGACTTATAAATTTCGTGCCTGTCTGGACTTATAAAATTTGGTGCAAGTTCGGACTCATGAAAATTGTGCAATTCGGACTTACAAAATTTGTGTAATTTTGACTTATAAAAGTTGTGCGAATTGGAACTTATAAAAATCCGTGTGGTAAGGACTTATAAATAATTGGACCGAGTGGACTTAGAAAAATTGTGGCGATTCGGACTTGGAAAATTATACGGCAAGTAGACTTATAAACTGTTGGACTAAGTGGAACTTACAAAATTATCGAGAAATTTGACTTATACAGTGAGTTCAAAAAGGACTTAGAGCTCATCAAAAGACAACGAAAAGTGACTTAGAGAACATTGTGAAGAGTTAACTGAGATTTAGACACGATCTCCACCGCCGTGATACGATAAAATTATCAAGTTCGACAACACTCAGTGCAGTTCGGTAATGTGACCAAAGTGACCGGTCAGATCTGCTGCAAGTGCCCAAGTGAACAATATTCTAACACCGAGGGTACTAAAAAGGCACACCCAGGGAGAGGTTCAAGTTCCCTGAAGGGTTACCAACCATCAGAGTAAGGTAAAACCCTCGATTTCGCGAAATAACACCAATTGCAAATCGCGAGGTGTACGAGCTGTCACCGTCGTTCGCTGTGACGTCACCGTGGGAATCGCCGAGCGAGGCAGTCAGCGATACTGCACGACGATCGAGAAGCTGCCCGCGCCTGCGCAGTGCGAACAACGCGAAATAAAATCAGCTTTGCTAATTCTTCCAAATAATTAATAAATAAATAAGTAAATAAAATAGAAATTAAAAGACGAGATCCGAGATCTGATTTATAATTATATTCTCTATTGCATTACGGACACACTGTTTGGATTAAGTATTTAAATATTGAGAGTAAAGAGATCCGAATAATATAAAAAGAATAAGGGTTAAATTACATTGAGACCTGTATTGTACCAATAAAGAACAGTATTTGCTTATAAATTTGTCTCTGACACGCCAGCCCATAATTCCTAGACGCTCGAGTCCACGAATCCTTCTGTATGAGTATCGTGTCCCTTAAAGAGGCGCACAAATACAGAAAAATAATTGTACAGGAGCCTTGCTCAAGTTACAATATATATATATATATATATATACAGGGTGTAAATTAATCGGCGCACATGCTCGGTGCAGGCAGATGCGGGGTGATCACCCGAGTAAAATGAGACCCGGGAAAAGTTCGTACGATGAGTAGTTTTCGAGTTATAAGGGTTTAAAGTTGACCAATCAGAGCGCAGCTTGAGTAGTCACACGGACAGCACACAACGATGAGGTAACTTCACAGAACTTCGATACAGGGTGTTGAATAAAATAATTCAGTGATAAAACATGCATTTTTAAATTAAAAAATTACACGACATGCTCGAATGTACATTTCACAATCGGCTTATCGTCCCAATGCCGAAATTCACTGTCTCTACAATGACTCCTGGTGCATTCCCTGCAACCGCGTGAATTTCCGCGGTGTCCAGGTCTCACCAGACGATTTCTCGACTTTCGGCGAACTTGGCTCCGTAGTTTTTTAGTTCTCGGACCTTGCAAAACGTACTACCGAGCATTACGTCGAACCTCGTCAACGCTCTCGTTGTCCAGGTGTCGAGTAACAATTTCTCGACATTCGGCAAGCTTGGCTCCGTAGTTTTTTGCTTCTCGGACCTCGCACAACGTACCACCGAGCATTACGTCGAACCTCGTCAACGCTCTCGTTGTCCAGGTGTCGAGTAACAATTTCTCGACATTCGGCGAACTTGGCTCCGTAGTTTTTTAGTTCTCGGACCTTGCAAAACGTACTACCGAGCATTACGTCGAACCTCGTCAACGCTCTCGTTGTCCAGGTGTCGACCAACAATTTTTCGACATTCGGCAAGCTTGGCTTCGTAGTTTTTTGCTTCTCGGACCTCGCAAAACGTACCACCGAGCATTACGTCGAACCTCGTCAACGCTCTCGTTGTCCAGGTGTCGAGTAACAATTTCTCGACATTCGGCAAGCTTGGCTCCGTAGTTTTTTGCTTCTCGGACCTCGCACAACGTACCACCGAGCATTACGTCGAACCTCGTCAACGCTCTCGTTGTCCAGGTGTCGAGTAACAATTTCTCGACATTCGGCGAACTTGGCTCCGTAGTTTTTTAGTTCTCGGACCTTGCAAAACGTACTACCGAGCATTACGTCGAACCTCGTCAACGCTCTCGTTGTCCAGGTGTCGACCAACAATTTTTCGACATTCGGCAAGCTTGGCTCCGTAGTTTTTTGCTTCTCGGACCTCGCAAAAGGTACCACCGAGCATTACGTCGCACCTCGTTAACGCTCTCGTTGTCCAGGTGTCGAGTAACAATTTCTCGACATTCGGCGAACTTGGCTCCGTAGTTTTTTAGTTCTCGGACCTTGCAAAACGTACTACCGAGCATTACGTCGAACCTCGTCAACGCTCTCATTGTCCAGGTGTCGACCAACAATTTTTCGACATTCGGCAAGCTTGGCTTCGTAGTTTTTTGCTTCTCGGACCTCGCAAAACGTACCACCGAGCATTACGTCGCACCTCGTCAACGCTCTCGTTGTCCAGGTGTCGAGTAACAATTTCTCGACATTCGGCAAGCTTGGCTCCGTAGTTTTTTGCTTCTCGGACCTCGCAAAACGTACCACCGAGCATTACGTCGCACCTCGTCAACGCTCTCGTTGTCCAGATGTCGAGTAACAATTTCTCGACATTCGGCAAGCTTGGCTCCGTAGTTTTTTGCTTCTCGGACCTCGCAAAAGGTACCACCGAGCATTACGTCGAACCTCGTCAACGCTTTCGTTGTCCAGGTGTCGAGTAACAATTTCTCGACATTCGGCAAACTTGGCTCCGTAGTTTTTTGCTTCTCGGACCTCGCCCAACGTACCACCGAGCATTACGTCGAACCTCGTCAACGCTTTCGTTGTCCAAGTGTCGAGTAACAATTTCTCGACATTCGGCAAACTTGGCTCCATAGTTTTTTACTTCCCGGGCTTTGAGGAAGATACTACCGAGTATTACGTTGACCTAAAGTTGCTACTTTTCGCAGTCGATTCAGTGTTGGCAAACGGAACGGCGGAGTCGGACCGGTGCGCCAAATGCGCGCGCTAGTTCACGATGCTCGTGAAATCGTTGACCGCCCGGCCGTTACAAATTGAGACTGTGACAGTCAACTGTCAATGAAAAGGTGCTTGCAAAAAAATTACAGTCCATGGGTCACCAGCCACGGATTATTGATTCAAAGTTGATTTTTTATTTTGGTTATCCAACAGACGAATTATCAAGAATAAATAAAAATAAAAATCCCAGAAATGTCACAGTATTTTCTGGAAAAATTATGAGTTTTCAGAAAACCCCGAGAGATCAAAATGTATTTTATTTAGGGGAAAAGTGATGAATTATAGCCCTTTCTAATTAGGTTAGGGTTATAATTCATCGCTTTTGCCCTAAAAAAAAATTTTCCTGACAAAAATACGGACTAACGACAGAACAAATCATTAATAAAATATTCATATAAAAAACGGTCTTGTGACTCAAGCGATGGCTTGATAACTCGGGGGTTCCGAGTTCAAGTCTTAACCGGCGTCAATTTTTTTTTTTATTTATTTTTTTATTCTCATACATACGTACGGACGATGTACCGTTGCATTGCGACGCCGTGCGGTATCGAAATGCATTGGTTCACGTAACCATACACTTTCATTCTCCCTGTCGGGCGTTTACCGAATTGAAGCGGCCTCGAAACATGGTTCACGTGAAACCTTATCGTCTTCAGAATCCCGTAAGACGGATGCGGGAGTCGCTTCAATTCGGTTCAGGGGCGGGGTGTGAAATCTCCCGCCCTTGCTCGTATCGATTCAAACGAACTACCATAAACATTAATACTTTCGGTCGGGCTGTTTACCGAATTGAAGCGGCCTCGAAACATGGTTCACGTGAAACCTTATCGTCTTCAGAATCCCGTAAGACGGATGCGGACGTCGCTTCAATTCGGTTAAGGGGCGGGGTGTGAAATCTCCCGCCCTTGCTCGTATCGATTCAAACGAACTACCATAAACATTAATACTTCCGGTCGGGCTGTTTACCGAATTGAAGCGGCCTCGAAACATGGTTCACGTGAAACCTTATCGTCTTCAGAATCCCGTAAGACGGATGCGGGCGTCGCTTCAATTCGGTTAAGGGTCCTGGTGTGAAATCTCCCGCCCTTGCTCGTACCGATTCAAACGAACTAACATAAACATTCATACTTCCGGTCGGGCTGTTTACCTATTTGAAGCGGCCTCGAAACACGGTTCACGTGAAACCTTATCGTCTTAAGAATCCCATAAGACCGATGTGGACTTCGCTTCAATTCGGTTGAGGGGCGGGGTGTGAAATCTCCCGCCCTTGCTCGTACCGATTCAAACGAACTAACATAAACATTCATACTTCCGGTCGGGCTGTGTTTACCGAATTGAAGCGGCCTCGAAACATGGTTCACGTGAAACCTTATCGTCTTAAGTATCCCATAAGACCGATTTGGACTTCGCTTCAATTCGGTTAAGGGGCGGGGTGTGAAATCTCCCGCCCTTGCTCGTACCGATTCAAACGAACTAACATAAACATTCATACTTCCGGTCCGGCTGTGTTTACCGAATTGAAGCGGCCTCGAAACATGGTTCACGTGAAACCTTATCGTCTTAAGTATCCCATAAGACCGATTTGGACTTCGCTTCAATTCGGTTAAGGGGCGGGGTGTGAAATCTCCCGCCCTTGCTCGTACCGATTCAAACGAACTAACATAAACATTCATACTTCCGGTCGGGCTGTTTACCTATTTGAAGCGGCCTCGAAACACGGTTCACGTGAAACCTTATCGTCTTAAGAATCCCATAAGACCGATGTGGACTTCGCTTCAATTCGGTTGAGGGGCGGGGTGTGAAATCTCCCGCCCTTGCTCGTACCGATTCAAACGAACTAACATAAACATTCATACTTCCGGTCCGGCTGTGTTTACCGAATTGAAGCGGCCTCGAAACATGGTTCACGTGAAACCTTATCGTCTTAAGTATCCCATAAGACCGATTTGGACTTCGCTTCAATTCGGTTAAGGGGCGGGGTGTGAAATCTCCCGCCCTTGCTCGTACCGATTCAAACGAACTAACATAAACATTCATACTTCCGGTCGGGCTGTGTTTACCGAATTGAAGCGGCCTCGAAACATGGTTCACGTGAAACCTTATCGTCTTAAGTATCCCATAAGACCGATTTGGAATTCGCTTCAATTCGGTTAAGGGGCGGGGTGTGAAATCTCCCGCCCTTGCTCGTATCGATTCAAACGAACTACCATAAACATTAATACTTCCGGTCGGGCTGTGTTTACCGAATTGAAGCGGCCTCGAAACATGGTTCACGTGAAACCTTATCGTCTTAAGTATCCCATAAGACCGATTTGGACTTCGCTTTAATTCGGTTAAGGGTCAGGGTGTGAAATCTCCCGCCCTTGCTCGTACCGATTCAAATGAACTACCATAAACTTTCATACTTCTGGTCAGGCCGTTTACCGAATTGAAGCAAAGTCCGCCTCGGTCTTACGGGATTCTTAAGACGATAAGGTTTCACGTGAACCATGTTTCGAGGCCGCTTCAATTCGGTAAACGCCCGACAGGGAGAATGAAAGTGTATGGTTACGTGAACCAATGCATTTCGATACCGCACGGCGTCGCAATGCAACGGTACATCGTCCGTACGTATGTATGAGAATAAAAAAAAAATAAAAAAAAAATTGACGCCGGTTAAGACTTGAACTCGGAACCCCCGAGTTATCAAGCCATCGCTTGAGTCACTAGACCATTTTTCACATGAATATTTTATTAATGATTTGTTCTGTCGTTAGTCCGTATTTTTGTCAGGAAAATTTTTTTTTAGGGCAAAAGCGATGAATTATAACCCTAACCTAATTAGAAAGGGCTATAATTCATCACTTTTCCCCTAAATAAAATACATTTTGATCTCTCGGGGTTTTCTGAAAACTCATAATTTTTCCAGAAAATACTGTGACATTTCTGGAATTTTTATTTTTATTTATTCTTGATAATTCGTCTGTTGGATAACCAAAATAAAAAATCAACTTTGAATCAATAATCCGTGGCTGGTGACCCATGGACTGTAATTTTTTTGCAAGCACCTATTCATTGACAGTTGACTGTCACAGTCTCAATTTGTAACGGCCGGGCGGTCAACGATTTCACGAGCATCGTGAACTAGCGCGCGCATTTGGCGCACCGGTCCGACTCCGCCGTTCCGTGTGCCAACACTGAATCGACTGCGAAAAGTAGCAACTTTAGGTCAACGTAATGCTCGGTAGTATCTTCCTCAAAGCCCGGGAAGTAAAAAACTATGGAGCCAAGTTTGCCGAATGTCGCGAAATTGTTACTCGACACCTGGATAACGAAAGCGTTGACGAGGTTCGACGTAATGCTCGGTGGTACGTTTTGCGAGGTCCGAGAGGCAAAAAACTACGGAGCCAACTTTGCCGAATGTCGAGAAATTGTTACTCGACACTTGGACAACGAAAGCGTTGACGAGGTTCGACGTAATGCTCGGTGGTACGTTGTGCGAGGTCCGAGAAGCAAAAAACTACGGAGCCAAGTTTGCCGAATGTCGAGAAATTGTTACTCGACACCTGGACAACGAAAGCGTTGACGAGGTTCGACGTAATGCTCGGTGGTACCTTTTGCGAGGTCCGAGAAGCAAAAAACTACGGAGCCAAGCTTGCCGAATGTCGAGAAATTGTTACTCGACATCTGGACAACGAGAGCGTTGACGAGGTGCGACGTAATGCTCGGTGGTACGTTTTGCGAGGTCCGAGAAGCAAAAAACTACGGAGCCAAGCTTGCCGAATGTCGAGAAATTGTTACTCGACACCTGGACAACGAGAGCGTTGACGAGGTGCGACGTAATGCTCGGTGGTACGTTTTGCGAGGTCCGAGAAGCAAAAAACTACGAAGCCAAGCTTGCCGAATGTCGAAAAATTGTTGGTCGACACCTGGACAACGAGAGCGTTGACGAGGTTCGACGTAATGCTCGGTAGTACGTTTTGCAAGGTCCGAGAACTAAAAAACTACGGAGCCAAGTTCGCCGAATGTCGAGAAATTGTTACTCGACACCTGGACAACGAGAGCGTTAACGAGGTGCGACGTAATGCTCGGTGGTACGTTTTGCGAGGTCCGAGAAGCAAAAAACTACGAAGCCAAGCTTGCCGAATGTCGAAAAATTGTTGGTCGACACCTGGACAACGAGAGCGTTGACGAGGTTCGACGTAATGCTCGGTAGTACGTTTGGCAAGGTCCGAGAACTAAAAAACTACGGAGCCAAGTTCGCCGAATGTCGAGAAATTGTTACTCGACACCTGGACAACGAGAGCGTTAACGAGGTGCGACGTAATGCTCGGTGGTACGTTTTGCGAGGTCCGAGAAGCAAAGAACTACGAAGCCAAGCTTGCCGAATGTCGAAAAATTGTTGGTCGACACCTGGACAACGAGAGCGTTGACGAGGTTCGACGTAATGCTCGGTAGTACGTTTTGCAAGGTCCGAGAACTAAAAAACTACGGAGCCAAGTTCGCCGAATGTCGAGAAATTGTTACTCGACACCTGGACAACGAGAGCGTTGACGAGGTTCGACGTAATGCTCGGTGGTACGTTTTGCGAGGTCCGAGAAGCAAAAAACTACGAAGCCAAGCTTGCCGAATGTCGAAAAATTGTTGGTCGACACCTGGACAACGAGAGCGTTGACGAGGTTCGACGTAATGCTCGGTAGTACGTTTTGCAAGGTCCGAGAACTAAAAAACTACGGAGCCAAGCTTGCCGAATGTCGAGAAATTGTTACTCGACACCTGGACAACGAGAGCGTTGACGAGGTTCGACGTAATGCTCGGTGGTACGTTGTGCGAGGTCCGAGAAGCAAAAAACTACGGAGCCAAGCTTGCCGAATGTCGAGAAATTGTTACTCGACACCTGGACAACGAGAGCGTTGACGAGGTTCGACGTAATGCTCGGTAGTACGTTTTGCAAGGTCCGAGAACTAAAAAACTACGGAGCCAAGTTCGCCGAAAGTCGAGAAATCGTCTGGTGAGACCTGGACACCGCGGAAATTCACGCGGTTGCAGGGAATGCACCAGGAGTCATTGTAGAGACAGTGAATTTCGGCATTGGGACGATAAGCCGATTGTGAAATGTACATTCGAGCATGTCGTGTAATTTTTTAATTTAAAAATGCATGTTTTATCACTGAATTATTTAATTCAACACCCTGTATCGAAGTTCTGTGAAGTTACCTCATCGTTGTGTGCTGTCCGTGTGACTACTCAAGCTGCGCTCTGATTGGTCAACTTTAAACCCTTATAACTCGAAAACTACTCATCGTACGAACTTTTCCCGGGTCTCATTTTACTCGGGTGATCACCCCGCATCTGCCTGCACCGAGCATGTGCGCCGATTAATTTACACCCTGTATATATATATATATATATATATATATATATATATATATATATATATATATATATATATTGTGATGTTGTATTCCCCGTGGGACGGGCGAAATCATCGATAAATTTGTAGACTAAAAATTGGGCCAAAATCGTGCAACGGGCGGGAAAAAGGGGGGGGGGGTCAAACAAGATAAAAATAGTACTCGTGGGGAACAATAGTAACAATGGTTTAATGATGCGAAAGAATAACAAAAATTGGAATTTGGAGAGTTGATAAATAATAATAATAATGACCGCTTCGACGCCGGTACTGGTACGTCGAAGCCAAACAAAAGATAACAATAATAATCCTCTCTTCAACGCCGTTACGGGTACGTTGAAGAGCCTAACCGAAAATAGAAGGAAATAGAACTGAAAATATAAAAATTAACCAAAAATACTGCTTCGGCGCCGTTACGGGTACGCCGAAGGTCGAATGAAAAATAACAATAATAATTTCTGCTTCGACGCCGTTACGGGTACGTCGAAGACAGAATTCCAGAACAACGAAATAATAATGAAGAATGGTAACTAATCAATCGAAAATAAACGCAAGTAAAACGGGGATAATAACCTAAATAATCTCTGAAAAATACTGGACAGTCGCAAATAATAATCCGGGGGAAAAAGGGGGGAAAATAGTCGGGGCAATAATACTCAAATTTTAACAATGATATCGGGGAAAAACGAAAATGCAATTGGTTCAAAATGGTCAAAAACTGCTAATAAAGGGGGATGCAAAAGAGGGAAATGTTCGGAATAAATTTGGGGAAGTTATGGGGATTTTAAGGGGGATTTTGTGGGACAGTCACTGGGACTTCGAGGGGGCTTGTAAGGGAAAGCTGGTCAGGCAAAAGTTGCACGAAAATCAAAAACTAACTCAAAAACGGCTCAAATGGGCGCCAGCTACTTTAACGGTGTAGCACCGGAGCAGTCCGTGCAGACGGCACGGATCTCTTCTCGAAAAAACGCAACTCAAAAACTCTGTACTCGATAAATCTCTCTGTCTCGACGGACAGTCCAGCTAGCTCGGGAGAGGGAAGAGGGCTCAGGGGGGAGGGTACACGAATCCGACGGCTTCTTACACTATTACCTCGGTACAGGCTAAATTATACAAAAAAATGTCTTAAGGGTTCAAAGGGAGGGAAGGGAAAAACTTTAACTAAATAACTTATCAATTATCACGAATTTTACGCGTTTTACGCCGCTCACCACGCGCGCGATATCGCTCTTTGCTCGTGTAACAAAGGACGTCGACCACGTGTCGACCACGAGGCAAAGTCTCTTCTGAATAATTTCTACTAAAAATACGGGGTTTCAGGTGAGGAAAAAGGGTCAAACAGGGTCGGGAAAAATATGGGCAAAAACTTACGGGTCGTCGGGGTTCACTCACTCAATGCACTCAGATCCTGGTTACAATACTTTTCCTCAAATCAGTGGATAGCCTCGGTCGTTATAAAGTTCCGTACAATGGTCCAGATCGTATTCCTTAGCTATCACTGAGTCGTCGTAAGGGGCGGGTTTTACTCTCCTACACGGAGTCGGAATTAACAATGGACAGCCGAGTCGTCTTATAAATTTTGGGAAGGATATTCACTCGCTTTCGGCTGTCGAACAATACAATTTCTCTTAAAATTACGGACACCCGATCTCACACACGTCTACACATCACGCGGCTCGGCTCGGAGAGTCCGGAGAGAGTGAGGGGGCAGGGCGATGTCTTCTTCTTCATCGTCGGGTCTGGCGCTGGTGATGATGGTGGGGAACGAGAGCACCTGTGCGTCGGCTTTGGTCGGTAATCGGAGTCATGGACGGGCGTTTCCTCCGGACGACGGGGGGTGGCGACAGAGGTGTCGCTGGATCGTCAATCGATGTCGTGCGTCGAAGATCACAGCGGCAGCGGACAGGCGGGGCGGGCAGTGGCGACTTTTCGGCGGGCTTTTCGAGGCTGGTTCGGACGGTCTTTCACAGGGCTTTTTCCCCTCGTCCACGATCCTCCTACCTTCCTCGGCGTCAGCACGTCGGCTCTCGTTTCTTTGCAGGTCCTGGGGCTTGCTGGGTCGTTGGGCTGTTCCTTGGGGCTTGCTGGGTCGTTGGGCTGTTCCTTGGGGCTGTCGGGGGGGAAATCTTGACGTTGCCTTCGAGCCGCGCACACTCACACAAAGGGTAACGGGAGGGAAGAAAAAGGGGGATTTTAAACACTAACTTACACAAAATATAAACCAGAAAAAACGTAAAAAATATGCTTGTCTAACGTTCGGTGAGCGGCGGACTCGAGCCGAGTTTGGCGAGGGACCTGTGACGTACCACGTCACAATATATATATATATATATATATATATATATATATATAAGATAAATAAAATAAAATAATGGGAAAGAAAAGAAAACATAAAACAATCAGAAGTTAGAGATATATTTTTTTTTGTTTATTAATGAAACTCATGATAAAAATATAAAAGGAGCATATAAATATATATTTTAAGGGATAAGGGTGGCCAGGCGGAACCCGACAGCCGTTAAGTTACAGGCCAGGCAAGGCCAGGCCAGGTGGTTCTCCGGATCTTCGATCATTCCTCGAATCAGCAAATTCGGCAAATCCGCCTCAAAATCGGGGTTGAGAAATAGCCGAAGTAGTTCCCTTGAGGCTATGGCAGCAGGGGTATGACGGGGTCGACGTAGGGGGGCCGCGCGATTTATTTGGGGCAAGCGAAAAAGGGCTTGAGGTCCCAGGAAATCTTCAGGGTGATCCCTGTCAAGGTTCTCGTCCCGGTGTCACCCCACAAAATATAGATTGTTCGACGCTGGCGGATTCGGGATGCTCGGATAGTGATAATATCCCTTACTGTATCCAATGGGCGGCGGCGAGAGGAGATGATAAGATTCCCCTGTAAAATAAAAGAGGGAAAAACATTAGAATAATAGTGATAATGACAACAAAATAATGATAGAGGTAGTAGTGGTATTAAAAAAAAGGGAAATAAATAGAATAAAAATAAATAGGTAGTACTTACTAAATTCTGCAGAATCCAAGTGGTGGTCCAGAGCATGATGGTGGTCCAAAGCAAGAAATGATTCCATACGGACCATCAAATATAAGGCATGATTCATGGTTGATCGTCCATGGTTGATCGATAAATAAAATAATGTTGGTAGTGATAATATTAATAATAAAGAAAAAAAAGAAGAAAGAGAAAAAGAAAAAAAATATATACAATAGGAAAAAGGGAAATATGCATATACTTTAGTTATTATATAATTAAAACTTACCTTAAAATCTTTTGTTGAGACTTGAAGAAGCAAGAGTGTCGATGTTCGTCGTTGAGATGCTGAACGGAGAATGAGGAACCAGGGCTAGAGGCGTGAATCGCGGACCAAGAGACAAAGCCAAAGAGTCTTTTCCATGGGTAGAGGATGGTAGAGTCAAGATGGAAAAGATCGCAGGAAAAATTTAGGAAGAAAAACTTAGAAATATCAGGGAATAGTCGGTTGAATAAAACCACTAGGGGAAAATCATAGTTAAGGAAGAAGAGGATTAATAATTAATCAAACAAATCCTGATGATGTGATTTAGTAAATGTCGTTTTAAATTCAGCCTCTACCGAGGTCGAGCGATGTTCTTCGAAGCACCGCTCGTTTAAGGGGGGAGGTGTTACGTCCTCCAAAATTTTCCAAAATATTTCAAATACATTTAGGTCAAATCACCGGTTAATTAACGAAAATTTGAAATTTACTAAAACGCGGAACATAATCATTGGCAACATATAATCATCAACCCCGAACGGGATGATACATAAATAAAATATCAGATGGAAAAATTATCCACTGGTAATAATAATTAGCCTTCAGGTAAAATGGGTTGATGTACAGAGGCGACTGTACAGTACAAGTCAATCGGGCGAGGCTCGGTAACCTGACCCGCAAAAACGCAGATAAGGATATCGGCGGAACGCTCCCCACGGTTGTCGAACATAGGGCTTGCATGTACGATGCGTGTCACGATGGGCATAATGCTTAGAGCGGCCGTTGAGCGTAATGAGTGCAGCACCTCCTGGACAGAGAATATCGATGAACGCTAGATCATTGTTATAGTCCAGGAGGATCATAGATGACGTTATTAATGACGGAATAAACAGAAAATGCAATGACAAGTAATGAATATGGAAAACGGCGAGATACTTTGGGAAATTATTAATAATAATCAGATAAATACAGTAAAGTCAAGTCAAGTAAAGTTGAGTAATTATTAAGTCAAATCGTCAGGATAAAGATAGGAATAATGGGTTGAAAATGCAGAAAATTATAGAAAATAGGAAAGAGATGTGAAATAATTACTACAAAAATTCAGGAGAAAAATCATATACATGTTAAGATAAAAATTTATGTCAGCAATTGTTAACTTTGCAACGAAAGCTCGTACAGCTTTCGTTGAAATTTGTATGTTCATAAAATTTGCGGTAGAATTTAATTGTCAACAAATTAAAATGTTAAATGTAATGTAAAGTTAAGAAATTCGGAAAATGTAATTAGTCAATCAAAGAAAGGAATCAGGTGACGAGAGTGCTGAGACGAGGCGCAGGTGTGACAGCGGCGATGCAGCGGTGTCCGGCACCGAGGTTATTTATTCGCGCGCCCACCGGCCTACTCGGCACTTCTGCTGGATCTTCCAAGCTTCTTCGCGATCGGGGTACAGACCTCGAACTTGCATTGTATTTAGAGCCATTAACAAAGAACTTGTAAAATCAACTTGAAAATATCTTCAAATATCAGTCTTCATTTTAATTCGGTTCAATAAATCATCCATATACTTCCGAATCACTTCATCGAATTGAGTATTTTCTTCCTCGAAATCACTTCGTCGTCGAAATAACTTATTTCTATCTATAACATCTGGGACGGACGTTCATTTCTGGAGTCGATCATCTTCATCATCCGATTCTGATTCGGATATTCGATATTTTGGAAGGACGATATTTTGGAAAGTCATCATTCGATTTTGACTCGAACATACATTTGGAATTTGGTAAGGACGTTCTATTTCGATATCGATATTCATCATTCATCAATCGATTCATTCGATCATTCACTCTGAGGTGAAACCATTTAACTTGAATCGTAAGCTTAAAACATTATCATCTTCAACATTCATTCATTTATCAACATTTACTTGTCAATAATTTATTTAACATTTATTTGCCATTCTGAAGGGTTAAAATTCTCTTGGTCAATATATATTCGTGCTGGTCAATTTCATTTCAACTATATCCGTGCGCGTTAAGTATTAGGATAGATCGGGAGAAAACAGTGGGTGAGTGTGGTAGCGAAGTGTTGCGAGTCGTGCGTCGAGGGTGACGCCCGAGAGAGTGAGATAGCCGTGTATCGCGTTCCATTCGATAGAAAGAGTTAGGATCCAGAATTTTCTTGTCCAGTTTAGAATCATCACTTAAAATCTAATAAATCCGAATTTTAACCGCGAATAAATTCTTTCAATATTAAATATATACACTCTAGGCCCTATCCCGAATTATTTTCCGAAAGGTTAGGTTCAAAACAGGGCCCCAACCTCGATAAAGCGTCATCTCCGAATAACGCGTAAAGGGAGGGTGAAAATTCTCCTTGACCGAGATGGAGTGAAAATTGCTGATCGGGACGTAACACCGTTATTAGTTTTGGGTGCATACAACGTAATGAAAATAGTAAATAAAGGTAATGAAATACGCTAATCAATGTGCTCGCCTGTACTTGCATACACACGTACATACATGGATATATTCCGTGAGTAATTCGCCCAGAGACGCCAAAAAGTTAAATGTTGCCGGGCATTCAGTCCACCTTCGATACCGTATGTTTCGAACTAAGATATTGCGCCAGTGGTTGAGCGTTCGTATTTGTTGTCCCCAGCCGAACGCAACTCGAAAATACGAACATAGCCATATTTGGATGGTATTCCACCGGGAAACACGAAAAGCAACGTGTCGCCGAAATTTGAAAATACATTTAAAAACCAGAATTATAGGTTGCTTGGTGTATATTACGTCAAAAAATACGTTCAATAGGGTGCTTGCGTGTACTCCCATAGAGACGCGTGCACCATGGATGTATTTTCCGAGCAATTCGCCTTGAAACACCAGGAAGTGAAATGTCGCCGGACATTTTTTCCAAATTCGAAAGCGAATATTTTCGAGTTCGTACTGTTGTACGCAAGGTCAACAAATATAATTTAAAGGGTAATTTGGGATCGTTGCCAAATTGAGAGTAAAAACTCAAGTTTGTTTATACAAACTAAATAAGAAGTTTTATTCAAAAGTTGCAATGAATTTCTTCGTCGTCAATATTTCGTATTACAGTTGTTAAATTTTCTGACCATGAGCCTAACTCTGAGACCAACCTATCTGTTCTCCAGTCGAGTTCAGACTGCCAATTTCCCGATCGCAATCCGCGAGGTGCTAATTGATACGCCTGCAATGTTGTTCCATGCACATATTTGGGCATATAGAATCGAGCATCGTCCGATACTTACTCGGCAAATGCCTACACGTGTAGGTTTCGCGACTCGTCGAATTTGTCAGTAAATATTTCCCAATTTTATTTCATGAATTGATTCATTTCTCTTTTATTAATTTAAAATAATTCGGGGTGCAACAGTACATTCGACAGTAGTTTACCGCTCATGTTCGTTGATCCCCAGACGGACTTACTTCGCGAGTGCGAGAAATCGCCACATTTGCTTCGTATTGTGCCCGGGAAAAAGAAAAATAGCGTGTCGCCGAAATTAAAAAATATACATAAAAATCGAAATTATTGGTTTTTCGGTGCATATATGGTAAAAAATGCACCCTATAGCGTACGTGCATGTACGCATATATACATGCTTACAGACATATACAT
This sequence comes from Amblyjoppa fuscipennis, assembly GCA_963575735.1. NCBI lineage: Eukaryota > Metazoa > Arthropoda > Insecta > Hymenoptera > Ichneumonidae > Amblyjoppa > Amblyjoppa fuscipennis. The sequence continues at coordinate 16,228,920 of OY754488.1, read as the reverse complement.
GCTTGGACATATGAATATATTTCGCGAGTAATGCGCCATGAGACACGAAAAATAAAAATATTGCCGGACATTCAATCCATCTTCGAAAGCGAATGTTTTTAAATTAGGATAGACGGTAATGGTTCGGTGCTCATATTCGTGGTTCCCCATCCGGATCCAACTCGATAGTGCACAAAATTGCCGGTATAACCCATATGGCGCCCGGAAACACGAAAAACATGGTGTTGCCGAAGTTGCAAAAAACACATAAATGCTGAAATACAAAAAATTTTGCAGCGCATGAGGTAAAAAAATACATTTAATAGAGTGCTCGTGTGTAGTCAGATATACACACGTGAACACATGAACATATTTCACGAGTATTTTCCTTTGAGACGCCAAAAAGTAAAATGTCGCGGGACATTCAATCCATCTTCGAGAGCACATATTTTAAAATCAGGACATTCGATAGCGGTTCGGCACCAAATTCGTCGTTCCCTAGCCGGACGCAACTCGAGAGTACAAAAAATTGTAGGATTTAACCCGTATTCTGCCCGGAAACACGAAAAACTAGGTGTCGCCGAAGTTGAAAAAAAAACACATAAATGTCGATAAAAATGTTGTTTTGTGCATAAGAGGCAAAGAAATGCAGCCAATGCAGTGCTCTCGCCTACTCGCATATACACGAGTGCATAAATGGACAAATTTCGCGGGCAACTTGTCTCGAGAGACGAAAAAGCAAATTTGTTTTCCAACTTTGAGAGCAAATATTTTCTGATTGGTACATTTGGCAGCGGTTTGGCACTCATATTCGTTGTTCCCTAGACGGACGGTACGCGAAAATGCAAAAAAATATAGGGGTTACAAAAACTTATTAACTTTATTATATATAATTTTATTTTTAAATATTATTTAAAAAAAAATTAAAAATTATTATTTATTTAATTTTTGTGTTTATTCATTTCTTTTTAGCTAGGTAAACAAATTTTGAGGCGAAAGTGGTCAATATGGCTGAAATTAATAATAGCAAACAATATTCACCTCCATTATCTTGAGGTAGTTATGTCGCTTCGGGTTAATCTCGCATAAGTTCGAGAAAAATAAGAGAAAATTGCAAATACTTTTCGATGGTATAAAAATCTGAAAAAATGCATGCCTACTGAAGGTACTAAAAACATTCGTTCATTTTTCTGAATACGTATGCATTTTTTTTCATATTTTACAATTAGCTTTGATTTTTATTTTTATATGGAAAAAATGTGTGAAAGAACACAAAAAAAAATTCCAAGCAAATTTTAAAATCTGAAAAAATGCATAGATACTCAGAAAATGAACGAATCATTTTCATTAAAAAAAGTTTCGTTGGCGGGTAATTTGTTAAATAATTAATTTTGCTTCCTCATAGAGGAAGCTTTGTGATGGTCAAAAAAAAAAAAAAAAATTTCGAGATTTTAATGAAAATGTGTTCACAATGTTCCAAAACATCGAAAAAACACATTTAGAAAAAATATCCGGATGTATGCGTGCGTGCGTGCGTGCGTGCGTGCGTGCGTGCGTGCGTGCGTGCGTGCGTGCGTGCGTGCGTGCGTGCGTGCGTGCGTGCGTGCGTGCGTGCGTGCGTGCGTGCGTGCGTGCGTGCGTGCGTGCGTGCGTGCGTGCGTGCGTGCGTGCGTGCGTGCGTGCGTGCGTGCGTGCGTGCGTGCGTGCGTGCGTGCGTGCGTGCGTGCGTGCGTGCGTGCGTGCGTGCGTGCGTGCGTGCGTGCGTGCGTGCGTGCGTGCGTGCGTGCGTGCGTGCGTGCGTGCGTGCGTGCGTGCGTGCGTGCGTGCGTGCGTGCGTGCGTGCGTGCGTGCGTGCGTGCGTGCGTGCGTGCGTGCGTGCGTGCGTGCGTGCGTGCGTGCGTGCGTGCGTGCGTGCGTGCGTGCGTGCGTGCGTGCGTGCGTGCGTGCGTGCGTGCGTGCGTGCGTGCGTGCGTGCGTGCGTGCGTGCGTGCGTGCGTGCGTGCGTGCGTGCGTGCGTGCGTGCGTGCGTGCGTGCGTGCGTGCGTGCGTGCGTGCGTGCGTGCGTGCGTGCGTGCGTGCGTGCGTGCGTGCGTGCGTGCGTGCGTGCGTGCGTGCGTGCGTGCGTGCGTGCGTGCGTGCGTGCGTGCGTGCGTGCGTGCGTGCGTGCGTGCGTGCGTGCGTGCGTGCGTGCGTGCGTGCGTGCGTGCGTGCGTGCGTGCGTGCGTGCGTGCGTGCGTGCGTGCGTGCGTGCGTGCGTGCGTGCGTGCGTGCGTGCGTGCGTGCGTGCGTGCGTGCGTGCGTGCGTGCGTGCGTGCGTGCGTGCGTGCGTGCGTGCGTGCGTGCGTGCGTGCGTGCGTGCGTGCGTGCGTGCGTGCGTGCGTGCGTGCGTGCGTGCGTGCGTGCGTGCGTGCGTGCGTGCGTGCGTGCGTGCGTGCGTGCGTGCGTGCGTGCGTGCGTGCGTGCGTGCGTGCGTGCGTGCGTGCGTGCGTGCGTGCGTGCGTGCGTGCGTGCGTGCGTGCGTGCGTGCGTGCGTGCGTGCGTGCGTGCGTGCGTGCGTGCGTGCGTGCGTGCGTGCGTGCGTGCGTGCGTGCGTGCGCAGATCGGACGCGAATTCAAACCGTTATAACTCGAGAACGACTTGACCGATCAAGCTGAAATTTTGCACACAGCATGTGTGGTTAATAGCCTATGTTTCTGCAAAATTTCATCAAAAAATGTTCAATTGTTTTTTGTACGCCATTTTTTATTTGCTAGAATGTCGGTTCGCACTCTAGTACTCACAATTTTTTAGCTATCTACCTAAAAACGCGTACATAGATGGAATATGACCACACGAAGATCCCATTAAAATTTCAAGAGAATCGATCGAACCGTGTAAATTTTATGACATTTTGAATTTTTTGGATTTTGTAAAAAAATGAGTACTTTCTTTTAAATGCAATTTTCTACAATAAATATTCATTTATGACTAAAATAGTTGTCAGATTCGTGATCAGCACGAAAAAATACATGGAATACAGTTCCGCAAGGACGACTAACGGAAAAAGTTTATCGAGAATTTTGATAACCAAAATTGAAAAAGAGTGATTTTGCATATTTTCAAATAGCGATTTCCTTAATTTTGTAAAATTCATTTTGTTACACAGTAAAGAAAAGTTTAAACTTTTTACAACAACTTATTGTCCACAAACGTCCACAATTTTTTTATTTGTTAATTTTCTAGTTTTACAGACAAAGGTGCAAACTAAAATTGTCAATGACACGGGAAATAATAAAACGCATTCGTATATTCAAATAAATAACAAACGAGTTTGTCACTTATTTGACAAAATTATTTTTACGAAATTTTACATTCCGATTTTACGAAATTATTTTTTACTGTGTACAATCATGGAAAGTAATATTAACATAAAAATATAATTACCTCCGAAAGTTCAATGACAATAATTTTTGTTTGTTCATTGCACGTATGCTTACCCTTGCGAATATTTTTTTTTTTTTTTATCGGATAGTCATGATATTCTGGTTTTTAAAATTAATTTTGTTGTCCAAATTCTCGATAAACTTTTTTCGTGAGTCGTCCTTGCGGAACTGTATTCCATGTATTTTTTTGTGCTGATCACGAATCTGACAACTATTTTAGTCACAAATGAATATTTATTATAGAAAATTGCATTTAAAAGAAAGTAATCATTTTTCACAAAATCCAAAAAATTCAAAATGTCATAAAATTTAAACAGTTCTATCGATTCTCTTGAAATTTTGATGGGATCTTCGGGTGGTCATATTCCATCTATGTACGCGTTTTTAGCTAGATAGCTAAAAAATTGTGAGTACTAGAGCGCGAACCGACATTCTAGCAAATAAAAAATGGCGTACAAAAAACAATTGAACATTTTTTGATGAAATTTTGCAGGAACATAGGCTATTAACCACACATGCTGTGTGCAAAATTTCAGCTTGATCGGTCAAGTCGTTCTCGAGTTATAACGGTTTGAATTCGCGTCCGATCTGCACATACACACACACGCGCGCCCACGCCCGCGCACACGCGCGCGCGCACGCGCACGCGCACGCGCACGCGCACGCGCACGCGCACGCGCACGCGCACGCGCACGCGCACGCGCACGCGCACGCGCACGCGCACGCGCACGCGCACGCGCACGCGCACGCGCACGCGCACGCGCACGCGCACGCGCACGCGCACGCGCACGCGCACGCGCACGCGCACGCGCACGCGCACGCGCACGCGCACACGCACACGCACACGCACACGCACACGCACACGCACACGCACACGCACACGCACACGCACACGCACACGCACACGCACACGCACACGCACACGCACACGCACACGCACACGCACACGCACACGCACACGCACACGCACACGCACACGCACACGCACACGCACACGCACACGCACACGCACACGCACACGCACACGCACACGCACACGCACACGCACACGCACACGCACACGCACACGCACACGCACACGCACACGCACACGCACACGCACACGCACACGCACACGCACACGCACACGCACACGCACACGCACACGCACACGCACACGCACACGCACACGCACACGCACACGCACACGCACACGCACACGCACACGCACACGCACACGCACACGCACACGCACACGCACACGCACACGCACACGCACACGCACACGCACACGCACACGCACACGCACACGCACACGCACACGCACACGCACACGCACACGCACACGCACACGCACACGCACACGCACACGCGCGCATACATCCGGCCATTTTTTCTAAATGTGTTTTTTCGATGTTTTGGAACATTCTGAACACATTTCCATTAAAATCTCGAAAAATTTTGTTTTTACCATCACAAAGCTTCCTCTATGAGGAAGTAAAATTGATTATTTAACAAATTACCCGCCAACGAAACTTTTTTTTATGAAAATGATTCGTTCATTTTCTGAGTATGTATGCATTTTTTCAGATTTTAAAATTTGCTTTGAATTTTTTTTGTGTTCTTTCACACATTTTTTCCATATAAAAATAAAAATCAAAGCTAATTGTAAAATATGAAAAAAATGCATACGTATTCAGAAAAATGAACGAATGTTTTTAGTACCTTCAGTAGGCATGCATTTTTTCAGATTTTTATACCATCGAAAAGTATTTGCAATTTTCTCTTATTTTTCTCGAACTTATGCGAGATTAACCCGAAGCCACATAACTACCTCAAGATAATGGAGGTGAATATTGTTTGCTGTTATTAATTTCAGCCATATTCACCACTTTCGCCGCAAAATTTGTTTACCTAGCTAAAAAGAAATGAATAAACAATTATATATAATAAAGTTAATAAGTTTTTGTAACCCCTATATGTTTTTGCATTTTCGCGTAGCGTCCGTCCAGGGAACAACGAATATGAGTGCCAAACCGCTGCCAAATGTACTAATCCGAAAATATTTGCTCTCAAAGTTGGAAAAAAAATTTGCTTTTTCGTCTCTCGAGACAAATTGCTCGCGAAATTTGTCCATTTATGCACTCGTGTATATGCGAGTAGGCGAGAGCACTGCATTGGCTGCATTTCTTTAGCTCATATGCACAAAACAAAATTTTTATCGACATTTATGTGTTTTTTTCAACTTCGGCGACACCTAGTTTTTCGTGTTTCCGGGCAGAATACGGGTTAAATCCTACAATTTTTTGTACTCTCGAGTTGCGTCCGGCTGGGGAACGACGAATATGAGTGCCGAACCGCTATCGAATGTCCTGATTTGAAAATATTTGCTCTCGAAGATGGATTGAATGTCCGGCGACATTTTACTTTTTGGCGTCTCAAAGGAAAATACTCGTGAAATATGTTCATGTGTTCACGTGTGTGTATCTGACTACACGCGAGCACTCTATTAAATGTATTTTTTTACCTCATACGCTCCAAAATTTGTTGTATTTCAGCATTTATGTGTTTTTTGCAACTTCGGCGACACTATGTTTTTCGTGTTTCCGGGCGCCATACGGGTTAAAACCGGCAATTTTTTGCACTATCGAGTTGGATCCGGATGGGGAACGACGAATATGAGCACCGAACCATTACCGTCTATCCTAATTTGAAAACATTCGCTTTCGAAGATGGATTGAATGTCCGGCAATATTTTTATTTTTCGTGTCTCATGGCGTATTACTCGCGAAATATATTCATATGTCCAAGCATGTATATATGCGTACATGCACGTACGCTATAGGGTGCATTTTTTACCACATATGCACCGAAAAACCAATAATTACGATTTTTATGTATATTTTTGAATTTCAGCGACACGCTATTTTTCTTTTTCCCGGGCACAATACGAAGCAATTTTGGCGATTTCTCGCACTCGCGAAGTAAGTCCGTCTGGGGATCAACGAACATGAGCGGTAAACTACTGTCGAATGTACTGTTGCACCCCGAGTTATTTTAAATTAATCAAAAAGAAATGAATAAATTCATGAAATAAAATTGGGAAATATGTACTGACAAATTCGACGAGTCGCGAAACCTACACGTGTAGGAATTTGCCGAGTAAGTATCGGACGATGCTCGATTCTATATGCCCAAATATGTGCATGGAACAACATTGCAGGCGTGTCAATTAGCACCTCGCGGATTGCGATCGGGAAATTGGCAGTCTGAACTCGACTGGAGAACAGATAGGTTGGTCTCAGAGTTAGGCTCATGGTCAGAAAATTTAACAACTGTAATACGAAATATTGACGACGAAGAAATTCATTACAACTTTTGAATAAAACTTCTTATTTAGTTTGTATAAACAAACTTGAGTTTTTACTCTTAATTTGGCAATGATCCCAAATTACTGAAACGGCCGCAGCCTAGTATTTAACTTTTCGAACTTCGAATATTTATTCAAGCGTATCGATACGGAGTTTCCGTTCGATACGCTCTTCAGAGAAGCCCTTAAGGCTATCGAGCATCCGGACCGCCGTGAGCGTCCACTTATCTCCTAGCCTAAACATCCGACGATCGACGACTCTTTATTCGATTGTAGAAGCGAGCGCGAAGCCCTCAGCTTCGCGCCCGCTTCATTCAGTTCACCTCCGACCGACGACCAGTGCGGTACTCTCTCCGAATTATTACTCTCCGATTTACACTCTCCGAACAATAAAGACCATCATCATTTAGATATATTCGCGACTCCGCTCATTTACACCGCCTGACCCAAGCGGCCATCCGTCATATTACCTTTTAAATTATATGTGTTGACCTTGCGTACAACAGTACGAACTCGAAAATATTCGCTCTCGAATTTGGAAAAAATGTCCGGCAACATTTCACTTCTTGGTGTTTCAAGGCGAATTGCTCGGAAAATACATCCATGGTGCACGCGTCTCTGTGCGAGTACACGCAAGCACCCTATTGAACGTATTTTTTGACGTAATATACACCAAGCAACTCATAATTCCGGTTTTTAAATGAATTTTCAAATTTCGGCGACACGTTGCTTTTTGTGTTTCCCGGTGGAATACCATCTAAATATGGCCATGTTCGTATTTTCGAGTTGCGTCCGGCTGGGGACAACAAATACGAACGCTGAACCGCTGGCGCAATATCTTAATTCGAAACATACGGTCTCGAAGGTGGACTGAATGGCCGGCAACATTTAACTATTTGGCGTCTCTGGGCGAATTACTCACGGAATATAGCCATGTATGTACGTGTGTATGCAAGTACAGGCGAGCACATTGATTAGCGTATTTCATTACCTTTATTTACTATTTTCATTACGTTGTATGCACCCAAAACTAATAACGGTGTTACGTCCCGATCAGCAATTTTCACTCCATCTCGGTCAAGGAGAATTTTCACCCTCCCTTTACACGTTATTCGGAGATGACGCTTTATCGAGGTTTTGGCCCTGTTTTGAACCTAACCTTTCGGAAAATAATTCGGGATAGGGCCTAGAGTGTATATATTTAATATTGAAAGAATTTATTCGCGGTTAAAATTCGGAATTATTAGATTTTAAGTGATGATTCTAAACTGGAAAAGAAAATTCTGGATCCTAACTCTTTCTATCGAATGGAACGCGATACACGGCTATTTCACTCTCTCTGGCGCCACCCTCGACGCACGACTCGCAACACTTCGCTACCACACTCACCCACTGTTTTCTCCCGACCTATCCTAATACTTTAACGCGCACGGATATAGCTGAAATGAAATTGACCAGCACAGAATTTTAACCCTTCAGAATGGCAAATAAATGTTAAATAAATTATTGACAAGTAAATGTTGATGAATGAATGAATGTTGAAGATGATAATGTTTTAAGCTTACGATTCAAGTTAAATGGTTTTACCTCAGAGTGAATGATCGAATGAATCGATTGATGAATGATGAATATCGATATCGAAATAGAACGTCCTTCCCAAATTCCAAATGTATGTTCGAGTCAGAATCGAATGATGACTTTCCAAAATATCGTCCTTCCAAAATATCGAATATCCGAATCAGAATTGGATGATGAAGATGATCGACTCCAGAAATGAACGTCCGTCATATTTTATATCACTTTCTCATAATGGTCCTTTATTCGGAAAGCTTCCTCTATGAGGAAGCCAAAAATATAGTAAATGCTTTCTCATAGAAGGAGCTTTCCGAATAAAGGACCATTATGAGAAACTGATATAAAAATTTCAACTTTCAACTTTCAACTTTTATGACGAAGCGATGTGAAAATTTCAATTTTCAGCTTTTATGAGGAAGCTATATGAAAATGTCAATTTTCAACTTTTTATCATAAATATTATTATAAATTATATCCAAGATATTTTTTTTATTAATTTGTTAATAACATCTTGGAATTATTATTATGCAAACTTAATGTTTACAGTACATATAATGTGCATGAATTGTTTCAGATTCTTATAATATCGAGAAGTACCTGCAATATTCTCTTATTTTTCTTGAACTTATGCGACATGAGCGCCAAGCGACAGAGCTATCTTAAGGTAGTCCTCGCGAATAATGTTCACTTCGCATAAGGTTCAGAGAAATGAGAGCAAATTGCAAACACTTCCGGATGATATGAAATCTGAAAAATCAAGCATATTAAAGTGCTGAAAAGATTAATTTTGCATAATAGTAATTCCAAAATGTTATTAACAAATTGACGAAAAATAAAATTGTTCACCAGATATCCCGGAAATCTACCTTTTTCAATAAAAATTACTCGTTCATTTTTTTTTTAATACGTATGAATTTTTTCAGATTTTTTAATTCACTTTGATTTTTTTTTATATGGGAAAAATTTGTAGTCAGAAAATTCAAAGTGAATTAAAAAATCTGCAAAAATTCATACGTATTCAGAAAAATGAACCAATAATTTTCATTAAAAAAAGTTATGTTTACGGGAGATTTGTTGAACAATTTTATTGTTCATCAATTTGTTAATAACATTTAGGCATTAATGTTATGCAAAATTAATCCTTTCGGCATCTTTAATACGCTCGATTTTTTTCAGACTTTTATACCATCGAGAAGTGTCTACAATTCCCTCTCATTTCTCTGAAACTTATGTGAAGTGAACACTATTCGCAATCACTATTTTAACGAAGGCTTTACAGCAGTCCTTAAAACAATGACGACGATTGGAATCGTCGTTGGCCAGCAAGCATCAATATTCGTCGATGCGTGAGATAAGCAGCGGATAGAGAGGTCAACGAGACGCAGCCTCGAAGCAGCGAAAGAGGCTCGAACAAGACGCAGAAGCCAAACTGCTTCACTGAAAATACTGTAAGTACTCGATATGTCCCATAAACTGTACTCACAACTTTAAACGCGTTTTTCTCGAAACAGCTCTTTCACAACTGGTGTGCACGATTTCTCAAAAACTATTCAACCGATTGCCTTCAAATTTGGACAGAATGCTCAGCTGACTCAGCTGCTCAGGTGCTCAGCTTTTATCGTTTGATGAAGCAAAAAAGCAATACGTTTAATAGTTTTTTATTTATAACAAAAAATCGATCAATTTTTTTTCGAAAAATCGATACTTCAAGTTCAAAACGTCACCAAATCGTTAATTTTTTTTTTAAATTTTTTTCTTTTTATCAAACGATAGCTATATTTGTCTAAAGTAAAATGCTTTTGGGTTTTTGTTGCAGGATGAACGTGAAGGCTGTAATCGTGCACACCATCAAAAAAGGGCCATCGCGCGTCGAGGGGGGTGGGAGGCGGATTTTTTGATGAAATTGTTTAAAAATTTGTTTGTATGTAGTAAATAGATCAAGAAAACTATATGCCAAGTTTCACAACTTTTCCGTTGTATACTTTCTTCACAAAAAAATTCCCAAAAAGCGGTAAATTTTGCGAAAAAAAGACAATCCCCCCTTAACATCCTCAGATGCAAATCCGCAACCATCACCGCAATTAACACCAGAATATTGGGATATTAGAGTAACTTATACCAACAATATAATACCGGAAACCCCAACTCAACCAGATCCTGAGAATGCACAACTAAGAACACAATCACCTGCACCAATGTCACCCGACATGACACCGGACTATTGGGACTCAAAAGTCGCGGACATTCCCGATAAAACACCACCGATGGAACCAACAATCACCCCACAAATTGAACAGCCAGACATAGTGCCGAGTACAACACCAGAACAACCAGAACCTACACCAGGATGCTCGTGGCAAATCAACGACTACATGCCAGAACAGCTAGACGCTACACCAGGATGCTCATGGCAAATCGACGACAGCGCACCATCAATGGACATCGAACCAACGTTCAGATCACCAACATGGATTCTACACGAATCAACGGATTCGAAATCGGACAAATCGCGACCAGCCATATCAGATTAAAAACCATCCGAAGCATTAACAGACCAATACCATCAAATGTCGCTATTGTCAGAAAGTAATGCTGACAACGACTCAGTGTACCAACCATCGCAATATCAACGAAAACGACTAACACTACAAAATCCACCAACAACACGGGGAGCAACGATAACAGAAGACGTGCAACCAAAAAACAATATTGTAATAACACAGGAAAACATCCTAGCGCAAGAAGACAATATAGCTCACTTCATGTCAGCCGACGGTGTCATGGACACAATGGTTTCAAAAATACTTGCGGAAAAGGGTGTACATCAGGAGTCGTGTGAGGTGGCACTTCACGTTGAGTGAAACCCAACAAGTGAGCGATCGAGTCTTGTGGTCGAAAATCAACGTTTCGACTACACTTTATGACGCTGCGCAGTGTATTGTTATTGGGTTTGAGATGTATAGAAATGCCCTTTGATGAAAGCGCCTCCTGCAATTGTGTCTCGATGTCATCGATCTCGTAACTTCCCGTTGGCAGTACAATCACTTCTTCACCCACGTAAAACTTGTTTTTGCCGGTATCGATGTTGGGTATGGAGTTGAAGGTTAGTAATTCAACAAGTCCAAGTACATAGTTCTTGTTGGATGAGAGTTCGATCGGTGGAAAGTATTGCGCTTCTAGTATAGACGACGTTCCAGATAGGCTGAGAGTAAATGAATCTTCCATGACTGATCGTGTTCAACTGACTTAAATATCCACTCTACAAACTCTTATATGAGAATTTCAGACAAAGATGTCCACACTCGTATGTGTTGTAATCCTGGTATCGCTCGTGATTGTACTTGACCTCGTCGACTCTGAGGTAGTCCATCAAATCCCGCGGTGGCCGAAGATCTCCAAAACTGTCGAAATACACGACATTCGTGCCATTTTTTCGATATGTCAACCAATGTGTTCCAGGCTCATCTTCGTCGTCGAGATTAATTATAGTTGATTCGCGATAACGCGGTCCACCAGTCGGTAAGGCGTTTCTCATAAATACGCCTCGAAAATTGGGAATTTCGAGCTTACGTGCATACTTCAGTAGATCAGCGTCCGTTAGAGGGCGTTTTGGCAGTTTGACTTTGAAGTTTTTTTTTTCTCGCGCATCCAAGCGTAGACCAAATCCTTTATTGTGCCTCTGACTCTCCTCCAATTGACGCCTGGCGGCGCTAGCGTCGTTCTCAGCTTTCGCCACTCCCGCAGCGCCACCTACCAGTGCCCCTGTTGCACTCAAGCCTGCAAACAGGGGTATGAGGAAAGGCAAAATCCTCCCACCTTTTCTGGAACTGGCAGTACACGTGGCACACGAACGTTTTTCCTTTCACTAGCTTTCTTCACGGCATCGCGAGCCTTCTTCAACGCTGATTGTATAACTTCGCGAGAGTTGTTTCCAGTCGATTTCGAGGCAGCTTTGACGATCTTGGAGAGCATGATCGTGGGCTTCTTCTTCAACCCCATACCCACCTTGGATTTGACCTTCATGACGTTAGTTATCGCGTAAGCGCCAGCTTTTTCACCTACACCAGCGTCTTTTGACCAGATACGCTGCCAAGCTTTCTCAGCCAAAATTTTGTCCGCAGCGTTGCGTGCTTCGATATTTTCCCGATTCTGTGAGTAAGCGGTATCGTGTTCCTTGCAGGCTGCGTCGAGAGGATTTATACCCGCGTCACCGCGAGCGATACGTTTCGCTAGTTTCGTTCCGGGTGCGCAGTACTGGTAGCCTGGTAGATGTAGCTCGATGGTAAGGTTATTGATGAACTTATTCAAGAGACCGCTATCTTCGTGAACGATCATCACACTACAGGGATCGGTCGATGAATGAAGCTGACTGTATATATGAAGGCTATTTATACTCTGAGGGCTCAGTCGATTGCAAGATGGAGTTCAGAGAACAATCGCACAAGTTACCAGTGACCAATTTTGATGCTCTCGCGGAACAACAAAGTGTACGCACACGGCACGGTGAGTTACCGTGCCGACAGCATTCGTGCAGTATTTTGCGGTAAAACTAACGCACTGCTCGCACTCATCACGCATCCCAACGGACTGCGATTTAAATACGTCTATGTTGACTCCAAGTCTTTGAATCAGCCCAAGTACAAGTTTCTTGAGAAACTCCTCACACCCGTAGAGGGTATCGAGTACTTTGCCTTCAGCGAACATGATCGCGTCGTATCGCCCGCGGACGCTCATCCCAATTCCATCATTATATTCGGTGATATAGCTTGCGAGAAACAAGACAATGTCAGAGCTTTCTACTGTATGGGTAGACACAAAAATATTGATTGCTTCTATCTGTGCCAGTCATACGCGCAAATTCCTAAGCATCTGGTGCGTGATAATGTTAACCTACTGGTGATCTTTCGGCAAGACGACGTAAATCTCAAACACGTGTACGACGACCATGTGAATACTGACATGTCGTACTCACAGTTCAAAGATTTGTGCTCGCAATGCTGGAACGATGATGATCATGGATTTCTCGTAATCGATAAAGACGCAGAGGACTCGGTCGATACAGAAAGGGCTTAGATTGCTTTGCTATAAATATATCTCGTCCAAAGTGAAACTGACAGTGTATCATGGAACGTCGAAGCGACGATATGGTGGGTGAGTTCCGTCGAGAGAAAAATACGCTCTGTCAAATCGAAAAGGCGAGAGACGCGATTAGACGCAAATACAGGTTGCTGAAAGCAGGAAAGCAGACTGTGGAGAAAGCGTTGGATGAAACTTTCAAACCAATCGTTGATCTGCTCGAGCGACTTCTGGGTGCCACCGACACGAGCGCACGCGAAATCAAGGATGAAATTAAAAACTTGATACCGAAGAAGGAAGAGGATGAGGAACAGTAGGCAAATGCTTCTTTCAAAACTGCATACGACGACGAGGAGGAAGACATTCCAAAAGGGAATTCGACTGTCGATAAATATCTTTATCTACTCGACATAAACCGAAAAAAGTTTCTCGATATGACATACGGAGTTCACAAGCTGTCGGACGGTACATTGATGATTGGAGATTCACCCATACGTTTCGATAACGAACGTGTGATCGTGGGTGACAAGAAGTACCTCGCGAGTGTGGGCTTGCTGGAATTGCTCTTTAGAAAGGACCCCGATGCGTCGCTTATAAGCGTCAAAGATGCAAATAACTACGGGAAAATCCTTCAAACGACGAATGCACACAAGAAACACTACAGTCGCAAAACGCTTAATTCGTCAGGAATTGGATGCTTTGTTTCGAATCACAACTAAGCAAAGAGAGGATTTGGACAATTTGCAGCTGAGAATACAAATTTTGGAAGATCAGGTGGAGAATAGCTTGAAGAATATCGAGATAAGCGTTAAAACGATTTGAGAATTGGTAGTTCGCAACTCCAAGTCCATTGCCTCATTGACTCACCATGGAACATCGGAGTCTGGTGGAAGAGCTGCATAAACCCGCTCGTCGTTTTTCAATATGCGAGGCTTGGATTATCCACGTCGTAAAATCAATATGCGAGGCTTGGATGAGATGTGGCAAGCTGATCTCGTCGAGATGCAACCCTACGCTCGAGAAAACAAAGATAACAAATATCTGCTCACGATCATCGACGTGCTGTCCAAGTTTGCCTGGGCTGTCCCCGTGAAGAGGAAAACCGCGCAAGATGTCACCAAGGCTATGGAATCGCTACTTCGACAGGGTCGGGTACCCACGAATCTACAAACGGACAATGGCAAAGAATTCTATAATGCGAACTTCCGGAATCTCATGACTCAAAATCATATCAATCACTACTCAACGTACAGTAACCTCAAAGCTTCCATCGTCGAACGTTTCAATCGCACACTCAAGAACAAGATGTGGTTACAATTTAGTCTGTGCGCTACATACAAGTGGTTCGACATCTTGCCTGATCTTGCAGCAGCGTACAATGATACCGAACATCGAACTATTGCAATGAAACCGAAGGACGTCACGACAGCCATCGCTGAAACGTTGATAAAACGTTGTTCTCAAGATCGTCGAAGTCGAAGAGTAAAGTTCAAAATCGGTGACAATGTACGAGTGAGCAAGAACAAACACGTTTTCGAGAAAGGTTATACGCCCTACTGGACAACGAAAATTTTTACCGTGAATCGAGTGATGACAACGATTCCCGTCACATACAAACTGAAGGAGTATCAGGATGAACCCATCGCCGGTGCTTTCTACAAAGAGGAGCTTCTGAAGGCCAAATATCCCGATGTCCATCTTGTGGAGAAGGTACTCAAGAAACGAGGAGATCGTGTTTATGTCAAGTGGTTAGGATTCGATAGTTCACACAATAGCTGGATAAATAAGTCGGATTTGTAAAGACAATTTGTATCAGTTATTATTTAAATAAAGATATACAAAGTTATTTATCGCCGATATCGAATTTAATTTGATGCTCTACTCTCCGCCACCCAGGTACTTCAGGAACAATGCTCCCGTTGCTGCCGTGTGTACCATTTGTTGAAACAGGATCTCGTCTTTCTCGAATACCTCCGAGATGCGTTTCGGCAGGAAGACGTGGCAGTCGTCATTGAGACTGGCAGCGGCTTTCAGTCCGTACTTCGTTGCGACTTGTCTCACGTCCGTGATTTTGTAGGTGTCATCGACCTTCACCGCACTGATTTGCTTCGTCGGCAGGAAATCCGCCAGAAGCGCAATTTTGTTGAGACTTTCAATATCCATTGTAATGAGAACGGCTGCTAGTTAGCCGTTGATATACTCGTACCCCTCCACCAGCACGAAAACGTCTGGGGAAGTCAAGCGCTCTGATTGGCGCGGGACGGATTGGTGGGAGAACTCGGTAGAAGACATTTTGTATATTTTTTTTCTATTTCTTTATTTTTAAATTTCACAAAATTCGATACAGTTATCTTTTCTACCGATATAGTTCATGCAGAATTGCCTGTTGGACACTAATTCAACCATACGCCGAAATAGTTCTTTATCACTTTCGAAAAGATTTACAAATTTGGCTGGTAGGAAAACGCTGAATTCATTGCATAACTCGATGACGACTCTCTTGCCAAAAATCGTCGGCACGAATTTCACATTACTAACGGGACGGTTTTTTCGTACCTCCAGGTCGATGAGCCTCTTCGATGGAAGAATTTCCGTAGTCAGCATGCCCACCTTGACAATTGTTGAGGGGTCCATTTTGTTGTCAAAGATTTTGATATTTTTCGGTGATGAAAACCAGATAGTCCCAGGATTCGAAAACTTTCAGTCATAAGACGTAGTCTTGATCTTGCTTCAATCAGATTTTTTACTTCTTCAATATTTTTCAAGAACAATTCGATACGTATTTTCAGCTCGCTACGTTTACTTTGCAGTCTCTTTGGTACCATCGACATATCGTCTGACCATGCAATGATGGGACAGGCTGTGAGTTCGCCGTTCATATACTCGTATCTCCCCTCCACCATCATCAGCATAAAAGCATGATTGGTTGCTGATGAGTAGTGGTGCTCTCTGATTGGCCGGTGGATCTTTTTATTCGATCATTATCAGTTCCGGTACGCGTATCCTGTAATGACCCGAGGGCAGCGTATCCCTAGTGTCCGATAGCAGGCATCGCTTATCGTCATGAGGGCTGAGCACTATCTTGACTTGCCTCTCGGTGAAAACCTTGTGCATTCGGGATCTGATGATTCGCTGCTCCCGGCGTTGAATCAATTTCTCGCGAAGGCATCGAAGGAAGTCATCGAAGGTGATGCTCGTTTCAACGACCCGCGTCTTCACACCCTTCACCTTCTTTATGCGATCTTGACCGTCGACTCGAACGCTGTACATCTTGCTGCGCAAACCAATGAATTCCGTCATGATACGACCGTTGCACTCGTCTTTCATGAGTCCGACGATTTTCTTGTTGACTCGGGGCATGTCGAACTGGTTGTCGGCGGGATAATCCGAAGTATCGAATCTCTCGATATCACGCTTCATGACTTCATAGATGTTCGGGCAACGAACCTCATACAGCAAGCTGTCGGTGTCGGTATAGAGGAGTTTGCAGCGATCGTCGAATTGATTCTTCATGTAATCGTAGTGGAAGTCGTAGACGAGAATCTTGGACAAGTCTAGTACGCAAAGCCCAATATAGATCGGTTTGTTGAGGTACACCTCGGTTTTAGTGAGCTGTATAGCAACGAGGTTCTCGTCGAAGATGGAACAGCTGTGGAAGTTGGGTTTCGCGATCAGCGCTTCAGCTCTGTAACGTCCTTCCCAGTGGCTCACGAGCTTAACGTTGACGTGATTGCTAACGTTCTCCATGGTCTTGCCGAACACTGCGTTGTTCATGAGCTTGAAGAGATTTTTTTTCGAAATCATTTTTCGCCTCCTTCCTCATGTCGCTGTTTAGACCAATGTAGGCTTTCAGCCATGGTCTCTGATTGAATTTCAGGACTCGATGGATGTGTTTGAGCTTCAATCCATATTTGAGAGCCTGCTTCAGAGTTCTGTAGTGGAGAATGTAGCAGCTCTTTGGATCGACCGTTGTCATCACCTTGGCTTGCGTAGAGCCAGCTGCACTCTTGTGCTCGGGACACAGAGGCAAGTCTTTGCGGGCATCGTGAAGCTCCTCAGGGTACTCCAGGTCGACTTCGAGGATGTATCCAATCGGCGAGTCATCGGCGACATCGAGAACGTTGATATCCTCAGGATTTTTGATCAACTCGAAGCCAGCGTGAGGGAGCGACTCCATCATTACCCATCCGTAGAGGATGTTAACGTCGTAGTACATGAGATACTTGCTTTCCTCATTCGGATCGTAAGTGCTCATGTACTTGTTGTTGGCAGGAGCATAACGATTGCAGCACTGACTAACTCCACCCCTGATTCCTCGTTTCACGAACAAGTGCATGTCCAAGTCCGTGAGAAGCTCCAACTCGATCTTACTGTACTTGAGCATAGCATCCCACCAAAAGCCAGGTGTTGTGTAGTAGTGAGCCGGATCGAGACCATAGGCTTTGACGCTATTGTCGCGGAAATTCTCGAAGACGTCGGCCAGGAGCAGGACATCGGTTTTCAGGTACAAGTCCGAGTATTCACCCAAGTTGCCGATATCAAACTCCCTCCACACGGTCTCGGCGTGCTCGTAGTCTCCGTCCGAGACGTTGCTGTCGTTCAGCGTACTGTAGAAGTCCTCTCTCGGTGGTAGCTCCTTTTCGTCAAGTTTTGCCAATGAGTCGACATATTGATAGGAAAATACATCCTTCCTCGTAAGTAACTCGAACTTGCTGACGGAAAGGTGCAAGAATTTACTTCTGACGATCTTTAGGTCGTCCAGGTACGAAGCTAGCTTCTCCAACGACGAAGACATGAATCGGAACGAGTCGATGAATCGGAAATTCACATCGCTTCCCTCGATATACTTTGTGAACGATATGTATCGTTCTTTGGTCTGCGGTAGTATATAGACTCGACCTTCGAAGGATGTAGCGATTTCCTTTACGATAAAGTGCGAATCGTATCCGGTGAGGTTGTGGAAGACAACTGCTATCGTTCGCGAGTCCTGGTAATTCAAGTTGCATTCGTTGTGTGCCGGACCTCTATACCTGTAAATATAAATTTTTTAATAAACTCTAAGTCAAAGTATTGAAAAATTGTCGAATATGAGTACTTACTTTCTAGTCAGATGACAGTGATCTCTGACTCGATCATTGGAGGGCAACGGTTTCTCGCAGATGTGACACGTGGTGGCTGTGCGAAACTGTCTTTCCTACCGTAATGTCAGTCTCTCCATGGGCTTGGGATTCCGGTGAATTTCTTCGAGATTTTTGGCCAGTCCTTTCAGTTCTTGCGCGAACCATTCTGCCGGTTCCAATCCCCTATAGCTGCGGTACTTTGACAACGAGTCGTCGTAACTAGATTTGAAGTAGTAGCCCACGCCGAAAGCCACATGCTTCTGGTCGGCGTTTTCATCACGGGTCGGTTTTAACAGACACTCGAAGTCAGCGTAGACAATGAAAGGTGCTTTCTCTCTGTTGCCATGATTCTTGAAGCGTAGGATCTTGTTGTTCGACTTTGGCATATTGACCTTGCACTTGTTGACTTTTTTGCAATCATTCTCATGTGCAGCCAACTTCTCTTCATCGAGGAAGTAGTGGAGGCAGCGGTCACAGATATGATGTTTATGATTTCGCTTTGACAGCTGAATTGAGACCAAGCGAGACAAGTCTTTTATCCAGACATAATGGAGTCTCGGCAGATCATAGTACTTGTCATTGCTGTTTGCATCCTCCTCCTCCTCCTCGTTTACGTAGTGGTCTTGTACCAGAAAAAGATTAACGTGTTGATTTTTCTTCGCGGCGGTTACGTGAAGGGGTGCGGTCTCATGCTTCTCCCGTCTTTTCGTCAGGATGTACACGATAACCGATACCTCATTTTGCTTCTCGAATTTCGCAATTTGTCTTGGCATTACTGGAAACTCGATATCGTCAAAGTTTAATTCATCTTCATATTTTCGGTACTCAGAAACGCGATCGGAATGATGCGTAGGATGTAGCGCAGAACGTATAGCCCGCTTGAAGCACATATCGTCATCGTTTTGTACGTTGACACATGCGTGTTTCTTTCGTATCTTTTTCGGTAGTTTCACGTACGAGCTGCCTCGCATCGAATTGAACTTGTTTATGTTCACCGTCAAGTTGATCGAATGCAGTGACCATCCCGAACCTTGCTGTTCAAATTCTTCGATTTCCCGCCGAATGGGTTCTCGGATATTCGTGATGAACCACTCTCTTATGTTCGTCGTCGGGTAAATCGGTTCAGCCTTCGTGTTGAAGTGCTTCAGTTCTATTATTTCTTCATCGTTTTTCGTGACTACGAATTTCGCAGCCAGAACTGTGTAGACTTTCCCAGCGATTTGTTCAGTCTTTAGTACCCGCTTGATTCCACGCTGGAAGAGAGCCTCACAGTCCTTCATGAACGAAGTCACATCCACGTGCTTCAAGTTCGTAATCACACCCATCATGATGAGATTCTTAAAGGATGTCTTCAAATCGGACCATCTCACTCGATCAATGAGTTTTTCACGATTCTGCAGGCCCTTGCCATGTTTCAACAAGCATTCCAATTTAATCTTAATTCTCGTCAAGAAGCCGATTGTGCATGAAAATTTTTGGTTGTCGGAAGCGGTTGTTGCAGATGCCCGCGTCTGTTCCAACGCTTTTATCACTTTCGAGAGACGTTTCATCCATTCGTGAATCTCTTCGGAGCCTTGATCTTGCAGAAGGCTCAATACTTCTTCCCAACTCGCTATGATTTCCTTGCAATCTTGCGCGGACATCTCGATATCTTACCTCTTTGCATCTATCTGGAAATAATTACAGTACGATGGCTGAGATGATCATGGTAGCTCTTCCACGAGACCCTTATTTATATCAGCAGCTTGGCATAAATTGGAGTGGAGGGGTAAAGTAATCTTGAACGGACATTTGGAATAACTTACCTGTTCACATTGAAAGTCTGACTCGGAAGAATTACTTTTCGAACAGTATGATCACTGAGATGATTCTGATTGCTCCTCGATCGAGGCTCTTATTTATACCAGTGTTACATCCTGTGAATTTTTAGCCAAATTCACCGACGCAACTGACCAAAAATCCACAAAATTGGGAAGTAAAATAATAGTCAAAACGTCATAGAAATTCGTGGAAAATAATTAGCCGCTGAGAAACAATTACGTGTGCAGTAATTAATTATTTTATGTATCAGCTAATACTGAATGACTCGATTTAGTGATTGGCATAACAACAGATTGGCACAGTCATGTAACCAGAAGACGAAACGGAAATAAAATATCAAAGGGATATTCGGGTTGCTAGAGGGGTATCATCGGCAGCGAGGATGCCTTCGGCTACTTGAAGACCCATTGTTTTAATTGAGACGAGAAAGGCTATCCGAATCTTTAGCTGTATGCGTCGGGAGACGGTGCCTTATCGCTCTAACACGTAGCGCGCAGCGACGCACGTACGCACCAGCGGTGCAGCTAGAGAATCGATGTGACTGCCTCGGGGCGACTGATTGGAAAAATCACCGTCAGCGCTTACGAGTGCAGCATCTCTCGGGGCATAATTATGCACAACGTTCATTTAAAATTATGGAATTGATGTTGATGAAAACAATGTCAGAATAAAGCGGACATGGGCATTTGGTCAGAAAATAATAAATTCATTAAGTATACAGTAAAATCACGCATGAAGGATATTTTGGGTCAAATCGTTCTTATAAAATTATTATAAAAATGTATGAAATAGTATCATCTATTATTATAATCATCAGGGAAATTAACTAACATGACAGAATCATGATTTTACTATCAGTAGAATAATCAAACAAAATAGTCAATAACAGAGAATTAGTTGTTATTGTTCAGGAAAATATGCAGGGACATTATTATTAATTTAAACGAAATTAGAAAACTATCCGTTTAAAATCAGGAATTTATAAGCAATATTCAAAACAATTCGTTAGATCAGGGTTATAACTTTTGATAGAAGCATCGTAGGAACTTCGTTCAAATTTGTAAACTATTATTATTTAAATCGAAAATTAACAGAATAATTTGTTTATCCGGGTATTTGTTGTAAAAACCGAAATTGCGAAATTATTAAAATAAGTTACGGAAGACGCCGAAACCGATCGATAATTACCCCGTGGTAATTATCGATCAGGGGGCAGCTGATGCAACACACTTCTTGGGGGCGCGGGCGCCCTCCGATCAAAACAATAAAAGAAGCTCCTCAAAGGGCGCATCACCTCACTGCCTGGACAGCTACGTGTCAGTCTTCGACACCTCTTCAAGACATTACCTGTTCACAATTCACTTGTCGCAGAGAGTATTATACACAGTCAAAAATTATTTCAATCATTAAAGTCTGAACTTTGAAGTCGGAAAGTTAAATAAAGTCTTCAAATATTTCAACGGATAAATAAACCGGAGTTTCAAGGGAATATTATTTCATCACCTACATTCTTCATTATCGACATTCATTGTCTTCAACATTCATCGTTGAATCAATCTACTTTCGCTGAACGCAAGAACGAAGGAAGGAAGGAAGAAGGAATTTAGAATTTCGAACTTTACATCCTCATCAATCGATCATCTCGATTCATTCGAACATTTTATTCATTCCTAATCACCGTAAGTTATCGAATCATTTTATTTTAAAATCATTTATTTTATTTCATCAATCGTCTTTGAAAATGTTATTCTTTTGTTGATTTTACCGATCAATAATTAAATACTTTTGAATATCCGGGGATAATTTTGAATTCCGGGGAACCGAAGTATAGAGCAACGAACTCGACGGCCGGTGATAACGTTAGCCCGACTCAAGTACAGCGCGGTGCGAGCCATCGGGGGTCGTATTACACTTAGGCCTTCGTACAGTGTGTTAGGGTCACGCGGAGATTCGTAATCGTCCGAGTGTAGTAGAGACTGCGCGCTAATAATCAAGCCACACATATTATTTTGGCACACAGACTTAGCCCCTCCCTGAATAAATTTCCGAAAGGTTAGATTCAAAAGGGGCATTGTTCTGAAAGAGCGTCACATGCGATAAATGCGTAAAAGGGAGAGAAATCTCCTTGACCGTAGATGCAGGAAAAAGCTGATCAGGACGTAACACCAGCAACACACTTGGTGGAGGGTAATGACGTTGACGCTGATTGGTTGTTATTTTTATCTGTTATCTCCAATTGGCTGCTATTTTTAATTCAAACATAGTAGGATTTTGTTGTAGTGGGGATGACAGATTCAGTTGTGGTGGGATTACAGATTGAGTATAAAAGAGCTGAGGCAGCAGCGACGGACATCAGTTTGACCATGGAGTTCGTTGTTGACTTCCGAGGTTTCAAGAGACCCATCAACGAATTTGTATTCAAAGAAGTCGCAGTAGTTGCTCTCGAAGCCGACGCCCTACCGTCAGTCTACCTGTTCGAACCACCTTACAAGTGGAGTTTTCTACCAGCTAAATACAGGAGCGAGAACAGGTGGTCGGAACATAACTATCACGGTATCTCCTGGAACTGTGGCGACGTGACCTACGAAGAAGTCAACGAGACTGTGTACAATCTTCTGCGAGGCGCCAGCAAGGTACACGTCAAAGGGCTCGAGAAGAAAAGATAGTTGGACAAAAACGTGCCCAACTTGTACTCGAAGACTTGGGTTGTCCATCACTGTGAAAATTGAACACGAACACTGATGTCTCGTGCACGAATCACAAGCACGCTTGGAGTGCACAATGCGCAGCGCACAACGTGAATACATTGAAAAAATGGCTTCTCAAGTCAAAATCTCACGAAGACCTCGCAAACGCCAGTACCGAGTGTTTTTCAAGCATGACGCTTCCGGAATACTACGCTCAGTGTGATTTGTCATGTTAGATACGCTGTTTTTCATTTATAAACATTAAAACTTGACAAAAGCATTCGTTTTTAATCCCTTTACGGTCATGTGAAAGATTATAATTCATTTATCTAGAATGCTCAACGCATCTCAGCCGACGTTACATTTTTATCCCATAGGGAATCAATGAATGAAGTAGATAAGAATTTATTTTTTCACTAAAAACATACCATACGTTTCAAAAGTGGATTACAGTTTTCATTACTGTCTTCGCCGTGCAAAAAACGATAAGAATCTGAAATATCGACTGCAGATAAGAAGAAATTCTAAATTGCCGACCGTCGGTAAGGTAGATTCCGGTCTTGCAGACCGTCGGTGCAGTAGAAATCTATATTATCGGCCATAAAAGTCTTCCACAAAGACCGTTAGAAATGAGAGTATCTATATTAAAGAAGCATGCAAAACAATAAGACGACAGCTTTTTTACATTTTTTTTATTTAGTTTCATAAATCTTTTTTTCATTTTTCTTACATTTTTTATTTAGCTTAACATTTTTTTACATTGTTATTTAGTTTAACATTTTTTTATTTGGTTTTTACATTTTTTTATTATTAAATATTTTTCTTGCCAATGCGGCTCTCGCCGCGAGGGGCCTCGCGACCCTCGGCGGCCGCCTGGGGGATGGAGGAGAAGGAGGCTCCGTGGTTGTTGGAGGCCCCATGGCGGGCGGAGGCTTCGGGGCTGTCGGAGGCCTCACAGCAGCCAGGACCCTCACCGGGCGAGTCCTCTTCGTGAAGAATGGGTCTCACTTCGGAGGAGATATGAGTATCGCCGGCAGTTTTTGTCCATATGGATTCCTCGGTAAAATAACGCCCTGCAATAATTTGAACAGCTAGAAGAATTTCCTACCAAGATCGGTAACTCAGACTACATTACCAACCTAGAGATCGTCTCTGCTGTCGGCAAAGTAGTTTTTCCCATATCGGTAATTTAAGATTTCCCACATGTCGGTAAAATTACCGATGCCGGTAAAATGACCAACCCAAATTCCCCATGTCGGTAAAATTACCACAATATGTTTTGAATTTTCCCCCCAAATATTCCTTCAGAAGGCGACAATCCAGGCGGAATTCAAATTTTCCGCCAAAATCGGTAAGTCTATCGACGTTACCGGCCGTCGGTAAGGTAGATCTCCACGTAGTCCGGACACGAGCCCACTTTGCCAATCGTCGGTAAGGTAGGAATCTACTTTATCGACATGGGGGGGGGGGCGGAACCGGCTTAGGTCATCTACTAAAAATTATTGGCGTCGGGCTTTTTTCCGGCTCCCGGTGTAAATACTACATCGCCATCCGAGGCCAAGCGAGTTCGCGAAGAAAACAATAGGCTCGACCCCGTAATTGGTTGGCACCCGTTGGTCAAGGCAATGCTATTATCCACAACATACAGCCTAAATGCCTCGGGTAGTAAAACAGCAACGGTGGGGCTCGAGCTAATGAACGGACACGACTTCGAGGTGGCAATAAAATTCTCCGGTTGTCACACGGCAGACATATCCCTCAACGTCGTCGAGTGGCATCACCTCTGCGAGCGGATGACAATTATCACCCCGTGGTTCAAAGCAGAAAAGGGCTCAGACAATGATCGAACTTCGCATATGAACCCGCTTGGTCGACAGAAAATAAGTTTTACGACAGCTTGTAAGCTGTAACGAAAAAGCTATTTTGTTGGAAATGAAAGAGTCCGCGAAGAAAAACTTTGTTGTCGAAGAAAAACAGCATCTAGGGAACAAAAGACCTAAGACTGCGTACCCCGCTGGTATTCTCTTCCAAAAGACAACGTACGATGGACTAGTGAGACTGAGTAAATGCATCTATTATAGAATTCGTTTACTTGAAATCGAACTCGATCTCGTGAAAGAGATCAGAGATATTATTGTTGAGAAAATTAGTGTTGAGGGTGCCGTAAAGGACTGGAATAATGCTACAAGAGAAAAAGTACCGTCAATAGCATTCGAATATATCACCGATGGACGCACGACTTTAGCCCGTAAAGATGTACGGGCTATCTACGAAGAGGATGAAGAAGCGAGTGACAAACGATGGTTGGTCGCTAAAGAATTATTATGTATTCATCATGAATACATTTTCCGTGCAGTGGTGGCACGTATAAACGAACTGCCTTAGAGAGGAATTACCGAAGACTCGCATTTACATAAAATTTACGCACAAGAAAAATGTAAACGTAGATTTAAGAATAAACATGCACACTTTATTGTAAACATTTTAAACAGAATTATTTTTACTTACCTTCCCTTACCCGCTTCATATATTTTCTAAATAAGCTGAAAATAAAAAGAAAGCGTTTCGGCTTGCTGAAATCGAACTCGCGCTCTCAAGGAAAACGCTGCCTGAGCTCAGCGCCGTAGACCGCCCGACCAAGACAGACAACGTAAAGCATCGCGCTACCCTCCAGAAACACCCTGCGCGCAACAGACAGACAGAACGTACCTAGCTCACTCTTGGAAAATCCAAGATGGCGCGACTCACTGCTAGGCCATCACCAGTGCTCCCGCATGCTCCAGTCAACCCGTCCCCACCCCGTCGAAACACTCTCCCCCGGCCACCACCACCCTCAGCGCTCCGCAAGACACCCGGAGTCAGAGCCATCGGGCCCAGCAGAGGTCCGGGGAGGGGGAAGGGGAAAGCGAGCGGACCCCCAGCGGACCAGCGCGTCAGCACCTCCACCTCCGCCGCCGCCATATTGGAAGCCCTAGAGGTACAGACAGTTTTCATCCCCACCACCGGCAACAGAGACCATCTTTAGTGGTGCCGCGAGACAAGACGAGACGGGAATGAGCTTTCTCTCGTCTTGTATCGACGAGCACTACAAAAAATATGCTATCGTCTTGTGTCGAGCGAGGAGGAGAATTTTCTCTCTCGTCGCGAAAAATTCTCGAGCATGAACAAAACATCGTTCGCATGCATTAAATGATTATTTTTTTTTTCGTGTTTCAGTTTCGATGTATACCCTCTCGGGTTTTTACGTCCACCTCCCTCCCCATTCGCCCCTAGCACTCCCTACCCGTACTTCGCCGTCTAACCTAATTCGCACGTATTCAATTTTCTTTAAAGACGAAAAGATCTTCAATAATCATATTACATTAAGCAAACAGAAAAATAACGGCGCATGATCCGTTTGAACGAGCGAGCTGCCGTAGCATTGTGTTTACTTCGGCGTTCGCGGCAGCACTGTAAGACGTGGTGCCCGCATCCCCTGAGGCCACAGGTTTTGATCACGGCACACCCGTATCCCTCTGATGACGCTCTCGACAGATACTCAGCGACTGCGTAGTGCTCAGTACAGTAGGCGAACCTTCTCGGTTGCCACCGATTTTGTAGCAGAATAGTCAATTGTGATGTTTTGTTATCTGTAATCTACATCGAGACTATAAAGGCATCGCGTTCAGGTGCACGAGAAAAACCGACGGGTGCACCTTCCAAAGCTACCAATGTCTAAAAGACGGTAAATCAGGATTTGTCGTCTACGTCGACACGAGTTTATGAAGATTCAGCTAACGTCAACACCTCACATAACGATGCATCGGCTTCGTCCGCCGTGTCGATGGCACCACGCAACAATAAACTTTACGACGAATATTTCGATTTCTAATTCGACGAAAAAACGAAAATTTGTTTTTGCAAACAATGCAAAAGTAAGGAGGTGAACGTGGTAATAAAAATGTGGAGATCCAATACATCCGTTCTAAAGTGACATCTGCAAAGTCGACATAAAGCGATCTACGACCAATTGTTTCATACGTCATAGAACCTCGAAAAGTCGCAACAAACTATCGAAGAAACATTGCATCGTCCTATCAAAAGACAGGTACTTACGGGTTACTGGGGCATGAAGTAAAATATTTATTACAATCATTGAAGGGGAGGAGGATAAATACCTTACTTCTGAGCTATGTGCTATATCCATGCTGTGAAATGAACTCCTTTCTTTGGCCAACAATGATGTTATATTTTTCTAAAACGAAATTGAATAAAGTTTAAAAACATTATTAACTTCATTCCGAATAATTGGAATTTTTTCGAAAATCTGTGTGGCAACGTGCGCTAGCTTGAGCGGCCGCTGCTCGGCAGCACCTCTCGGCCGAGTCCGGTGAAGCCGACGCGCGCACACCGTCTCTTATCCAAGGCGGCACCGGTTACGTGCCGCGTGCAACAGGTTTCGCGCTCATCTACGCCTAATGGCTGTTTGCAAGCGGTTTCAAAAGCTCAACGGTTGTGCTCAGTTTTCGGTACATCTCATTCTGGCGACGTATCTTCGGTTTCGGGATATCGTTCGAGCTCACACGGAGCACAACGGGAGTGTTTTTCTCGGTTACGCGGCACGCGTGTTTTCACCGGAAAGTCTCACGTTCTTAACGGCTATGTCGCGGCGATATAGCGTCGTGGATACATATTCTCACTCGGGAGTTCAATGCGATTTTCATATAATTAAATTGGCTCAACGGCAAAAATTGTTAAACAAAGTATATATTTTGTTTTATCAACTGAATATTTCTCTGAACGTATTTTGCCGCTAATTCGGTCAATTAAACGATTTTTTGTCCCTCAGTGTTGAAACAAAAAAAATGTCGCGTTATTTATCCACGATACTATGGCACTTTTTTTCTCTCATGGAATTGTGGTTAGGCTTATAGAAAAACGTCTTGTAATCGTCGAATGTAAACCGGTGCGGTGGTCTAGTGGTTAGCGTGTTCGCCTCTAAGACCTAAGCATCGGGAGGTCGACGGTTCGATTCCCGGCTTCGTATGTTTCGCCGAGAAGGGAAAAAAAAAACATGGACGAGACGAAGCTCCAGATATATAGATCGGTCACTCACACTCAGTTACCGCGGTGCGAGTGTCGGATGTATATAGCTGTACTCCATTGTTTTCATTCTCGGTGAGACGCGACAAGGCTCCGACGTCGGGAATCGAACCTAAGACCGCATCGGCGTAGGGGACGTAGCGTACCCACTGTGTATCAGACTCGACGCTCCGCAATAGCTATCCCCGGCCAGAGTGTAAGCTATCGTGCTCGGGCTTCATGGCACTGGGGTATGGTGCATCATAACGATGCTTCTAGGTATACCAGGCGACTATCCTAGAATACTTGGAGCCTTGCCTCCTTAACCTGGGGCTGTGAGGAGGCCGACAATGATATCCCTAGCATGACTACATTTAGGGATGCCGGGGGACGGGGAACTAGGCCAACGATACTCTGAGTAACCGGCAACCCCGAGAAGGGATGCTGGGAGACGGGAGACAGGCCAACTTACACTGAGCAACCGGCAAGCCCACGAAGGGTTGCTGGGGACCGGGGGACTGACCAAGATACCCTGAGCAACCGGTAATACCTAATGAGAAAGGTGTCAAGCCGCAGAAGTAGGTGCGAAAAAGTCAATGACATCATGAGGGATGCCTGTCGGTTGTGTTCCGCGTCTGAGGAACACAACGTGGACAATTAGGGCGGTGCGAGTGCACCACGGGGCCCGAGTACAATGGTCCAGCAGGACTGAGTGTTCGTATCGCTAGCAAAAACAACAACAACAACAATAATCGTCGAATGTAAAACGCTTATACTCAAAGTTGTGATTTTTTGTATGCATTGAATATATGTGTATGCATTTCATTTACTACATTTAACATTATTACCGTCAACGGTCATCTAATAATTAATTGTAGAAGTTATAATACATCCTTTATAAAATATAGTAGATTTAAAAAAAAATCTACAAAGAAAGAGCTGTAAAATATTGTTATTGAAATTAAAACGTGGATTTGCTCCTAGAATTTATGACATTTATGCTATTTATAGAACTTTCTTTCGTTTTTGTTACCTCATATTTGAAAACTTTTTTTTTATTTGTGAATATATAATTTACTTACAGGTATAGATTTTTCTTTCATCTTTGAGTTTTTACTAAGACTTAATAATTTTGAGCAAATGATTAAATTGTCGAATAGACTTGTTATATAGGCAGATATACAATCTGCAGCCTTTGAAACGAAATACATTTTGCTATGAATATTTTACTCAAACTTCATCAAAGAGAGTCACACTTTTCGCTTATATTTTTATTTATTAAAGATCCCGAATAAAAAAAGTTAACAAAATCTTGTCGTAGAGTGGCTTTCGATAAAATGTTTGCCGTTCAGTTTTTTCGACGATGAAACAACTCACAGATTCTTTTGTGTGTTCAATCCCGATCGACACATTCCAAAGCGGACTGCACTAACCGCTTTATCTTTGGCCGTATATGTAGAGATACGTGAAATCTGTGTGAAAATATTACAAAACAACGATTCAAGGATGTTGTTAACAGTGGATGCTTGACTCCAATGAGGTCACAATCATATTACGGCATGACTGCTCATTTCATCGACGATGATTGAAAACTACATTCTCTCGCGATCGACTTTATGCCATGTCATGGAAACTATGCAGGTGTAGATATATTCAAGTTCGTCTGTGACTCATTGCAAAAATCGTGATTCTCAGATAAAATACCAGGCATCACTGTGGAAAATATATCGGTCAACACAACTTTCAAGCACGAACTCGAGAAAATATTACGGATGAAGGATGTGATGTTTTACGCCGAGGAACAACCATTGTATCGCTCATCTTCTCAATCTGGCTGCTCAGGACGTACTGAAGACATTGAAGTTAGACGACTTTGCAAAGCGCGATTCTGATGAATTGAATGATTAGGATGACAAATCCGATTCTGATGGCAGTAGAATCGAAATCGATCACGAAACCGCGATTATTCCATCGATCGCGAAATTGCGATGCATTTGCATGATGATGAAAAGATCAGATAAACTAAAAATAAAACTTGGAGCCTTTTGCAAACTGTCCAACAAAAAACAAATTGTCATCTCGACATTTCAACGCGGTGGAACAGCTCATACGACATGATCTCAGCAGGACTGCAAACGCAAAGGTCAACTTCTGCTCTCGCATCCAACTCCGCAGACCTGAAATATTCAGTCATTACCGAGAATGAGTGGAATGTACTCGCCATGCTGCAGAAGTATTTAAAGTGTTTCAAACAATTCTTAACAGTACTGTATGGTACTGTTATGCATTACCAGTATGGTACACTTCCGTCAGTCATAGTCGGTGTTAACATTTTGATAGATAGCATCGAAAAGTTATACCATACGTTTGACAGAAAACCGTTGCTACTTGATAATCCTCGCATTCCAAACAGGTCGAGACAAATTGATGAAACATTGTAATAAGAGGAATTGGATTTATTGCGCTGTTCTGATATTGGACCCTCACTATAAATTGGAGATCTTCGACAAGACGTGCTGGGGCAGGGATTTAAAGAATAAATCGTTTGCAGAATTCAAACGAATTCTTGCAACAAAACGAGGATAATTCTGACGAGGATTACAGAAAACCAATGAAAACATTGTATAGTTCTGACCTTACAGAGTCTGAACTCGAGAATTATCGCCGTCCTGACCGAGCTGAATTGTTGACTGAACATTTTGGAATGGCGACTATATCGAATGGCTTAGGACTTGTTGGCTCTTTATGCCTCAAGCGCTACGGTCGAGCGATTGTTTTCAAAAACGGGTTTGATGATTCGTAAATACAGGAACAGATTGACCGATGAAAATGCAGACATTCTTTTCTGCTTCAATTCATGGTTCCAATGTTCTTTGGTATCTATGACCACAAAATACTTTTTTTCAAAAAAGTGAAAATGGTACGCCAAGTACTTAAAACGTTCAGAAAATATGTTTATGGAAAAACCTCTTAAAAATTAAAAAAACTTCCAAAACAGATGTTTATCCGAACAATAACAAAAAATATATGTGTATCAAAATGTAAAAAAAATAATCGAAAAAAATCAAATCAAACCAGCCAAGTAGTATTACAAAAATCTAAAAAAAAAAAAAAAAAAAACAAGATGTAAAAAATCTTGAACAAAAAAAACTTGGCGTGCCAGTTTTTTTTAAAGAATTTTTGAATGAACTACGTACGACAGTGATTGGAAAAAAAAACTGGCACGTCAAGTTTTTTTTGTTCAAGATTTTTTACATCTTGTTTTTTTTTTTTTTTTTTTTAGATTTTTGTAATACTACTTGGCTGGTTTGATTTGATTTTTTTCGATTATTTTTTTTACATTTTGATACACATATATTTTTTGTTATTGTTCGGATAAACATCTGTTTTGGAAGTTTTTTTAATTTTTAAGAGGTTTTTCCATAAACATATTTTCTGAACGTTTTAAGTACTTGGCGTACCATTTTCACTTTTTTGAAAAAAAGTATTTTGTGGTTGATTTCACCTATTTTTTCCTGTAAATGCAATTTTCTTCTTAGTCTTAATCGTGAGGAGGAAAGTGGAATTAACAAATTCGTTTGTACTAACTTTTATTTGATTCTTTTTTACACGAGATCAATAATGATTAGCAATTTATGATACGTATTTACAGCTCGCGCTTAAATTCTAAAATAGTAAGGGAACTTTAAAGCTTCAAACTAGAAAATTAAAATTACTCAACAAGGCCCAGTTTTCTTAAAAAAAAACACTGTTTTCACTGCAATTTCTATGATACAGGGCTGCAGTTTAACAGCTAATGAGAATACAGCAGCAGTTATTTCTGACTTTCGCCATATCAGTCAAAATGCTCACATCTAAATTTATGAAACAAGTATTGGGTCTCTTTGGCTGTTGCTTTGGCGATCATAGTTTTACCACAGCCAGGCGGTCCGTGCAGCAGTACACCCTGCAAAAAAGAAAAACAATATTTAAATTTTTCTATGCGCATCAATAGAATACACTATAGTTTATGACGGATATGATAAACCTTCGGCACCTGGGTTAACTGAGAGTCTTCGAACAGATATTTCCTCTGAATAGGCAATCGATGGTCTCCTCCTCGTTAAAACTCAACGGTCTCCTCCTTGTTGAAACTCGACGGTCTCCTCCTCGTCCAAACTTGATAGATTCCTCCTTGTCGAAACTCGACGGTCGCCTCCTTGTTAAAACTCGACGGTTTCCTCCTCGTCGAAGTCGTCCTCGACGGTGTCCTCCTCGTCGATGTCCTCTTCGTTGAAATCCTCGACAATCTCCTCCTCGGTGAAACTCGACGGTCTACCCCGTTGATCGCCTCCTCGTCGCAGTCGTCCTCGACGGTCTCCTCTGGACGCATTCCTGAAAACAGAAAAAAGAATAAAAAATATATAGCAAACTATGTGAATTTATTGAGATACCCATTGAATTTACTTATTAAAACAGAGCATCTTTTTTTTGAGGTTAGGGCAAAAATTAATAAAAAAACAAAATAAACAAATAAAAAAATTGAGGTTAAGCCTAAAAATGTAAAAAATTTAAAAAATATAAGACGATATAATATAACTCACCAGGTCTTCTTGCCGAAATAGAGCCGTCCAAAAATGATCGCGTAAACTCACGCACAATCGATCACCTCACATCACCTCACACCCATATTTGACGTTCACTTCATCATATCTCGGGAACCGCTGGACGATTATTCTCGTAATTAGGCCCACTAGAAAGCTTGGGTCCGAATTATATCATAAAAGTGTCCTTAAATTTTCGATGCGATGCTTCATTGCCGAGATCGAGACAACCGAAAATTTCGCGTGAATTCACGCAACAATCGAAAAATTTTGGATTGATTCGCTGTCACGATCATCATACACAAGAAATTACCAATCGAATGTGTTCGCAATTAAGCGAACCGGAAAGCTTGGATAGGCATTCTATAGTAAAAATTTTATCACCATTTCGATCCGATGATTTATTTGTGAGGTAACGTGGTGCCAATATTTACTTCCGGCATATTGGAGTAAAACTACTTGGCAGCGTCTTGTCGCTTTTAAAAAAAATTTTTTTTTTTTTAACTTGGCGTCGAGACGCTACCGCGTCTCTTGATAAAAGAACAACTATCGTAATGTTTTCCTTGCCGTATTATTTGTTTGTAAGCAAAAATGCCAAATATGGAAACGATGTGCAATATAAAACTATTAGAATACTAGGAGTTTCAGTGACCCTAATAGAAGAAAGTTATTTTGAACAAATAAAATATCTATTATGCTTATTCACTGCTACTTTCCTATTAATCCCTGTTTCATTATTTGCCGAACTATGATTAATTTAATTTCCACTTTCACGCTCTCTGGACTAACTCAATAAATCGAGATTATCGACACTCTCGCCTGACATCTCTCGTCTTGTCTCGAGTCGAATGATAAGTGGAAAATCGTTCTCTCGTCTCGTCTTGACTTGTCTCTCGATTTTTTTTTCTCGTCTTGTCTCGATTTTCTCGCCTCTCGCGGCATCACTAACCATCTTGCCCCCGGCTCTAGACGTACTGTAGTTTACTAACGCGTACCACTAGAATTCGTAGGAAAGATCAGCAAAATACTTTTTGGAACAATGGACAGCGAAGACACAGATAGAATAGACCCACAAATAAATGCACTAGTGAACACTACCGCCGAACTAGCAGAAATCGTACAAAATCAGACACATATTATTAAATCAGGCTTCAACTTCACTCAAAGTCAAATCATTAAATTAACAGAAACGGTAAACAAAGAAATAAGACATCGAACTGAAACAGCCAACGCTTCAATACGAACCACACGTAATTCAGCAATTAATAATATACACCAGTTTCGTAGAGGAAATACTTATACAATACGAAATCGATCTAGAAACATTGAAAAATGCAGTACTTTTCGCAAAAATGGAACAAATACACCCCGAAATACTCTCAGCAAAAAAGATATTGTAATCAATGCAGAAGCGCAGAAACGAATGCAGATGCGCAGAAGACATCCGAAAATAACACCAAACACGATATTCCCTATACCACTTAGCGCAGAATACGTTCCAGAATTGACCAAAATAATCGAGCTCACAGCGTTCCATAATAGAGAACGGCTTATCTACATAATAAAAATCCCTCTTTTAGATCTGACACAGTATAAATTATACCAACATCTATCCGTCCCAGTACGGCAACTCTGGGCAGCCACAGGCGCGAGATTTGTGTACATCAAACCCGTAATTCAATACACCGCAGTCTCCGAAGATTTCAGCAGTTATTTTAATCTGGAAAGCGAAGACAAGTGTAAATTCGCAGTCAACCGATACATCTGAAAACAAATTTATCCAGTAGTACAGATCAACGATGAAACCGAGTGCGAAGTTCAACTTCTCGTTAACCCACAATTTAGCGATTTAGAATCATGCAATATCAGACTGAAAACACTCAAACAAACTTATTGGATAAAAATTAAAAATGCTAACTCATGGCTATTCGTGGCACCGAAACCCGAAACTTTATACGTCCTTTGTTATAACCATAAATCAGTCATTGAAACAATAGAGAACGCCGGAATACTACAGATCGAACCCACCTGTCGGGTAAAAACCCGCACAACGACACTAACTCCTTCAATAGAAATAAAATCGTCAATCGAGGTAAAATTCGCACAAACGACAATTCTGGATATTACGGCGATGATACAAAAGTCAATGGAAAACATGGAAAACATAAATTATACCGAAATCATGGCAGAAACAGAAACCCTTACAGGCCTATCAAATTCAAATTCAATACACGACGATTTAACAAAAAAACGAAGTAGCGTTAAAAGCCGTCATAGCAAAAGCAAGAGAAATTTCGAAAACTCATTACATGAGCCATAGACTCTCTACACTCGAAACCATACTAAAATACAGTTGAATTTCTCTAGGCTCCATCATGCTGCTAGTAGTAGTCGGATGGAAATTCCCTCTATTCGGAAAAATATCTAGCCTATACAAAATCATATCCTGCGCAACAAAAAATCGAAAAAAGATAATACAACAACAAGCCTATGAGGCTCCCGAACCGACCGTTGTTTATCACTGACAACCGATAGAGTTGGTCGAAACACAGCCACAACCAGTTACTGAATGTAGGGAGGTCGCTATTATTACAGACCATCCACCCCGACTAGGTCATAGACCAATCTACGCGCTAACATACCACGATCGTAACGCACTACCATAAACAAAAAAAATAAAAAAGTAAATAAAGCGCATTAATTAACAAATATATAATAACCATAATAAAAATAATAATCGCGTACCTAACCACCTACATACAGGGTGATTTGTAACTTATGAAGGAAATTTATGCCAGCGTGCAGAGCGGATCGTGCTAAAAATGTTGCTTTTTGCAAAATTGCGATGGGGTAAAAATTGATCAAGTTATTAAGGTTTAAAGTTGGCCAATCACAGCTCATTTTACATCGGAGTCTCGGCGTTCGGACGATGAGTAAACAATAACCCGACTGCCACACGCAAGCAAACACGAACGAGTGACAAAAGATAGCGAGCGGGAACACGAACGGTTCGAAGTTAGCCTCAATCTCGACCGGCCAACAACTTCTCGCGCGGTTGATGGCTGTGGACGAAATCTACCGATATGCCGTCAGGCTAATTCCAATGAATGGATATTGCAAGCTTTGCTTTTATTCATTCCAGGAAGCTCGCGGGAAGATATCATCGGACATCTCTATCTGGCTACCACCGAAGGTCCAGTGCGATGTTCTTGCACTGAATCCCCGTACAAGGCAGAGTTTGTCTGTGGTGTCTCGCGAGTCCCGACGGCCAAAAGAAAATCGTTTGTTACGCTTGCAACTTGAAAGGTCGTTGCAGTTTTTGGAGGCACTGGATACTGTGTGAATCACTAGAGATGAAAAAAATAGTGATTTTCTTTTGCGGGCGCTAGTCCTTGTGAGAATGAATGACCAGACGATTGCTGTGGAAAATGATGAAACGAAACATTATTTTGTTCATACTTATCGTAAATATGTCACTCCCGGTAGAAAAGTTGGTTCTTTCAAACTGGAAGTGATGTCGCAGCGGCGGTGAAGTGACTTACGGTTCAAGAATGAGATTTTCAAAACGAAAGTGACGTTACAGAACATTTTTCAAATTATTACTGTGTAATGTATTTTTTAAACGTCACGGTCAGCTACCGGGATATTGACATTTTGCAGTGATTTTTTTCAATTTCCAGGTTTTTCATGAAAACGGAGTTCGTTCATCAATACTGTGTATTTAAATTGATTTGATAATTACATCAACATTAATTAGGGTAGAAGTGGTGAATATGACTTACAAGGAAACATTCCCAAGTGTCCGAACCCGATTTCGATAATTTTGATATATGTTGTAGAACTCGGAAATTTAAGGGACACGTATTTTTTTTTATCATCCCTCGTTGATATATAAGGGGTGAAACAGCCCCTCAAACTTTGGCAGAAAAACAATAATTTTTTTTTTTTTCTTAGAAGCACCTGACGATTATCAATGAAATTTGGTATACATATATCTCGAGCCAACAGGACTCAGAAATGGTAGTGTGCATCACGGACGCACCCCTTTAAGGGGGTAAACTACCCCTATCTAAATGTTTTTTTCTTTTTTTTTTCGGCGAAAAATAATCGAACTGGAATACAAATAGCATCGTTTTGAAGCTAAAATGATATTACAGTTTACGTGTTTTTGGTTTTTTCTGAAAAACCACTGTTTGATCAGATATATATATTTCAAGGCTTTCAATATTTCCCATAGAAGCACCCGACGGATTTCAATAAAATTTGGCAAGCATATATTTCAGAGCAACAGAATTGAAAAATGATACCGTCCGACACCCGCCCACCCCTTTGTGGGGGTGAACCACCCTGATCATTTATTTTTTTTCAGGATAAAAGAACCGAAAAAAATATAAATCGTATACAGCGGATGCTTGCATAAAAAAACTCCCGTTTTCGCTTGGAGGGCAGTCAGAAGTTCAATGAGAGTTTACAGGATTTTATTTTCATATCAAGAACCATAATTTAGCACACGGCATATATTCGAAATATAGGTAATATGTGGATTTGATAATATAACATGAAACTACAGATGAAACTATTTGTATCGCAATTTTATTCATTTCATTAGAAACGAATAAAATTACAATAAAATAAAAAAAATATATTAAAATAAATGCATTAGCATTTATTTTTATTCAGTTCACACATGTAAAGCTTATTTTACCGAATCTGCCTCACGGTAGATTCTACGATGCGGTAATCGTTTCATTATGAGTCTACTCATATTTCTGGAAAAATAAAGATAAGATTAGTTCTTCGACTTCATAAAATCAAAATAACCGATCACATAATTTTTTCATGCGTATTTTCGTGACGCCAAAAATATAAATAGATCTCGAAGTTTCCGGAAAACTTCGGGCGGCAGGCCTGTAAACAATTTGGAACGAAAATAGACAAATGTTATCCCAAGTAGTCGTGCGGCTCTTTATAAAGTCTGAGCGTGCATTACTCCTCATCATTCGGTGTTGAAAATTTCGCGTTCGGAGCTTGCCGTGTTATCAGTGCGTTACGATATTTTAAACATGTTTGTGAATCCAATGAACGTGCTTAATTTATTACTTGCAACATTTCAAACAATGTATCTACCAACGACTGAAGTCAATCGGCAAGAAATCATTCTGAAAGAATCGATTCAAAAGATTCTTCTGGACAGTATATGGGACTTCAACACTTTAGAAGTATCTGAAGAATCTACATTGGGTTTCGTAGACGACTTTCCCGGAACAGACGCAGAATACGTCGAAGACGCCGAAGATTGGAGTGAGGAAGGAGTGGCTGGACCTTCTTCATC
This sequence comes from Amblyjoppa fuscipennis, assembly GCA_963575735.1. Taxonomy (NCBI): domain Eukaryota; kingdom Metazoa; phylum Arthropoda; class Insecta; order Hymenoptera; family Ichneumonidae; genus Amblyjoppa; species Amblyjoppa fuscipennis. The sequence continues at coordinate 16,190,914 of OY754488.1, read as the reverse complement.
TGTGTGCCCTAGTCCTGTAAACGATGAAATCCCATTTGATTACAAAAAAAGGGCAGTAGAGTACTGGCGGAGTGGAAAAAAAAGCTATCTCAAGTTTTCTACTGTACAAAAGTCATTTGCCAGACTTACTAATCCTCGTCAATTAACGAGATGGGCAAAGCAAGTGGACGAAGGAGGAACGCGGAAAGTAAAATTGATGATTATCGCCGAATTTACATTAAACAAATTACGAAACGCTATAGAAGCTGGATTAATAGTCCATGACTCGGACATCAAAAAATGGGCTCTGGAAGCATGGGGAGAGCAGGGGAGTGGCGATAGGCCTTTCGTGGCCTCTTCAAAATGGATATACAATTTCAAAAAAGCCCATCGGATCGTTTCAAGAAAAATCACAAAGTTTGTCTCAAGAAAGACGATAGAAGACAGTGCTAATTTGAAAAAATCAGCTGATGAGTTTGTTGCTTCTGTCAAGCCTTTTATAGCAGAATACGGGCCTGAAAACGTATATAATTCTGATCAAAGTGGATTCCAGCTTGAAATACATTCCGGACGTACGTTGACGTATGCAGGAACGGAAAAAGTCGAGTGTTCTGCTCAATCCATATCATCTACAACTCATAGTTATACTATTCAGCCAATTGTCTCCTGTGATGGTCGACTACTATCTCCTCTATTGATAGTATTAAAAGAAGCAGGCGGTCGCTTTGGTCCTCTAGTAGAAAAAACATTAATCCGTCCCCCGAATGTATACCTCCTCCCTTCGTCATCTGGCAAAATGACAAAAGGTAATGATGTACTGCAATGATAATTTTCTTTTTATTACTGCAATGTGCATGAATATTACTGGTAGCAATGTTTTGCAATTACAGACCACTTCAAAACATGGCTAAAAGAGGTGTTCTTTCCTAACGTTGGACGAAGAAGCCTACTTTTACTGGACTCCTGGAGCGGTCACTGCAGCAATATTATCGCAGAAACGAAGCCTGTAGATAAAGATGTTGTGTTGATGACTATACCAAAAGGAACTACCGGAAGAATTCAACCTTTAGACGTTTATGGTTTTAGAGTGTGGAAAAACTTTGTGAAGCGTTTCTCTGACAATGCGATCCTACACAATTACGATGTTAATCTTCATTTACGGAACAATATTATAAAACTACAATCACTTGTACATAATCAACTATCTTCGCCTAGGTATCGATCCCTTTTTCAATATGCTTGGTATAAAAGTGGCTATGTAGACGACAGATTAGAAAGTTTTCCAAATCCTGTCGAATTTGCTTTCGAAAAATCTTCCCTTATGAAATGTGCTGTTTGCGGTGCACTACCTATAATACGATGCTCATGGTGTAAGAAAGCATTCTGCTTCGAACACTTTTTCCACGATCATCACTACTGTCATGAATATGAGCCATAATTTTTTGTTACAAATATTTTTGGTTAACATTATTTTTATCATATAGAATTTTCTGAAATTTTCAGTCCCAAGATTTTTTTGCTTTCCAGAATTAATATTCTTGGAGTATTCCCATATATCCCATATTCCATACATGTATTGGAACGAATAAATTTGGAATGAAAATAGTATCATCTGTAGAAATGTTATATTATCAAATTCACATATTACCTATGTTTCGAATATATATCCCGTGTGCTAAATTATGGTTTTTGATAGTAGAATAAAATAGTAGAATTAGGAATTCGCCCTCCAAGCGAAAACGGGAGTTTTTTTTATGCAAGCATCGGCTGTATACGATTTATATTTTTTTCGGTTCTTTTATCCTGAAAAAAAAATTATCAGGGTGGTTTACCCCCACAAAGGGGTGGGCGCGTGTCGGACGGTATCATTTTTTAATTCTGTTGCTCTGAAATATATGCTTGCCAAATTTTATTGAAATCCGTCGGGTGCTTCTATGGGAAATATTGAAAGCTTTGAAATATATATATCTGGTCAAATAGTGGTTTTTGGGAAAAAACCAAAAACACGTAAACTGTAATATCATTTTAGTTTCAAAACGATGCTATTTGTATTCCAGTTCGATTATTTTTCGCCAAAAAAAAAGAAATAAAGATTTAGATAGGGGTAGTTTACCCCCTTAAAGGGGTGCGTCCGTGATGCACACTACCATTTCTGAGTCCTGTTGGCTCGAGATATATGTATACCAAATTTCATTGATAATCGTCAGGTGCTTCTAAGAAAAAAAAAAAATTATTGTTTTTCTGCCAAAGTTTGAGGGGCTGTTTCACCCCTTATATATCAACGAGGGATGATAAAAAAAAATACGTGTCCCTTAAATTTCCGAGTTCTACAACATATATCAAAATTATCGAAATCGGGGTCGGACACTTGGGAATGTTTCCTTGTTAGTCTTATCAATGAGGTCATATTCACTGCTTTTGCCCTAACATTTTTTTAATATGCAAACATACGAATTAACACTGTGCCAAAATCTGTATTTAATTATCGTATCCCGCATAGAAAAAAGTAGTATGGGTTTAACTCTGGGTCGACTCTGGGTAAGACGATGGGATTGATCTGGGAAGACCGATGTGTACTATATGGGATTTGAGACCCAGCCATACCTGTCTCAGACGCTTTCCCATGGTGATTCCCATCCAATTCCTACCGAATTTTCGACAATCGATCCTGTACGTTTTCCCACAGTATTTCCCATAGTCATTCCCATTGAACGGAGTACGCATGACGTTTTCGATAGTCAATCCCATACTTTTCCAATTGTCATTCCCATAGTGATGTAACGGAATTTCGGACCGCGAATCCCATACACTTTTCCATACTGATTCCCATTCATGAGTTACCCACGAAATGTTGGCCAATCAATCCCATACGCTTGCGCATAGTGATTCCCATTCATGACGTACCCACGGAATGTTGGACAATCAATCCCATACGCTTCCCCGTAGTGATTCCCATTCATGAGGTACCCACGGAATGTTGGATAATCGATCCCATACGTTTTCCCATAGTCTATTTCATAAAGGAACTGTTCGGAATTGATTGTCGGAAATTTGTTTGGTACGTTAAAAATGGGTATCGCTGTGGGAAAGCGTATGGGATTGATTGTCCAATTCGTGGGTACGTCATGGATGAGAATGACTATGGGAAAGTGTATGTGATCAGTGGTCCGAAATTCCATTACATCACTATAGGAATGATAATTGGAAAAAGTATGGGATTGACTGTCGAAAATTTCATGCGTACTCCTTTCAATGGGAATGACTATGGGAAAGTATTCGAGCGGGACGTTGAGCAGTCTCGGATGGCGAAGCAGGTGGCAAAAAATTAGGTGGGAAAGATGGGCAAAATATACTTATTATAATTTTACAACAATGCGCATAAGAACGAACACTAACGCGGCACGTGTGCACTAACGTGCCGACAACAAGTCGAGTAGACTAACCGAGCAATCCAGGAGCGAGCCGACCGAGTCGAGAGTCCACCACGAGTACGTCGCAATATTTATCAATTACGCGATCGCGGTAGCGAGTCTCACGCGCGAACCGCGTGTCGCGAAACGAGCCGGTCGAGCGATTCCGAACACGGTCGGTCGAGACCGAGTGAACGAGAACCCGCGAACCGGAGATCAGCTTCGCTGGACACTGACTCTACACCCTGTGTCCGATTGAGCGTTTTCGAGATGCACTAGGAGCGGCACAAAGCGAGAAAAACCGATACGATTAAGTCAGCACGCTGTTCACAGTCGCGGCCATTAACCGAAGTGAGTAGGCACGGAACCTGTTGCGCACGGCACGCCGTCTTCCTGGTCAGCGCGCATGCTCTGACGTCACGGCAGGCCTAGCCGAACTCGACCAGAAGGTGCTGCCGAGCAGCGGCTGTTTCGAGCGATCCGTTGCTCGGTACAAGCGCAGCATTCTCGAACAGAAAGACTGTGAGAAAACGTACGGGATCGACTGTCGAAAATTCCTCGGAAATTGGATGGAAATCACTATGGGAAAGCGTCTGGGACAGGTATGGCTGGGTCTCAAATCCCATATAGTACCCATCGGTCTTCCCAGATCAATCCCATCGTTCTACCCAGGGTTGACCCAGAGTCAATCCCATAGCACTTTTTTCTACGCGGTATGATGAACGGTCTCATGGTTAGAGCGGTCGCCTAGAGGTTGGACGATCGGGGTTCGATTCCTTTTGTCTCACTTTTTTTTTCTTTTTCTCCGAAACATATGCTAGTGCTTTGTCCGCAATCCGGTAATTTTTTAAATTATTATGTGGAATTTTACCGTGCATTTCTTCAGTTTTTACGATTTTCGCAACAGGTTGCACATCAATATTGTGTATTAAAATTGATTAAATAATTATGTTAATATTAATTAGGGTAGAAGTGGTGAATATGGCTCACCCTCATTAATGAGGTCATATTCACTCCTTTCCCCTAAAAAAATTTTTTAATATGCACATACACGGATTAACGCTATAACAAAATATCAAATTAATCATCGAATGATGGACGGCCTCATGGTTAGAGCTATTGCCTGGAGATCAGACGATCGGCGTTCAAATCCTTTCATATGACATTTTTTTTTTCCGAAATATTTGCCAGTGTTTTACTACTATTTTGAAAATTCCGCATATTTTTTTAACTGAAGAGACCTTGGGACGCACTGATTCAAAAACGTATTACTATCGTTTTAAATGTTTCACATAATTTTTTAATTGTAGCGACTTTGAACCATTGAACATGTCAAATCTTATTGCCTTGTGTAGTGCGTAAGAACAGTGCGAACGTTGCTTCAACTCCGGTAAGAATACCGCTGAAAACTCTCGCGGCTTTTTCCCCTGTCGATTAAAAATTAATAAAGCGTACTATTATTCGGCATATTCCGCCTGTTTTTTTTTCAGTTGAAGCGACCTCAGGCATACGTTACGTAAAACCTTATCGTCTTGCGCATCTCGTAAGACCAATGCGAACTTCGCTTCAACCCAAATATAACGACCCTGGTGATAAAACACCGCCTTTCTCCCCAATCGAATGAAAATAAATGCCATAAACTATAATTCCTTTGGACGTGCTCTTTAACGAATTGACGCGACCTTGAGACATGGTTTACGTGAAACCTTATGGTCTTGTGCAACTCATAAGAACGATGCGAACTTCGCTTCAACTCGATATAACGATCCTGGTGATGAATCTACTTTTCTTCTGAATCGATTAGAAAGAAATATCATAAACTATAATTCCTTTCGACGGGCAGTTTGACGAATTGAAGCGACCTTGAGACATGGTTTATGTGAAACCTTATTGTCGTGCGCAACTCGTAAGACCGATGCGAACTTCCCTTCAACTCGATATAACGACCCTGGCGATAAATCCATCACCTTTCTTCTGTATCGAATGAAATGAAATATCATAGACTATAATTCCTTTGGACGGGCTTTTTAACGAAGTGAAGCGACCATGAGACAGGGTGTACGTGAAACCTTATTATCTTGCGCAACCTGTAAGACCGATGCGAACTTTGCGTTAACTCGATATAGGAGACTGGCGATAAATCCACCGCTTTTCTCGTGTATCAAATGAAAAAAAATACCACACACTATTTTTTTTTTGCTTGAACTGTTTCCCGACTTGAAGCAAACTGGGCGCATGATTCACATCAAACCTCATTAGCTTGTATAGCTCAGGAGAATGGTACGAAGTTTGCTTCAACTCCGGATAGAGATCCTAATGAAAAATCGCATTCGGCGAATGCTTTTCGTGAAGACTTTACAGTCTTTGTAATGTTTGCTATACCGCATTAGAATCGCATAATACTTTTTATAACGAATATGAGAGACGTGCTGGTTGGGTGCTTGCAAATTGTGGTGCTGTACAGCACAGCAATACACATGCTCTCTTCTTTTACAACACACATTTATCGCACGCTAAAGCGTGCGAAAAGTGAGACATAATGTATTTATAGGACTTATGGCAATAAAACGCCACTTTCATCTCTCTCGGCATGAACAAAAAGTAGCACTTTTCATGCGTTAATTACTGAAAGTCAAATTTGTTAGGTTCGTGGCACGGGACAGAATGTCTTCCTTAAAGAGTGTTCTGAGTGTGAAGCGAGGCGCGAGCCCAAGGTGGGTACGCCGTTTGATACGAGTGCGAGAAATACCGATTTTTCACGCCCGTGCCTCGCACTAGTGCGAGAAAGCACAGCGGAAATCACTATTCTTTAAGGTGGTCCTTGCGAATAGTGTTCACTTCGCATAAGTTTCAGAGAAATGAGAGGGAATTGCAAACTCTTCTCGACGGTATAAAATTCTGAAAAATAATTAAGTATATCAAAAGTGCTGCAGAGATTAATTTTGCATAATAATAATAATCCCAAAATGTTATTAACAAATCAATGAAAAATGAAATTGTTCAAAAATATTCCGGAAACCTAACTTTTTTAAAATGAAAATAAGTCGTTCACTTTTCTGAATACATATGAATTTCTTCAGATTTTTAAATTCACTTTGAATTTTGTATTTTAAAGATCATACTTTTCTACCCGGCAGTGCGATTTTTCTGTGTGCCGCCACTTTCGCTCGTTCAATGAAATTTTCGAAATCGGTAATGATGTTTTCCCGTTTGACGTTACTTCTCGTCATAAAATGAAATTTTTTGAAACAGGCACTACAAATTTTATTACCACAAGATACCCACAAGATACACATTATACAGTAAAATATAATTTCGTAAAATCGGAATCGAAAATTTCGGAAAAATTATTTTGTTAAATAAGTGACAAACTTGTTCGTCACGTATTTGAATATACGAATCTGTCCTTTTATTTCCTGTATTATTGACAATTTTAGTTTGTACTTTTGTTTGTAAAACTAGAAAGTTAACAAATAAAAAATTGTGGACGTTTGTGGACAATAATTTGTTGTAAAAAGTACACATTTTTTTTACTGTGTATAACAAATAGTTCTGTGGAATGTATTATTTTTATTTATCTTACTGTCTTGAGTGATATAGTTAAATAAAAAATAAAAAAAATACCAAAAACTGTTACAAGGCACAGAAATATATTACAAGACAAACTGTTGCAAGGCATACATTGAAGGCAATTTTTTTCAACATTTTAGACAATAATTTTCAATGATAAGTGTCCAGCCAGCAAATTTTCTTGTGGCGTCGCGTCACGTGATGTCACTTCTTTTTTATGGTCTTGATCCTCTCGCTCCTTCGAACCGGTTCTCTCGCCTCTTCCGATTTCTGCAACAGAAGAGGTGAAATACTAATAGATATTGATGTACGCCGCCGGCGTCTCCCTCGCCGAAACCTGAAAAATACCTGAAACAAAAAGAAACACATTATTAATATTTAAAAATACACAGATTACCGTACTCTACATACTTACCTGACGACGAAGGGATTAACCCTTCGTCGTGCGAATCCAACGTCGGTCTGGCTTCCTCGTCTCCTCGCCCGGGGCACCCCCACCTGAAACAGAAAAAAAAGGAAATTAAACAATTGCTAAAAATGCATGATACAATAGAGATAGACTTACCGATAACTCCAGACAAGGCGACGAGGATCCCCAGGCCACCAGGCGAGGTAGCGTCTTACCCACAGCTGCGCCAGGCAGCGTGTGAGACGCTGCCTGGCGAAATCTGCAAAAATACAAAAAATACACCTTAAGTAAGATATATATATATAATCCTTGTGAACTAAAAAACTTACCTGGTACAATATCGTCGACGGACGTCGAATCCCGTCGAGACCTCGTCGAACCCGTCGAGTCCTCGTCGAGCCCCCGTCGAACCTCGCCGAGGCGTCCGGACGAGCTCCCTCGACGACGATGAAACCCCCGGCGAATCTGAAACAAAAAGTAGAAACATATTATAATAATATAAACACTCACTAACTTATACACTAACCCTCAGACGATACTTACCCGTTGAGACGAAGGTGCGACGAGGACTCGACGGCGGAAACCCCGACGGCACCGAGCCGGGCAGCGGCTTATCCGCTACCTCGTCGAACCTGAAAAAGAAAACAGAGATAATTAGAGACTACGTTTTAAAACGAGAGCGAACTCTGAATACAAAATAAGAATAGATGTAAAAACTTACCTGTGAATCCAGCATTGGACATGGGCCTTCCGCCCATGTCATGCGACGGGGACTCCTCCGGCCAAAACTCCCACGACGAAACCTGGAACAGAAAAAAAAAACACAAATAATTATTATTATTAAATAAGATAACATAAACCCTCACTAGGAGGGCCACTGACACACTATTTAAGGCCTAAAAAATATATTCTTACCTGTAAGTGCGAGTGCTGTCAACGAACCACCTGTTGCTCGCCGGCAACAACATCATACACGAAACTGAAAAAAACATATAAACTCTCACTGACACACACGCACTTCGTTTCCGAAAAATTAACAAGACCATACACGAACTTTTGCTCACTTCACTTTTTAGAAAACACTTTTTAAAAACTGTAGAACTTGTAAAAACAAAACACTCGCGAACCGACCGACGAGGTTAACACGCGAACTCCGCGAAACACATGCTCGAGGCGGCGAGCCACGCGAGAACCGGACTTTACCGGAGATAGCCGAGCGCAGCGAACACTCGCGTCGACCAAACTAGGTGTAAAACTCTCCGCTAGAGGGAGATGATGGTCAAAGCGTTTCTCGCAAGCGAATATGCACTGATCGGCAATAAATAGCCGAGTATTTCACGAATAAAACACAACTTATGCCTGCCAAGTCTCCGACTAGGGAAAGCACCTTTTTGAAGTCGTCTACCCAGACGACTACCACCCCAAAAACTAAAAAAAAACGTTTCTACGAAACGAACTCTTCCTGCTGCAAAGCGGAAACTCATCCTGCTGCAAAGCGGAAACATCATCCTGCTGAGAAGCAGAGAATCACCACTGCTGCAAAAGCAGCCATAAACCGCTGCAAAGCGGAAACCGCTGTAACGCGGTTTTTGAACGCAGCGATCGAGCGACCGGCCTGCCGAGCGGGCAGAGACTCTCGACAGTATCGTTTCCCGCGGTCGGTAAGGAAGAGATCGGGCGGATGCGGCGCTCGGATAATAACCAATGTTACCGGCGTCGCCTAAACGCCCGAGCGGAGGCGCGTTTGGAGGAACGGGCGGCAGCGCTTCTAGGCGAACTTAGGGCCCGCCATTTGGACCGCGTCGTGCGCGTCGTTCATGTCATCACCACCGACCCGCGTCCCTGGCCTTACTCGCCGCGCTCTCGACCCGTGTCAAATACGGTGGACATACTTGCACGGGGGTTATACCCGCAAATCGTCGCCAGGCCACACGTACGCGAGCTTCGGACCCTTCCGTACCCGCCCAACGGCCCGGTGTACGTGAGACGACCCACGCCTCCCGAGCCGCAGGGTGGGGGTTATGTCCCTCCGGTCGCGATCCTCCGGCCCACACGCCACCGGGCGTTTCCGGAACCACCACGGGTGAGCCATACGGGCCCGATTAGGGGAGTCCTGCGCGAGTGGAATCAACCCGGCCCCCGCGCAGTTCGACACCAGGTCTACCCCGGAGTGTCCCACGAACGCCGCGACCTTCCGCCCGCGCTACCGGACGTGGTGCCGATGACGCTTCCGGGAGTGGCCCCGCCATCGCCGCCGAATGAGACGCCCAAATCACTCCATGGACTGTGAAATAAGTTGTACGAGGAGCCTGCCGCAGTAGCCGTTCTGAACCCGAGCCCCCCGAAACCCGTCGAGAACGGCAACGCGGCCAAGAAACGCGCTCGACTGGAGGATCTATTCGGCGATACCCCGGAAGTCGCCAGGGAACCCGCCGATCCCCCTCCGACATCTTCCGGAAGACGTCCACCCGCGAAATCCGGACCGAATTAGTCCCCCGATAGCGATCTCAGCTCCCGTAGCTCGCTTAACCTCCTCGCTAGCGCCGCCGCCCTCTTCGCCTGCACTACGGGATCACCTTCACTACCTGGGTTCGGGGAAGTGAACTCCTTGCACGTCCTGGCAGAGGCCGCCGAGCACACCCCCCGAGCAGAGGTCTACGACCCCACCGAGCAGTATCTCTCGGTCTATGACGGGGTAGGGCAGAATTCGGGGGTATTCCGCAGGGCGCCGCCGGAGTACCGGCGCTCGCGCATTGAGCCCGAGAGGGAGGAACCCGCCCCCACGGAACCCTCGAGCGGGACCTCCCCCTCCGGATCGCCGCCGCCACGTATCTAGGGGAAAAATCGACCCCCCCACCGGTCCGCGTCGGACCCCGCGTAGTTCGGCGTGACAGCAACCCCCCGGTTAAATGACCGTGCCCTTCGCCGGGCTAAACAGACCCCCTCGGTAAACATACCGTGCCCTTCACCGGGCTAAACCGAATGAGAAAGTAGGAGCGGGGTAAAAACCCGGGTTTAAACGGCCCTTTTGAGGGTCAATAAAAACCATTCAAACATAAGGAAGGGCGGGGGACCCGCCTCTCCCTCGCCCCTCTAGCTCGCTAGGCATACCGCGCCGAAGTACACACTTGCAGCAACTACGACTAACTCCCCCTCCTACGGGTCAGTTATTGTCAATATCATCCTTCTTTTTATCATGATTAATACTAGCAGTTCCTCCTCTGGCATACTGCGTGACCGAAGGAGCGACCGTGAAAGCGGTGGTTGTTTTATGCAAAAAATGAACCACACCAATAACCACCGGAGCGATCGCTCTGGGAACTGATTTTTTGCTGCATTACAGCAGTGAAATCATTTGTTTTATTGGAGACCGATCAAACGACCGTCAAACTGTCCAGAAAAGCTCATCCCCGTCGTAAAGAAGTTTATATCTGGAATGTTGATTTTACGGACGTTTGTGCGGTCGCCAATCAAACAACCGTCTTTACTACCAAAACGCGACAAAAGAATATTACCACAGCGGTCGACACCGGTGTTTCGACAGTCGTCAATGTGTTTAATTTTTGGCAAAAACATTATTGCTTTTAGGGTCGTTTCTGCGACCGTTTGCTTTTTTAGGATCTTGTGCCTTACTTTTATAGGATCGATATAATAGCATATTACTTACGACATTTATACCTTTTTATAGGACGCTGCAACTTTATCCGCGGCATCCATGTCTTCCGTGGTAAAGCCCTTCAGGTATCCTTGCACGTCTTCATCTTCTTCATCCCTCTGTCCTTCCCGATCCCTCGCTTCATTGTCTTCCTGCCGAAAGATATCTCTCGGTCCATCTCTGTCATTTACGCTGCATATAAAAAATAGCCGTTTTTTACTGATAGTAGTGTAACAATGCCGATACTGGCACAAAATGTAAACAACAAAATGGCGGCGTACCACGTGACCGTTGCCATGGCAACCAAGATGGCAGCGTACCACGTGACCATACCACGTGACCACACCACGTGACCACACCACGTGACCACACCACGTGACCATACCACGTGAGCACACCACGTGACCACACCACGTGACCACACCACGTGACCACACCACGTGACCACACCACGTGACCACACCACGTGACCACACCACGTGACCACACCACGTGACCACACCACGTGACCACACCACGTGACCACACCACGTGACCACACCACGTGACCACACCACGTGACCACACCACGTGACCACACCACGTGACCACACCACGTGACCACACCACGTGACCACACCACGTGACCACACCACGTGACCACACCACGTGACCACACCACGTGACCACACCACGTGACCACACCACGTGACCACACCACGTGACCACAACACGTGACCACACCACGTGACCACACCACGTGACCACACCACGTGACCACACCACGTGACCACACCACGTGACCACACCACGTGACCACAACACGTGACCACAACACGTGACCACACCACGTGACCACAACACGTGACCACACCACGTGACCACACCACGTGACCACACCACGTGACCACACCACGTGACCACACCACGTGACCACACCACGTGACCACACCACGTGACCACACCACGTGACCACACCACGTGACCACACCACGTGACCACACCACGTGACCACACCACGTGACCACACCACGTGACCACACCACGTGACCATACCACGTGACCGACAAGTGGCGCCCTCTGTCGGTAACTTCGCGAATTAAAAATGTAAACAAACAGTGGTGCCCTCTATAAACAAACAAGTGGTATCCTCTGTCGGTCATGCTACAAACTAAAAATGTAAACAAACAGTGGCGTCCTCTTCAAACAAACATGTGGTGCCCTCTGTCGATCAGTTTGAAATGTAAACAGACAGTGGCGCTCTATAAACAAACAAGTGATGCTCTCTGTCGGTTAATGAAGGGGCGTTCAAGTGACCTTCCATCGGTCACAGTGCGGTGTCAACGCCATAGCGCGCTCTTCTGTCGGGTGAGTATGCGCGGATCCAACGCGCGGATCGATGCGTGGGTGACGCCGTTGTTTTTTATTCATATTCGATTATCGGGGTAACACGATGTGTCTCGCTACGAGTCCAGAGGTTCTAGATCGGAAGGTTCTGGACCATTGTTTTTATTTATAGGAAGAGTATCCGAGTAACAGAACATTTCGGAGGTTGTAAAAATACTACTACTACTATTACAAATATTTGACCGAACAATGAATGAATCGATGATTAGAGATCAGAAGAGCACCCGACGCGAGGAGGTTCGCGCGCTCGATTATCGGCAGACCGGGCGCGCGTGTCCGACCGGACGCGTGGGTGTTTATCTCGTCTCGCGCGGCGAACGGGGGCGACTTGCACTTCCGTATTTATCACTCTTGCTTTGTCTCGCGCTCGCAGTGCGTTTCGATTTTTTCGCTAATTACCCGCAACGATTATTTCTCTTCCTCCCCGATTCGTACACTACATGGAGGAGTTAATCTTTCGCTGGTCGTTACAATGTTGCGCACTGTTAAACGCGTAGCAGCGATGTGGCTCTCTCTTTCAAAGACGGAGTACGAGAGCTTCCTTTTCCTGCCATGTTATCTCATTGATTAGTCTCTTTTAATCTTTCGCTACTTATTACAATGTTATACACTGTTCGTGAAGCGTGTGGAACGGTGTGCGTCTTTAAAAGGGAGCGCGAATTCATATCGAGCAGCTACACACCTCATAAACGCGTAGGAGCGATGTGGCTCTCTCTTTCAAAGACGGAGTACGAGAGCTTCCTTTTCCTCCCGTATTATCTCGCGCGAATTAATTAGACTCTTTTAATCTTTCACTACTTATAATTTATACATTGTTCGTGAAGCGTGTGTCTTCAAAAGGAAGCGTGAACTTATTTATCATATCAAGCAGCTGTCGCCGCCTCTCGTTTCGCGTGATATCTCACGCTGGTTCGAGCGGGGGAGAATATTTGGCTCATTGTTACAATGTATATACTGGGTACCGGACACTCTTCGTTTTCTCTCATTTTAAGTATTCGTTTATACGAGATATCACCAAAATTTGAATCGATTGGCATTGAAATCGAACAATAAGAATCTGACAAAAGAAGAATCTACGAATCAATCAACAGATCCAATACCTCATCAACCCTCGCATCAATCGGAATCTAAACCGAACGACTCTGAGAATCCGACACGGAACGACCAATCCACGAGCCGACAGAGAAATTCGCTACAAGACGAGTCCACGAATCAACCAGGATCATCGAAACAAGAGGATGATCCTCTAATCGATATTTACAATCGGTTGGATGATACTCAAGTGGCAGTCATAGTGTTGACCAGTGACTTAAAAAAGAATAACAACGAATCGACGATTTATCCTTTTGGTCCAAATTCCAAAAGCATCATCGATATTCATATTCGTTCAATATTAAAACAACAATTAATATCATCACCACCACCACCACCACCACCATCACCATCATCATCATCATCACCATCATCCGAAACCGAAGATCGTTCGTACGACGAACACGATGATTCCGACAAGGATAACAATAACGACGACGACAGCGACGGCGACTTGTACGACGACGATGACGACGACGACGGTGGATCCCAATACGATGATACCAATGAAGACGATGACGACGACGACGACTCAGACGACGGTCAAGACGTCGACGACAACGAAGACGATGACTATGGACCCAGAGGAGGTGGAGGACGCGGGAGTAGCGGAGGCGATTCATCCTCATCATCATCAACAGTCGTCGCTTCACTGTTTTTCACCGAAGAAAGAATGATGAATTTACCGATAAATCATCCAACAATGAGTCTTTCACCATTATCACAATTTTACAACAATCATGAGGATGATGGCGATAGTGGCTATCAAGGGGAAGAAGAAATTACATTTTTTGGTAATCTTTTTTATTTATTTACAATACATTTTTTTTATCGATCCATGAATTATGTGACGAATCCATTCCCAACCATTTAACATACACTTTGTTAGCTTTTTTACGCAAAACTTTTTCCACCAAATAGACATCCGGTTGTTTTGTTGACAATAATTCCTGTTCGTAGAATCCTCCCTCGATGTTTTCTCCATTTGCATCTTGCAGCAGATACGTAATGGGATTTGTTCGTTGAATCTTTATCACTCGAAAGATTTCCGTGGTCCAATTCGGTCTGTAACCTTTTTAAAAGAGACTCTTGTACTTGCTGACGCGGACACGATCGTTGACTCGATATTTTACGCATTTTTTAGCGTAACATCAACGGGACGCATACCGATCGTTCGATGCACGCTACCGTTGTACTCCATCACCAGTCGAGACAGTATCCCAGTCCACCGATAATTACCATTGAAGGTGAAAGTTATCCACATTTTATTCTTCAACGTTCTGTTCCAACGTTCGACTATGGATGCTTTCATCACACTGTACGTCGAATAGTGATTGATGTTGTGTTTTTCGACGAGTTCTCGAAATTCTTTGTTGTAAAATTCCTTACTATCGTCGGTTTATAAATTTTTCGGTTTTCGTCCATCTTCCATTATTTTTTTAAAGGATGTCACGACGTCTCGCGCACTCTTCGACTTCAACGGTTCAGCCCACCCATACTTGGAAAATGTATCGATTACAGTGAGAATGTATCGATATCCATTGTTTTCACGAAAGTATTTTTGCATATCGACGAGATCGGCTTGCCATAGATCGTCGTAACCATGCATTATCACTCGTCGTCGTGGAAAGTTTTTTCTCGCCGGTGTGTGAAGTTCCTCCACCAACGCAGTCTTTTCCTTGGTAGCCATTTTTCATCCAATTCAATCGTCCAATTCTTTTCCTTGGTAGCCGTTTTCATCCAATTCAGCGTGTTTTTTCTCGAGGTTACGACTGTGGATGATGATGATGATGATTTAATATCTTCGATGATATTTTTTTTGAGAGAGGTTAATTTTTCTTCCATTTCTCCCTCCATCTCCTCTTTCGAAGTAATCAAAAATTCTTCCAATTTTCTGAATTTGTAATCATAATCTCGATAAATTTCGTTGGTTATTTCAATTTTTATCTGAGACATTTCCTTTTTTTGCTCGTCGATTAAATTTTTCAATTCTTTTATTCGTTCGTCATTAATTTTCTTCAGATCATCCTCTATATGGAATACAGTTTGTTCAACGATTGATTTACGAGATTCTAATTTTTCCAATATCTCACGGTTATCTCCCATACACTCGTCGATATATTTTTTATTCGCCGCGTCGTTGCTCGCCGTCGGTTCAGCGAGGCGCACTATCTTTACGTTATCTGCATCGTACGCCGTATCGTTCCATCTCAGAGCTTCGTACGTTCGCTTGGTGACGATGCGTTCGTTCGCTTCACCGCTGTCACCAAATTTATTGATGAACATTTTTTTTTTTTACGGAGAAGATGTAGAGCGTGGCAACGAGCGCGATACACTGATCGTTTCTCGCGTATCTCGACTTATTTTATTATTCTTGTCTTCGCTTTCACTCTACAAGATAATACCGTTCTCCCGCAATTCATCCACGATCGACATTATTTCATTGTCGTGACCTGTATGACCTGCATTTTTTGATGATATCAAAAGTTTCAATCTTTCAATCAATTCATTCGCATCATTCCAATAGATATAATCGATGTTGGGCGTGTTTGTCACTTTCATTTCGTTTGGAAGGTTTGCTCCTTCATCACCGCCCCCTCCTCTCTTTGATGCGATACTCGTTGTTCTTCGACGAGTGTTGGCGGTGGTGGTGGTTTGTCGAGTGTGATGCGGTGTAAATAGGGGTGCGATTATATATCTATACTTGTGTCCTTTGTTTCCCATAATTTGTTTTCCCGATGAGTGATCTCGTCTGTGAGCGTTCGTCGAGGTCAATATCGCTTTGTATTTTCGAGTATCCTCCGCGGTGATAATCTCTCTGTTGGGATTTTTCATGAATATAAATTCGAAGATACCCTTCGTTCCTTTATAATTCGTTCCGTTTATTATAATATTGTCAGCGTTGTCAATTTCAAATATCGAGTCTCCGAGCATCATTTTGTCATTTTTCAGATAGACACCATAATTATGATCTATGAGATGTTCGGTGTCGGTTCCAAAGAACAATCCAAGATATTTTTGGGACAATTGACCGAATTGTTCCATCATCGTTTGCTCCATTTCACTCGTCGGATTTCTCATGAAATCACGAATCGATTTTTCACTCGTCGTTGTCGTATCCGTATCATCGTCAGCATCGTTGTTGCTGCTGTTATTATCAACCGATGACACGGTCTGTGTCATGAAGGATGATTGAGGAGATCGTGGTGACAACATAACAGGTGTGCTAGTTTTTTTCGGTTTTCGTCGACGTTTCTTGAATCTTGATTCATCGTGTTCCGTGTTGGTGGTGGTGTCATCATCATCATCATTATAATTCTTGTAATAATCATTTTCCTGTTTTTTTATCGTCTTATCATTTTCACTCTTTACCAATTTTTCACCTTTCAATAATTTTCGTTTCTTCGCGATTATATTTTCTTGAACCAATTGTTGCAACGGTTCAACGATGGGTTTGTACGATTCTTCCAATAATTCCTGCTTCTCCATTTTTCCAAATTTCAAAGCTTTGTGTTTCTTCCTCACTGTTTCACTCGTTTTCGCAATTTTCTCAAGAATCTTTTCATTCACCGAGGCGATCGAAGTATTCATTACAACCGTTTCACACGCGCGTCAGAGAGAGAGACACACCTCTCGAATCCTCGAACGATGAACGATGAATGCTTCCTTTCACATCACTGCGAACTCGTTAAATCCTCTTCGGTATCGACCTTTGAGTATCGAACTATCTTTGTCGATTACGAGAAATCCGTAAGGTTGTTTCCAACAGGCGGAGCATAGTTCCTCGAA
Source organism: Amblyjoppa fuscipennis (assembly GCA_963575735.1). Classification (NCBI taxonomy): domain Eukaryota; kingdom Metazoa; phylum Arthropoda; class Insecta; order Hymenoptera; family Ichneumonidae; genus Amblyjoppa; species Amblyjoppa fuscipennis. The sequence goes on along the minus strand of OY754488.1, from coordinate 16,173,624 downwards.
GTTTTCATAGCGCATGTCCGTGTTTACATGATCATTATATATGTGCCTCAAATTCATACCATCTTGTTTAAAAATGATGATGATGTTCGCATTGTCACGAATCAAATATTTTGGAATTTTAGCATACGTTTGACAAAGATAAAAACTGTCGGTGTCGAAGTGTCTACCCATCGCGAAGTATTCTCTTATCATATCTTGTTTGTCACACGCCACATCATCAAATATAAAAACCGAATTGGGCATGGCTTCATCCGGTGGAATAACCTCACTGTTGTTAGAAAAGGTGTGATATCCCACATCTTCGCTGATGGGTTTCAATATACTTCCTAAATATTTATATTTCGGTTGTTGCAATGATTTCGAATATACATACAAGTTTTCGAATCGCATACCGTTGGGACTCTCGATGAGACTCACGAGCAAATTAGTTTTACCGCAATTCGAGGGACCGCACACGATCGAACGTATATCATATGGTAAGAGTGCCCCGTGTCGTCTTCCCCTTTTCCGTTTTCCAAACATCATCTCTCTGTATTCGTCGTACACTACTTTGATCGAAGTTGGTTGCTTCACGAATCGCATTACGAAAAGAAATAATGCACGCGATCTTTAATTTCAATATTTATTTGCGAGCGATACAATATCGATGATTCATCAATGTCGAACGGTCGCGAGATTTCTCATGATCAACATCGACAACGAATCACCGATGGTGCCACTGGTAATGGTGGTGATGATATTGGTGCTTGTGATACATAGTAAATGTTATAATAATCTTTGATTATTTTATCGGAGGTAACAAATCTATAGATTCCACAAGGCATCACAATCTGTGTATTGATTACGACGCATCTCTGAATGATTATTCGTCCCACAATTTTGAATATTTGTCGCATGTCGTCACCGTTGTAGTTCAAGCACTCGAAGGGTACATCGATCGTGCGTTTGTTGTCGAAAACAACATACATCTTCTGCCATTCCATATCTATTACCGTCATCATTTTTATAGAGAAAATCACAACGGGCTGTTCCAGAGTATCTCGAGGAAGTCGGCTTCGCTCTCGTGTTCAGTTTCCCGCAAAGCTTTTAGAAAATTCTCAAAGGCGTGCGGTCCCCGAGTCTTTATCGTCAGCAAGATGTTTCGAATCGTCTCGATTCTGTGCCAAGATTTCTGTTACGAACAACGATTTTTTTTTTTAATTTTGAGAGTAAAAAAAATCTATGTACGTACCATCCACACACGTATATTAACATCGTCCGATTTGTAAATATCGTAGTCGATGAGCTTCGGAAACAGCTTATAAATGTTGATACTCGGCGCGATAATATCAAAAGTGAAATCGATTCTTCGACGTTCTTGCTGGTTCATCTTCGACTCTCCGTAATTCGTCTGTGCTCAACGCGCAATAATTTTTCTCTTCTAGTTTGTTCTCTATTTTCTCAAGTGGTGGGAGTTGGTGTGATAAGCGCTATATGCCCCTTCCCTTTATTACTCACCCATCCTAGAGAATAGCGCGTTGTTATAAATTAACTCGCTCGATTCGTGTTTCGACATTTATACAAAGAACATTTTCGCGAATCACTCATCTTGTAATGTTCTCAAAAACATTGAAAAAATTGAACGAGTCTTGCGGGTATTTGCCAACGGTTAAATATCGTGATCTTGCTCCACACGTTCCAATAAAATTACTAAACTTTCAAAAGTATCAACAAAGTTTGGTGAATCGATTTGTGTTGATTTGAATGATGATTGCAATGTATTTTTACCTGATCGTGCTTTAAAATCTTTATTAAAAGATTCATCAACATTCGAAGATCTACAACAAATGATTCAAAATAATGATCTTGAGTTGTTGTACGAAGGTCATCCTAAACACGTTTGTCGTTTCCTCACAGCAAGTGAGGCGGACGACCAGAGAAAAGTTAACCGAGACAATAAGGAAAAGGACGAGGATGAAGCTGCGGCCGTAGCTCAAGAAATGAGCGAGCAGATCAACGCGATGCCCGAATCTCAAGTTGTGGATCTCGAGGATGAGGAGGAGGAGGAGGGTCCTGCTGAAAAACGCGTAAAATTAACACCATTATCATCATTGACCACTAATATGAAAGGTGGAACTATTGTGAAGATGTCTCCGGTGACCACAATTCCGATAACAAAACTCTGCGACAATCCATCAGGATCGAAGAAAAAATGGTAATTATAATCATTTTTTATCATCATCATTGTGTAATAGTTTTTTATCTTTGTTAGAAGGAAGAAGAAACAATCGACGAGGATGATAACCACATGCGAGTCCGACCCGCCAACAACTTCCTCGAACGATGCGATGTGTTACTAATTATCGTTGCGTGTAGTAGTGAAATGCACAGTGAGTAATGTATCGTAGAATGCGTTGAAAAATAAAATGAATCACACGCTTATTTCCTATGTTAAAGGAGGGGGACAAAATTTAAGTAGGTGGGAGATGTAATATATAAAGGATTCCATCACACCCCGATCAATCAATTTTTTGTGCGAGTCGAGAAGATGCGTCCTTCGTTGTTGTTGTTTATCGTCGCGACTGTCGCGTTGACGACTTCGTCGGTGCCGTTGGAAAAATTTTCCACCGAAACAATTGATTATTTGCGAAGGTATGGTTGGTTGAGGGAGGCGGACGATGATGAGGATGTTGCAACCATCTCGTCTTTGACGACTAAGGCTCTCAGAGCGTTTCAAGAATATTACGATGTTCCGATCTCGGGGGAAATGGATGGGGAGATGATTAATTTCATGGGAAAACCACGGTGCGGTGTCATCGATGAAAGTACAAATTTCAAATTGTCTAGATATCGGTGGGGAAAGACGAATCTTACATGGTTCTTTTATGGTGCAACCATGAGTGAGGAACAAACCGCGGCACAGGCGTTCGCTCAATGGTCTCGAATACCTGATTTGGCGTTTTCAATGGTGTCGGAGAGTGAAATGGGTATCGACGCGGATATAATTATTTCCTTCAAACATCGAGTTCATTACAAGGTGCATGAAAAATCAAAAGAGTGCGTTGCGTTGTTTAAAAGTAACGATTTGGCTCACGCGTGTTTACCCACCCTTTACGATACAACGAAGGAGATTCATGTGTCATTGAATTATGAGTGGGATTCATCGTTGAGCAACAATCTCGATCAGGATAAACACAATTTGTATTGGGTACTTTTGCATGAGATCGGTCACGTGTTGGGTCTCCATCATTCCAACGTTAGAAATTCAGTGATGTTTCCGTATTATCATTCTCACACCAACACGAGTGAATTTCCTTTTCACAAGGATGACATCGATGGAATCAAGAAATTGTACAAGAGGAAAAGATTGACGAAGATGACGGCAGGGCAATCCCCATCACCACGAGAAAAAAAATTTATAAACGACCGCCACCCGCGGCGAACCCTACTCGAGATGACATTTGTCAGGTGGAAGCGTGGAAGCTAACATTTTTTATTAGTCGAAAACGAATATATGTTACGTATGGAAAATGGGCGTGGCCCATGGATGTGTCTTCGGAAAATAAAAATTATGAGAAACCTCGATTGATGAGAAGTTTTCTACGCTTCTTACCAGAAAATTTCATGGGAGTTACAACCATATACGAACGACCATCCGGTGACATCACTATCTATGCCGACAATTTGATCTATGTGTTCGATCGCGATAATTTGAGATTGTTGGAAGGGTGGACGAAGAGTTATCAATTTTTGGACCGGAATTTCAGTACGATGGTATAAAAACAGCCGTTTCGACTCACAATGGTAGAGTGTACGTCCTGGTCGATGATCCAACTTACGCGATGGAATTGGATTCGTGCACTTTTAAGCCACGAAAGTATCACATTCTGACGGAAACCTTTTCGGGTATCAACGTGAAACACATCTCGGATTATACATTTTTCAAGTTCACCGATGGTCGATTGTATATAATATTTGATGATACGTATCAGGTGTATGATGAATTCAGTGAGAAGGTAGTAAAATCTGACAAGTTTGATCTATCGATATTTGGAATCGAATGTCCCATGGAGGAGACTATCTCAAAGTTGCCTGATCTCGCTATAAAATTGATGGCTTTTTATGAGAAGAACAATGATAGTGCAATCAGAGATTTTTCATTACCATTATTGTCCTATGAAGACAGAGAAGAAAAATACAAAGACGGTTTCGACTCAGAGCGAGATGCGCCGCTACGTATCTCGAATGTGGAAGCAAAAAGTGGGGGAGGATATTGTTAGTAGTGGGATGAAGATATAAAATGTACAATTAATTCGTCGTCGCATTCGCGACGAACGCACGTACCGACGACACTCTCCTTGAATATGAACGGTTTGAACGGTGTGGAGACCGTACATGAATTTACGCGCGCGGTTACGATTTGTGTTGTCGAACAATTATATCGGGAATTAAACGAGGTGCAAAATGAAGTGGATAGAGAACGTTGGTTGAGGAGGTGTATGGAAGTAATTTCACTTATAAATTTTTATCTGGAATCTGTTGATCCATCGACGGAACATTATCTAATGATAAGGAGATTGGTGGATTTTCTGGAGACTATTCAACACGGTGAAGCTCTTGAACAACATTGAGATGGAGAAGGAGATGGAGGATATTCAACAATGGAGGGAATTTATTCATACGATTGAAGGGGAATTAATACAAGAATTGGTCGACATCGATGAGGATAACGCCACGTCTCGACAGATGTGGATAAGGCGATGCGACGAGACAGTTTCAACGCTGACGAACCATCTGCGAACGAGCTCCGTCGCGAACGTTGCGCAGAAACAACTAACGACTGCTTTGATAATAAGACTCAGATCTTTGATATCTAGAACGAGATTGGGTCTGTGGCGACGAGGTGGTGGATTGGGTGCCTCGACATCGAGAGAGGATGAGGATGACGACAACGACACCGCGGGATCGTTTCTCGAGTGGGAAATTGTTGAGACAGCCTTCACGAATCGAATTCTTACCGATATAATCATAAATATTCGACACATCGATCCTGGACATTTCTTGCGAGATGCCAAACATTTGATTTTTGAGAACGTTCGACAGAATATAGAAACACACGAGTGTGTAAAAGTAAATATAATGTTGAATGCTGAATTTTCCATCACTCGCCCATCCAATGACAACGATGAGGAGGAGGATGAAGGGCAGATATTCGAAACGAAGAGTTTCGGGACATTGAACAGGACACTTCTTCCAACGACGAATCTCGAACGATGGTACGAGAACGATATCGTGAAACGAATCCTCACTCGATGGAAGAATTTCAAGAACGTGACAGTGGTTGGGCTCTGTCGAGCATCGTTAATTTGGTAACGAACATTAATCGATGCGAGTTGATGAGTGGAGCGGGTTGCACCAAACTTCCAGTGGAGATCGAACGTAAAAAGACCTCACTGAATCCGACGGCGAGAAACCCGAGTCGATGGCGTTCCTATTCCCACTATACTCGTCAACTCAATCTCGATGGAATCACCTTTCCAATGACTTTGCAACAGATTTCATTATTCGAGCGAAACAATGAAATGACTATTAATGTGTATATCTTAAAATTCAAAGAGGGAGGATGGAGAGTCTTACCTCTACGATTGAACAGCGATAATGGTGACAGCCACGCCCCACCTCCTCATCATCATGTGAATCTGTTGTTGTACGAGGACGCAAACAACGCCGGTAATTGGCACTACGCCTGGATTAAGAATCTTTCGAGGCTGGTGTCGTCGCAAGTTAGTCGGAACGGTCATCGTATACATATTTGTGACAGGTAATAATGTGTTGACTTGCAATGTATTTCATTATTTGAATATCTTAATTATTTTTTCAGATGTCTCCATTATTTTACAACAGTGAAAAAATTGGATGATCGTCGCGTCGATTGCATCGAGATGAACGACTGTCGAATCACGCTACCACCCGCCACTCCTCTCGAGCACGAAGAAAGATGGATAAAGTTTAAGAATTTCAATCGCAATAAACTGCTTCCCTCTGTCGTGTACGCCGATTTTGAATGTCTGTTGACAAACATTGAAAACAACGAAGATTCGATTGAGAGAACTCACGCGTATCAGATGCACGAACCTCACAGCGTTGGTTATTATTTTCATTGTAATTTCGATGCGAGATTGTGTAAATACGAGGCTCACAGGGGAGTCGATTGCGCCGCGTGGTTCGTCGGAGAATTACGCAGAATCGCTGAGATTGTTCTCGAACGTTTGGAGCATCCGTTGGAGATGATTTCCGCACCGTCGGAGGAACGGAGCACGACAGCCGCGGCTCGTTGTCACATCTGCGAGAGAGCCATCGCACCGAGTCAGACGATGGTTCGCGATCATTGTCATTTGACGGGTCGTTATAGAGGGGTGGCTCATGTGAGTTGTAACTTAAATTACAAGGATTCGCGTCTCCTTCCAATAATTTTTCACAATTTAACTAATTATGATGTACATTTTTTGATTCAAGAGGTGGCTGACAAATTGGGTGGTGAGGGGGGTTGCGCGAGAACGAGAGTAATCGCCACTACTTTCGAGAAGAACACAGCTTTTGAGAAAATAGTTGCTAATGGGGGTGGTTCGAAATTGAGACTGAGATTCATTGATTCGTATACATTTTTGAACATGGGACTCGGTAAATTGGTTTCAACGTTGGAAAGGAGAAATATAAGAATCACGCGAGGGAATTTTTGCGATCGCACCGATGATGAACTTCAATTGTTAACAAGGAAGGGTGTTTTTCCATATGATTATGTGAGCGAGTGGGACAAATTGAGTGAGAAGGTTCTGCCCGCTCACGAGGATTTTTACAATAAATTGGGGGATCGAAACGTCTCTAGCGAGGACTATGAACACGCGAAAAATATTTGGCGAACCTTCGGTGTTCGAACGCTCGGTGAGTACAGCGACTTGTACCTCAAGACGGATGTATTGTTATTGGCTGATGTCTTCGAAACATTCAGACTCAATTGCTTGGAGAGTTATGGTCTTGATCCAGCTTATTACTTCACCGTTCCTGGTTACACGAGGGATGCTATGTTAAAATTTCCCAAGGTCAAACTTGAATTATTAACAGACATCGGCGTTGTCATGTTCGTTGAGAGGGGTGTGCGAGGTGGCCTCAGTCAGTGCTCTCATCGATACGCGAGAGCGAATAATCGATATATGAACGATGCTGCTGGTAACAGCGACGAACGTGAGACGTCCGATGAAATTTATCTGATGTATTACGATGTTAATAACTTGTATGGATGGGCTATGTCGCAAGCGTTGCCACATAAAAATTTTGAGTGGGTTCTAGACGTGAGTAATTTCGATGTGGGATCCGTGGCCATCGACTCGCCCAAGGGATACATCTTGGAGGTGGGTCTGGAGTATCCGGATCGAGTGCACGACTCGCACGCGGATCTTCCCTTCTGCTCGGAGCACGCGCGACCGCCGGGAGAGCGCGCTCACCGAAAGCTTCTCGCCACGTTGAATGATAAGCGTCGTTACGTCATTCATTATCGCGCGCTGCAGCAGTATCTACTTCATGGTTTGCGATTGACCAAGATACATCAGATATTGAGATTCGATCAATCGGCGTGGTTGAGCGGCTACATCGATCTGGATATTCCATTACGCGCGTTGGCCAGCACGGAGTTTGAAAAAAAATTGCGAAAGCTAATGAACAATGCTGTGTTCGGTAAGACGATGGAGAATGTTCGCAATTACATGGATGTTAAACTCGTAACATCTTGGGACGGTCGATATGGTGCGAGCTCATTGATTGAAAAACCAAATTTCCAACGCAGAGTTATTTTCGATGAACATTTTTTAGCATTTCACATGCCAAAACTCGATGTCAGAATGAACAAACCTCTGTACGTTGGGATGTCGATATTGGATATCTCAAAAATGTGTCTGTATGATTTTCATTGCACTTACATGCGACCCATGCTCGAAGATCGTTGTAAAATTTTGTACACCGACACCGATACTATTTATAAGATTAGAAACGTTGATATTTATGAAATCATGAAGCGAGACGTGGAACGTTTCGACACGAGCGATTATTCGGAAAATAATGTGTATGGTATGCCGAGAGTGAACAAAAAGGTACTCGGTCTGATGAAGGATGAAAACGCTGGATCGATCATGCGAGAATTTGTTGGACTGAGATCGAAGATGAACGCGCTGAGGGTTGATGGAATGGTGGATATCAAAAAGGTCAAAGGTGTATCATCGAGGATAGTGAGTCGAAGAATAACTTTCGAGGATTATTTGAATTGTCTGGAGAATCGAGTATCGATGATCAACGAACAGAGATTCATCAGATAGAAACTGCACAAGGTGTACAGCGTGTTGGAGAAAAACATCTCTCTGGATCACAGAGACGACAAGCGATGCGTGGGTTCCAATGGAGTCAATACCCTACCTTGGGGTCACTATTCCATAAGAAATAATGAAGAGGAGGGGGAATGATAGCTTTAAATAATAAAAAATTGATTGTTTGCATCAGTGATTAGCCAAACTTTGTACGAGTGTGTGTGTATATAATTTCTCTCTTTTGTAATAAAGAAAACGTAAGAAAACATTTTTTTTCATCATCCATCCTTTGAAACTAATCGTGGTGGCATATCGCTCGATAAGGTGCGATGACCTCTAAACAACGAATGCGGAGAAGGAGAAGAAGAAAATTACCTCTTGCTAAGAGAGGGGGATTTCTTCCACTATTGCCGATGCTCGGTGTGTTGGGTTCGTTGATGGGAGGTGCCGCGAGCGTCGCGACCGCTGTGAACAGAGCCAAATCGGCTCGAAAACAGGTCGAGGAATTGCAACGTCACAATTGAAAAATGGAGGGTAAAGGTCTGTATTTGAGACCGTCGAAACGTGGGGGTGGTAGTGGAAGACGAAAAAAAAATCGAGACGAAGAAGAAAAAATTAAATCAATGGGGAAGATTGGGGGGAACGACGAACCATCAACTGGCTCGAGCATGCGTCAACATCCCAAATTTTAGAGGAGTATTAATGCGCGATGATTTACCAAAAAAAATTGGAAGGATGGAACGTGGTATCGTGAACCTCGACGACTCGAGAGGACCGGGTACGCACTGGGTCGCGTATATCAAGCGTGATAACAAAGTTAAATATTTCGATTCGTTTGGTAATCTCAGACCACCACCTGAATTGATAAAATATTTTAATGAATCATCATCGATACAGGTGACTTACAATCACGATCAATATCAATCGTACGACACGCAGATATGCGGACAGTTGTGCGTCGAATTTCTTCGAGGAAACATGTAAAATGTCGTCCTCAATCACTCTCACGCTATCGGGAAATTACAAAAATTTAAAGGCGAAATTTTTCCCACCGATCGATGTGAGCGATGATAATTACGAGCTCGGTTTGGTGGATTTTCAAACGTTTCATGTGATATCCAACGTCGATTCGAGCAACAATATGTTCTACTACGATGGGGGTAAGAGCATTGCGATACCGAAGGGATCGTACGAACTCAGCTCGATAAATAAGTATTTGCAACGAAAGATACCCCGTGGAGACAAGGAGGATCCCGAAGACGCGTTGATCCTACGCGCCAACAACAACACGCTCAAGAACGAGATCAAATGCAAATATTCGATCGATTTCAGTAAACCGAACAACATCGGTAACATTCTAGGATTCTCAGTAAAAAATCATGATTTGAAACCGAAGCAGTTGCACGAATCGGACATTCCGGTGAATATAATCAAGATAAATATCTTGAGAATCGAGTGCAACATCACATCGGGGGCTTACAGCAATGGAAAATCTGTGCACATCATTCACGAATTTTTCCCTAACGTTGAGCCTGGATATAAGATATCGGAAACACCTTCGAACGTCATTTATCTCCCGATCATTGTACGAGTGATCGATAGATTGACTCTCCGAATCGTTGATCAAAATAATGATATTGTGGATTTTGGCGAAGAGGAGATAACTGTACGATTGCATTTGAGAAGATGTTGATCTATTACACGACTGGTGGTGGTGGTCATGGTGGTGGTGGTGATGATCGAGGTGAGGGTGTGAATAAATTATCAACGTTCGATACATCGAACATTAGTCATGATGTGACGCTTTCTTCGTCATCACCGATCATTGGAAACGATAGAAAAAAAACAAAAATTGACGATTGAGAACGTAAAATTTTTCAGATCGTTGGGATTTCGAGTTCGCGGCGGTGGTGGTGGATTGGTGGTGGTGCGGTAGGAAAGTATCGAGAGTGCGAGGAGACGACGACGACGACGACGACGAAAGAGGAAGACGCGATGGACGACGTGTTGAATATCACGGCGACGCCGAGATACGACAACCGGATAACCAACGTTGAGATTCATGGCTATAATCCATACGCGAATACATCGTACGATTACAACGATGAGATACGCATACCAATACAACAACAGGATACAATAGTGCTACCGCACGAAAGTTATCTGTACGTCGAGGGAAAACTCAGCGGCGTTGAGAAAGATCCGACCGCAACGGCGGACGACGTGATCCTCATCGAGAACAATGGAATAGCCTTCCTGTTCGGTGAAATGCGTTACGAATTGAACGGTGTGGAGATCGATCGTTGCAAGAATGTTGGTATAACAACAACTTTGAAAAATTATGCCTGGCTCACCATGGATAAGAGCAACAACTTTCAAAACACCGCGTGGTCAATAATTGAAAAAACGGAGATCCATGAATTTAATTATTGCATACCGATGAGTATGTTTATGGGATTCTTCGAGGACTACAGACGCATTATTATGAACGCGCGACACGAGCTCGTACTGATAAGATCACGCGATGACCTCAACACTCTGTACACGACTTCGGGGAAGATCTTGAGGGCACCCACTATAACGCTAACGAGAGTACGGTGGAGAATGCCACATGCGACGCTCGACGACTACACCAAACTACAGTATCTGCGTATTCTGAAGGAGGATCGTCGTATAACCATGGCTTTTCGCTCGTGGGACCTGTACGAGTATCCTCTCTTACCCACCACTGAACGACACACCTGGTCCGTTAAAACATCCACGCAGATGGAAAAACCAAGATGCGTCCTGATCGCTCTGCAGACCAATCGAAACAATGATTTGAAAAAATCGATGACGAAATTCGATCATTGTAAAATGCGAGATTTAAAGTTATTTTTGAACTCAGACTTTTATCCGTACGACACGCTGAATTTGGACGTCACTATCGAAAAGACGAAACGCTATGGTATCCTGTATGAGATGTACATTAAATTCATTGGGTTTTACTACAATGATCATAATCTCCGACCAATGCTTGATCTTATTAATTTTCAAAGATTTGGACCGATAACAATCATCGATTGTTCTCACCAAAACAAATCAATGAAGAGCGGTACGGTCGATGTGAAGATCGAATTCGAATGCGTTGAAAATATTCCCGACAACACGAGCGCTTACTGTCTAATTATACACGATCGTGTGGTTGAGTACAACTCGCTGTCGAATATCGTTAGAAAAATTATATAAAAAATGTAACACAGTCGTCACAGAGAATTCTACAGCCTCGAACGTGTCACAAGAAGTTGCTTGTCGATCGCGCGCACACGGACGGCGATTGATATTTAAAAAGCATCATCTCACACACCGCACGAATGTGCAAACGCATTCAAATGTTATGATTATTGAGAATGATCGTAAAAAAGGATAAACTCGATGGTGAATCAACACCAAAAAAGCGTTCGACTCGAATCTTGAGGATCCTGATCTCATCGTTGGTACACATTCGATCCTTGAGAATGGTGTTGACTATGAAGCATGCGATGCTAACGTTGTTTGGAATATCACTCTCGTGGTGGATTATTCTGTCGTAAGCCCCCGCAGATCTCAACAAGTTGTGTTCATGATCGTTGTTGATTGTCAGTTCGCGGCTTTGAATTATAAAATATTTAGAGGGGGTCAAACTTTGATTACTCTGCTCGATCAATCTTTGCATTGGAGAAATAATCGAATTACAGTATTGTTGAGATATCAAATAACGCATTTTCACGAGTTTATCAATATTCGTCAAATACTTTACGAACGTAACCACGTGAAATTTTCCAGGAAAGGTATCATCATTGATTGATTCGTAATCATCCGAATCGATATCACCGCTATCAAGCTCCTCCAGCTCCTCCAGCTCCTCCTTCTCCTTCTCCTCTTTATTTTCATCATCGTTGATCGAAGAATCCCTCTCTTCCAAATCATCCGCTTCTCTAGAGTTCGGAGAATCATCTTCATCTTCATCTTCTTTTGTTATGGTCGAAACACTTCTCTTTGGCTGTGTGTCACTCGCCTCGTCCTCCTGCTCCTCTCCAACATCATCATCATCGGCTTTGACCCCAGACTCTTTCCCCTCCACATCATCTTCGCTGATCGTATGAAGATCGGACAAATTTAAGTAGACTCTCCTATTTGCGTCTCTGTCCACTCCATCCTCCTCATCTTCTTCATCTTCTAGATGTTGTCCCTCTTTTGAAACATCGTTGGAGTCCTCCTTGCCTGCATCACAATTCGCATCTATGGGATTGAAATAATTTGATTAAATTCTCTTTCTCTTCCTATTAACTTCATCATCATCATCATCGTTGTAGTCAATATCGCATCTTGAGCAACATTGTTTTCGATTGAATCAGTGTTTGGAATTGGAACAATTTGATCTCCATCCTCCTCATCTTTTTCATCCTCTACATCTGTCCCTCTTTCGTTGGAGTCATCATCCTCCTTGACTGCATCACAATTCACATCTGAAATAATTTGATTAAATTCTCTTTCTCTTCCTATTAACCTCATCATCATCATCATCGTTGTAGTAGTCAATATCACACCTTGAGCAACATTGTTTTCGATTGAATCAATGTTTGGAATTGGGACAATTTGATCGAATCTGACTCTCTTTCTCTTTCGATTGATCGCACCCTCGGTGTAATCGTTGTCATATTTTAAGATCAACGAATCGGTTTCTATATCTGTCACAATGGGAATATTTCCCACGTTAAACCCAAAGAAAGATTTGGCATTTCTAAAATAAAAAAACAAAAAATAAAAAAGTGAACTGTTTAAAGAGAGAGTGCAAAGAAAAATTTTTAAAAAATAATTACGGATCCAATGAAGAGTCATCAGAGATGTATGAAACTTGACCCTTTATACATAAAATTTGGGAATCTTGATAAATCGTACTGAGTCTTTGTAAAAATTGATTCATTAGAAACATCAATAGGGATCAATCATCAAATCGATCGTTAGACTTGATTATTTTATGGCTAACGTTCTTAGATCGAACGTAAAACGAGTCCTCGACAATCCTACTCTCAAAAATCACGATCAAAGTCGTGAGAAAAGCAGCACGTTCAGGAACAAATCCATCCCTCATTCTTTCTATAAACTTGAGAAGAAAAACGACTGCTTCTCCAGACATTATATCATACTTGGAATCACTAAAAAATATAACATTATTTCACAATTGTATCACATTTTTAAATTTTTGTAAACACTTACAAACTCAAAATTCTACATTCCTCCCTCTCCACACCAACAGTATATGTGGAACGATTTTCCTCATCCCTGTTTAAACATTTTTAATATGAAAATTGAAATTAATGAAAATAATTTCATTTCCCTACCTCTCGAAATTCATTTCAGAGACGTCTGGATTATCAATGAAAATTGTGAGTGGAGTTAGTTGAGAGGTGGCTCCCTCGCTATTCCTCTTTTCAATATTCGTCCTCTCTTGGTCGAATCTCAAAAAATAATAATGATAAAAATATATAATAAAGTGATGAAATAATTATTAGACTTACGATTTATATGATGCATCAGGATTTAAAAAATTTATTGTAATTGAAGAAACACTTTCCTTGGAAGATTGAACTCGACAATTCCAAGAAGCGGTTTTGAATGAAGTATCGAGAGATGATTTTATAGTTTGATGAAACATTTTGACACGAAGGGATACATTCGGAAACTGAGGATGGACGGAGAGTCAGACCGGTTATTTATCCTGATTCACGCATACATAGGAAACATGAATAAAACGCTTTTCGCTAATGAAGTGATAATGATATATAGGCAGAAGAGGCGTAAAATGTCTGTTTCCGACGCTCTCTGATAAATCCTGATTACTTTCTGTGTATGGAAAAAAAAAATGACAATGAAATCAACGAAGTGTGACAGGTGTGAATGTTAAAAATATATGAATAATCCACGAGTAAGAAAATTATTGATGACAAAGTGTAAGCAATAAACGTAATGTTCGATGATTGATAAATGTACAGAGATTTAAAAAAAAAGATGATATCTGTGAAAAGTAGCGGTGGAATCCGCTTAACCTAGTTGTGACACATGCTGTGTAATAAAATTATTGATGATAAAGTGGAAGTAATAAACGTAACCTTCAACGATTAATAGATAATTCGATGAGAAAGGCATGGATTGAAAGAAGACAATATTCGCCGTTGGTGCAATTCCCGCGCGAGATAAGGCGAGAGAGAAGCGATCTCCGTTCGCCGCGCGAGACGAGATAAACACCCACGCGTCCGGTCGGACACGCGCGCCCGGTCTGCCGATAATCGAGCGCGCGAACTTCCTCGCGTCGCGTGCTCTTCTGATCGCTAAACATCGATTCATTGATTGTTCGGTCAAATCTTTGTAATAGTAGTAGTAGTATTTTTACAACCTCCGAAACGTCCTGTTACTCGGATACTCGTCCTATAAATAAAAACAATGGTCCAGAACCTTCCGATCTAGAACCTCTGGACTCGTAGCGAAACACATCGTGTTACCCTGATAATCGAATATGAATAAAAAACAACTGCGTCACCCACGCATCGATCCGCGCGTTGGATCCGCGCATACTCACCCGACAGAAGAGCGCGCCATGGCGTTGACACCGCACTGTGACCGATGGAGGGTCACTTGAACGCCCCTTCATTAACCGACAGAGAGCATCACTTGTTTGTTTATAGAGCGCCACTGTCTGCTTACATTTCAAACTGATCGACAGAGGGCACCACATGTTTGTTTAAAGAGGACGCCACTGTTTGTTTACATTTTTAGTTTGTAGCATGACCGACAGAGGACACCACTTGTTTGTTTATAGAGGGCACCACTGTTTGCTTACATTTTTAATTCGCGAAGTTACCGACAGAGGGCGCCACTTGTCGGTCACGTGGTATGGTCACGTGGTGTGGTCACGTGGTATGGTCACGTGGTCCACCGCCATCTTGGTTGCCATGGCAACGGTCACGTGGTACGCCGCCATTTTGTTGTTTACATTTTGTGCCAGTATCGGCATTGTTACACTACTACTGATAATGGAATGTGAAACATTTGCGAGTATCTGTTGAGCTCTTGAAGGTTTGCTAAAAACGTAAACAAAAAACTTTTTTTTCCCGACTACGCTAAAAAGGCCCTATTTCATGCGTGTAACGGGGGTGGAAAGTGGCCGATTCTTGACGAGTGGGAGCAAAAGTAATATAGCGGCAGGAAAAGTGATTCAGCGGGAGGAAAAGTGAACTTTTCCTCCCGCTCGTCAAGACTCGGCCAATTTCCATCCCCGTTGCAGGCATAGGCATATGGCCACTTTCTAGCACAGTCAGAAAAAATAGCATATGCCACTCGGGAGGAAGTGCTTTTCCACCTTGTGTGAATTTCTGCCCTCGCTTCGGTCGGGCATCAAACTTTACACTCGGTGAAAAGATGCACTTTCCTTCCTTGTAGCATAATATACTATTACTCACTTGGCGTTCGTCTCGTCGTCACTGAAAAGTGGCTCCTGTCCACGAGGACACAGTTTACCCTTCGCGAGTTTTCATACCTTTTTATATGTGCAACTGGAAAAAAATGAAACATTAATGCTCGATGACAATATGACACGAACTACGAGGAAATGTAAAAAAAAACTCACTATTTCTTGTCGGGCCTGACGATTTGCTGGATCTTATAGCGGCGTGTGAAGGACAAGAACCATCGCGAATTTTGCCATATCCATTTCGGAATGTATTCTTTCCTCGATTTCTTCAGTTTGCGTTGATAAGCTTCGTTTGTCACTCTTGTGATGACATCAGCCGGGAGTGTAGGATTTCTTTCCATCACATCACAAGACGGCACCAACTCGCACATCAATCTGCCAAAATGTTCGGGATTATCCGTCATATTTTTAAAATATTTTGGCATTTCGTTACGCCGTTTCTTTTACTCTTTAACTGGTTAGATACTTCCGCGATCAGATTTTGTATTAAAGGATATCACATCTGCAACGTTTGACAGTTGTTTGAAAATGACTGACAAACCTTGTAGACTGTTGACTGGTCTCGGAAAAAACTAAACGGTAACGGAGTAAAAGAGAAGAGGTAAAGAAATCCCGAAATATGAAATAATTTGCTGGACGATTCTGAACATTTTGCTAGATTGCTTTGCGAATTATTACTGTGACGTTCACCCTAGGCGGCCCCCTCGCTAGAGACGAGCTTGGGCGAATTTTAACCGGGGCACCGAAAATCCCCCTTCTAGACATACCTTTGGTCAAATCGTCTCGAACGTTCGAGAACGTTCGAGATCGTTGCCCCACTCACCCACTTTTCGGCGCGCGCCGCGAGAATACGCCGGGGGGGGGCGAGATAGTGGGAGCACAGCGCGAGCGATAGTGCCGCGTACAAACCCGCGATCGGGTATAAATTGTCGAGCGCGACACAGAGACGGCACTTACTATTTCTCGACGGCGATGAAGAGAAGGTAAGTCAAAGCCTGGTTGCTTATGGTGACATGAGCATAGCCAGTGTACCATCCAAGAGGCTAGGAGTCACCGGTGGGGACATCGGCTATCCTAGCTTTCTCATCCCCGTAACCTGAGAATAGGGAGGCAACCCGACAGGATGAACTCGGAAGCGAGTACCGGTGGGGTGGTAGGGACACCACGTATCACGCAGCTCTCGTGGAAGCCGAACTCTCTGCCGAGGATCCGACCTTGGGCTGGCATGGAAGAGTATGGGAAGGCTTCCCATACGACTCCCCGTAGGCGCCGGCACCGGGTTCTGGTAGACAACGGGGAAAGGAACAGAAGGACCTAACACCTGGTCGAGAAGAATAAAACCGAGAATAATTGGCCGTTTACTTAAATTAAATCAATTTTCGTTGCTCACAATAATTCAGTTCAAATGCTAACGGCTGGCTGACGCACCGTCGCATTAAATTTAACGAATAATCTCTTTTCTATTATCGAAATAAGAAGAAGTTTCTGTTTGACCGGCACGATGCTAAAACTTAAGATTAAGATTTAGAATCAAAAATAATATCCTTTCCAGTTTATGTGCAGCTGTTTCAGTTCAACATAAAGAAGTTTCACAACAATGAAGAAACCAACTGTTTCACAATTTTTAATAAATATTTAAATAAACAATCAATTTTTCTAGTAACCGATTGCCTACAAATATTTCTCGCTCGTCCCGAACCCAACGTCCACAGGTCACCTGGTAAAAATAACTAGGCCCAAAAAGTGGAACGTTACAGTACATTTTGGCGAAGCGATAAAAAAAATGCTAGCTTTTCGGCCGACGGTAAAGAAGTAATGTCAGAAGTTTATAAATGCAAAGTTCAACATTTGCCGAAGGAAAAAATACGTGACATCCGGTTTACAAATCTCACTTTCCGACCGGGAGTGACGTCATACGGAACATCACATACAGTTTCATACATTACACATTCATGCATACACATACATTAGTCATACAGTTTCGACGATTTCATTTTTGAACCGGAAGTGACGTTTTCCTTTATGACGTTACTTCTGGTTGCGAGTCGTACAGTACGTTTTTTCGTACGTCATCAGTTATCCCTCTGTTACGTCCTGTGAGTTTTCGGCCGAATTCACCGACGCAACTGACCAAAAATCCACAAAATTGGGACGTATTCGTGGAAAATAATTAGCCGCTGAGAAACAATTATGTGTGCAGTAATGTATCAGCTAATACTGAATGACTCGATTCAGTGATTGGCATAGCAACAGATTGGTACGGTCATGTAACCAAAAGACGAAACGGAAATAAAATATCAAAGGGATATTCGCGTTGCTAGAGGGGTATCATCGGCAGCGAGGATGCCTTCGGCTACCTGAGGACCCATTGTTTCAATTGAGACGAGAAAGGCTATCCGAATCTTTAGCTGTATGCGTCGGGAGACGGTGCCTTATCTCTCTAACACGTAGCGCGTAGCGACGCACGTACGCACACAGCGGTGCAGCCAGAGAATTGGTGTGACTGCCTCGGGGCGACTGATTGGGAAAATCACCGTTGGCTCTTACGAGTGCAGCACCTCTCGGGGCATAATTATGCGCAACGTTCATTTAAAATTGTGGAATTGATGTTAATGAAAACAATGTTGGGATGAAGCGGACGTGGGAGTTTGGTCGGAAAGTAATAAATTCGTTAATTATCCAGTAGAATCACGCATGAAAAGTATTTTGGGTCAAATCGTTAATATAAAATTATTATAAAAATTTATGAAATATTATCATCTATTATTATAATCATTAGGGAAGTTAATTAACCCGATAGAATCACGATTTTGCTGTCAATAAAATAGTTAAATAAATTAGTCAATAACAGGGAATTAGTTATTATCGTTCAGAAAAATATTCAGGGACATTATTATTAATTTAAGAAAAATTAGAAAAATTATCCGTTGAAAAACAGGAATGTATGAGCAATATTTAAAATAATTCGTTAGATCAGGGTTAAAACTTTTGATAGAAGCATCGTAGGAACTTCGTTCAAATTTGTAAACTATTATTATTTAAATCAAAAATTAATGGAATAATTTGTTTATCCGGGAATTTGTTGCAAAAACCGAAATTGCGAAATTATTAAAATAAGTTACGGAAGACGCCGAAACCGATCGATAATTACCACGGAGGGGGCAGCTGATGCAACGCACTGCTTGGAGGCGCGGGCGCCCCCCGATCAAGACAATAAAAGAAGCTCCCCAAAGGGCGCATTATCACTTCATCACTGCACTTCGCCACTTCCTCACTGTCTGGACACCTACGTGTCAGTCTTCGACACCACTTCGAGACATTACTTGTTCGCAATTCACTTGTCGATACCCAGTCAGAAATTTATTTCCATCATTAAAATCTGAACTTTGAAGTCGGGAAGTTAAATAAAGTCTTTAAATATTTCAACGGATAAATAAATCGGAGTTTCAACGGAACATTATTTCATCACCTATATTCTTCATTATCAACATTCATTGTCTTCAACATTCCTCGTTGACCCAATCGACTTTCACTAAAAGAAAGAACGAAGGAAGGAAGGAAGAAGGAATTCGGGATTACGAACTTTACATCCTCATCAATCGATCATCTCGACTTAATCGAACATTTCATTCATTCCTAATCACCGTAAGTTATCAAATCCTTTTATTTTAAAATCATTTATTTTATTTCATCAATCGTCTTTGGAAATTTTATTCTTTTGTTGATTTTACCGATCAATAATTAAATACTTTCGAATATCCGGGAATAATTAATAATCTATGGGAATCTGAATAAGTTAATAAATTGAAGAGATTTAATATCCGGAAGTCGAGGTTTATCAATCTTTCCAAGTGAGAACCGAAGTATAGAGCAACGAACTCGACGGCCAGTGATAACGTTAGCTCGACTCGGTGCAGCGCGGTGCGAGCCATCGGGGGTCGTATTACACCTAGGCCTTCGTACGGTGTGTCAGGGTCACGCGGAGATTCGTAATCGTCCAAGTGTGGTAGAGACTGCGCGCTAATAATCGAGCCACGCATATTATTTTGGCACACAAACTTAGCCCATCCCTGAATAAATTTCCGAAAGGTTAGATTCAAAAGGGGCATTGTTCTGAAAGAGCGTCACATGCGATAAACGCGTAAAAGGGAGAGAAATCTCCTTGACCGTAGATGCAGGAAAAAGCTGTTCAGGACGTAACACCTCCAACGATCTCTCTGACGATCCATCCGATGATCCCCCCGACGATCCCCCCGACGATCCCCCCGACGATCCCCCGGACGATCCCCCCGACGATCCCCCCGACGATCCCCCCGACGATCCCCCCGACGATCCCCCCGACGATCCCCCCGACGATCCCCCAGACGATCCCCCCGACGATTCCCCCGACGATCACCCCGACGATCCCCCTGACGATCCCCGACGAATCCTCTCGAACCAAATTTTCGGTCTTCGAAGACAAACATTTGTTTCTATAAATAAATATTCTTTGCCAAAGTTCATCACGCATTTTTTAAAATAGATAACTAGACTATATTGCGTGTGCCTTGCGCACGACTGAACGTGTGTCCTTAATTTACACGGTTTCTGGTACTGACTGCATTCGAGATACATTTCAGTGAAAAGTAACAAAATTTTTTGTAACGGCACTTCCTGTTTGAAAACTCCACTTTTAAAATGGAAGTGACCGGAAAACGTCACTTCAGATTTGAAAATGTCATTTTTTAATCGGAAATATGTCACTTCTGGATATTCCCACGAATTGTTCCGCAGCCCGCGCCGAAAAAACAGTCTTGGCGCGAGTCTTATTAAGACTCTTGGCAACAGTTTGGCGCAACGCTGACAAAGCGTTTTGTCAGCCGTCTCAGAAAGCGTATCGGAGAACGTCTTGACGAAAGTCTTGCCAAGAATCTTAACACGAGTATCGGCTTTGACCCGCACCAAGACTCTTTACAAGACTCTTTGCAAGACTGAAGAATCTTTCTCAGACCGTGGTCGAGACTTAAACCACCGCTAGATTATCGTCGAGAAAAAATTTGAATCGTCCTGGTCAGTCTACCGCCGAGACGTTTTCCATGACTGTCGGATCGTTCTGGGTCTTTTGCCAAGCCCTTTTGCAGGACTGCACAGTCTTCCTCATACTATCGCTAAGACCATTTTGAAGAGCCCGGAAACGTTCTCAGACGGTCGCCAAGACTCGCGTATCTGGAACGATCACCTGTATATTATTGACGATAAAATCTAAATCGTTATTGTATGACGATGGCCAAGACTTTTCCCGAGACTGTTGCATGTTTCTCGGATGTACTGCAAGCCCCCTTCCAAGACTGCAGCATCTTTTTCAGATCATTGCCAAATACCCTTTTCAAGACTACATAATCTTTCACAAACCATCGCCAGGACTCGTTCCCGGATTCCAGAATCTTTCGCAGATCATCGCTAGGACTCATTCCAGGACTGCCGAATCTTCCTCGCACCGTCGCCGAGACCTCTTCCAATACTGCAGCATTTTTCGCAGTATTGGTCGAGGCCCTTTCTGAGACTGCAATACGAATGCAGCATCTTTCGCCAACTATTGTCAATACTCCTTCCGGACTGCATCATCTTTCTTACACCGTTGCCGAGACCTTTTCCGATACTGCAGCATCTTACTAAAACCGTTGTCAGGACTCCTTCCAGAACTGCGTACTCTTTCTCAGACTGTCACCGAGACCCGTTCCGATACTGCAGCATCTTTCGCAGACCATCACGAAGACTCCTTCCGAGGGGTGGAACCGTGAGACCGAACCAAGTTGCCAAGAAAGTCGAACCGGTTGCGAAGAGTCTCGACAAGACTCTTACCAAGACTCTTACCAAGACTCTTACCAAGACTCTTACCAAGACTCTTACCAAGACTCTTACCAAGACTCTTACCAAGACTTTTACCAAGACTCTTACCAAGACTTTTACCAAGACTCTTACCAAGACTCTTACTCAGACAGTTAGTTACAGTGTGTTGTAGCGCGATTTCCTTCGAGCGGAGAATCGCCTACCGAACACCCGAATTTCTCTCCCTTTTATTTTTCCCGAAAGGGATGGGCGCCAGGTGCATCGGAATGCACCGAGAGAGAAATCGACCAGTCCCGGCTGAACTGCTGTCGTCTCGAGGGCAGAGTGGCTGGATAAGCGACGGTGGTACGGAAGCACAATAAATAAATAAATAAATAAATAAATAAATAAATAAATAAATAAATAAATAAATAAATAAATAAATAAATAAATAAACGCGAACACAAAAATACGGGAACCAAAGACTCGAATATTTTATTAGATCAAACAAAAAAGTTACTAAGTGGAAAAACCGGAGAACCCGGAGTAAAACCCTCGTCCCGTAATTCCCAAAATCAATTACAAATTTCTTAAACGCAGAATATTTGCCCGGTACACGGGACTTGCTCGCTTCGACACACACACACTCTCACGCACGCACACAGCCGGTCGCGCTCTCCCGGATCTTCTTCTTATTCTCACGCGGGATCTTTTCATCTAAGAATCGCACACACGCCCAGCGCGAAACAAGCCCCAACGCTCTCATTCACCCCCGCCCGATTTAACGCAGCGACAGAAAAACATTCACCCGGCCGGTTAAACACGGCAATAATAATAATCATTCACACCCTTTATCCCGCGCTCGAAAACCCGCAAACGACGACTCGACTAACTGACACACTTCTCTGTGAAACACTTCTCAAGGCGACACTTTCGAACCCCTCCCGGAATTTAATCAATTTACGGTAAAGTTTACAATTAATACTCCCGGGAAAACGTTTGACGGCTTTGAGTAAGACCGTGTACGGCTTCCCGGCCCGACCACGCAGCATCAAACAAAATCCAAACCGTAGAACACACATACACACACCGAATCACGGCGGCGCCGATCTCTCCGGCACGGCCGAACAAAGCACACCGTCGTTATACAAAATGTACACTTTCCCGTGAAACGGGAATTAGACACAACGCTTACAAAGATCTCTCGCCGTTCTATACAAAACAAAAGTCCCCTGGACAAGAGCTCACCGTATCGATCGAAGCGCGGGTTCAAAGAGGAAACCGGTTGGATAATACGCCGTGGAAACTTTCTTCCTTCCTTCCTTCCTTTCTCAACGGAAAATTCCCGGAACCCCACGGTCTCTCGCTCGATCCGCTCGCTCGGTCTCTCAACGGAGAAGTGCCCCGAGTATCGATGCGCGATCGCTCTCGTTAAGGCCCCACAACACGGTGCGAGCGCGGGACGAGGGTACATTTTTCGAAATTTTTTACAAGTAAACTATGTGTCGAAATTTTTTAATAATTCTCGTGGTCAATATATACATAGAAGAGTGTATAAAAAATATTTATCCTAATACACAGAGTTGTTTGCGGTATACGTCCAGACAAAAAGTGCACTCCGGCTAAATTGTTGCTCGGCGGTCGACATCGATAAAGCTATACAGTTCATCTGAAAAATAAAAGAAAATTTATTTAGAAACTAGACACTTAGGTTTACATCATAACGTAGGGAAAACCCGATATCACAAAAAATAAAAAATGGCGGACCAGCAAATTTTTTACTTCAAATTTCACGAAATTTTTTGTAGTGTTTATATTTTTTACAAATGGAAGGGGACCGTTTATGAAAAAATCGCTAAGTGGAGACGTAGAGACTGGCTTTGCGAACAATTTAAAACTTGGCCCATGCAAATTGAATGTATAGTTTTTTTAAATATGTCGTCGACTAGGCTGAAAAAAGTATTTTCGAGAAAAACGCGTGCAAAGTTTTGGTAACGAATAATTCGTACGTAAAAGCTAAATTTTTTCTTGTCTGTTATTATAATATTTTTCACCGTTAGTCTGCTATTCCTGAGCCATAGAACAGCTCGCCAGTATCCATAGATTGATTGGTGTTTTGATTTTTTCCACGCAAACGTCCCTTATGCGTGCTTTTTTTGGCTTCGAGGTCGGCGTTAAATATACGTTTCTCGTCCATGGTTTCACAATATCGATAGAGCGTCTCGCCAATTTTTATATTTAACACCTCCAATACATTTATGAGGCCAATATAGCCATTGTTAAAAAGTATTGAGGCGATATTAGCGGCAGTTTCAACAGTGGGATTGCCGTTCAACGATGCCTTTGACGCAAATTTCCACATAACGGAGTTTAAACACTCGTTGTTATTCTGATTAAAACCACCTAAACATCGTTCAAGAAGTTCGTTCTTACTGAGGTCTCAATGGCCTAACGGAAATATCTTTCAAGAATTGTGAACCATGCAGGCCAACAAAGAGTCGGTAGGTAGCAGACTTGGTCGGCGGCCGCACACCTGCCGCTCGGCGCGGTCGCTCGCTTCGAACCGTTTCACAGAAAATGCTGTATCTTCGTCAATTTTACAAATTTCTTCAAAAAATTTTGTGAGAACATTTTTAACACATGCATCATTCAGAAAAAAGAAAAGAAAAGAAAAAAAACAATTTGCACCGTGTTGTGGGCCTTAACGTGCCCGCCTACCCCTGCCTAATCGCACGACAATTCGGATGCTTCCGGGCCGCGCTCGGCCCTTTCCGACACCTCGTAGCGCTTCGCTTATCGACCCGATCATTGATTTTCACGCGACAGATGACTTCCTCGCGGGCCGGTAATACAGGGGTCTACAGGGGTACTCAGTCCCCCATGCTTAGAGACTCCCGGTGAATCCTTTAACGGTGCACAGCCCGAGACTCCGGACGACTGTGCAATAACGGCGAGGCTGCTTTCGGCGATGCCCTGATGATCTTAAAGCAAAATTCTTCATCCCGTTGTCCGTGACTTCGACGGCAGGAGGGTAAGGCTTCTCGAGCACGTCTCTTCCCTCGACATTTCTCCCGGCGACCTCGACGTCCGACGCTCTTCTCGAAAAACGGCGCTCTCGCCCCGGCGTACATGAAATTTGTATACAACTGGATTATTACATATTTTTTCTTGGCAATTAGGCCCTGCGGTGTCGCCTCATGTGAGCCCGAGCGAGCCGAAAAATTACGGCCTCGAGATTAGCCGCGCTACAGTGTATATATATTAGGGTGTGTCAAAAAAATTCATTTTTTTTTAAATTTTTCTCCCATCTTTTTAAACTATAGATTTCAATCTCAAATTGAACTTTGCGAAAGGCGGTGCCTAGAAAAAAATCCTAAGAGGTGCCGCATTCGACGTTTGTACACAAAAATGCGGCACCTCTCAAACTCAATTGTCAGTGACTGCCTTCCGCTGGATTTTTTAATCGATGAAAAAATGTAGTTCTACGGGGTGGGAGGTTAACTTGTTGTCTTTTGTTTAATAAACACAAAAGATTTCGATTTTTTAATTCGTATAAAGAAAACTATAAATGTCCAGTAGGGTGAATTTGTTGAAAAAAAGTTCTTCCCACCCTCCAAAAGTATATATTTTCATCTAAAAAAACACCTCCCGAAAGGTGGTCGTTGACAATTACGTTTAAAAGGTGCCGCATTTTTTGGGTACAAACGTCGAATGCGGCACCTCTTAGGATTTTTTTGCTAGGAACCGCTTTTCGCGAGGTTCAATTTTTAATCGAATTCCATACTTTAAAAGGGTGGGACCAACATTTAAAAAAAATGTCCTTTTTGAGAAACACCCTTATATATATATTATCACGGAAAATCTTACCTTTCCGGACACTTCGGCCCCAACTCTCCGAAGTCCGCCCTCCCTGCTCGAGAACGCGACTTTGCTCGATGCCGAATCTCGGGGCTCGAACCCACGACGAGATTAAGAGTTCTCTAATGCTGATCGAACAAAGTCGTCCCCGCGTGGCAAGGTGGACGCCACTAGTTCGCACGCGATTGGGCGCCAGGTACCAAGGTACCACCGCTCGAAAGCAGCATATTTATTTAGAACTCGCGGCGAGTTACGGGGCGAGCGAGGGAGGCGGGCAAGGTGAAGCCGGCGAGACTCCGACTAGCTCAGCCCACCTGGGAGATAATGGTAGAGGGGGGTGGACGGGCGAGTGAACAAGTGCCATAACAACAATTCATTTATTTTTATTCGTCATGTGACGGCCAAATCGAGATAACACAAATCGCAGATATAATGATCAAACATAAGTGGGCGCAGCCGACACCGGTAATTTAGCCTAGCGGTACGCGGATGAAACGGAAGTTGAACGGGGAATGTAGCCGGGGCGAAACTATTACGACGGAACAATGTAGCCAGGGGGAGATGAAACTATGGTCAGGTGGTGTATGTAGCCAAAGATAAAATTATTATTGCGAAGGGGGAAATGTAGCCGACGGAGAAGTGACCGACTAACTACGACCGGGAGAGAAGACGAAAATGTAGCCGAGACCGAAATACCGAAATTACTACTTGCTGCAAAATCTAGGGGAAATCCGCGGAAGCGTTAACTATTGCCGAAAAAGAAATGTAGCCGACCATAAATTATCTATTGTTAATATGAGGTGTAGCCAGGCATAAATTGTCTATTGTTAATATGAGATGTAGCCAGGATAAAACTTATTATTGCCGAAATGAGAAGTAGCCAGTTGACGACATTACCGGCGTACACGGAATCGGAAAAAGAGACGTTAGCAAAACTCGAGGTATGGGAAAAAACGTAGGCTGTCGGGAATAATAATGCTTACGAAGAACTAAAGAAGGAATCGAAAAGGGTCACGATTGCCAGAGGAAATTAAACACCAAAAAACTAAATGCCGATGTTACGTCTCAGCGGTCTATTTAAAATTACGAGACATGTGCTCGTCGAGTCGCGGCGAACGGATACTTGTCTGCAGCGATAAGAGGTATCTTTAAACTTTATCGCTGTCAGCTCAGAGGTGATAGCCGGATCGCGAGCCTCAGAGGTCGGGGAAAGGAAGGACGTGTACGCAACTAGATTGAAAGGGTCCGCTCTCCGTACGGAATGATTATTCTGTTCCGGTTATGACGAAATAGTTGTAGATTTATTAAAATGAAAAGGGAATGCGGTTTTACAATTGATTAGTGGAAATTACCGAGCGAGAATAAACATTTAATCGAATGAGTTTTAAATCGAGCTTGTCTCGATTCGTTAGAGTTCAGAATACGCAATTATTTAAAGAAACGAATTTTATCGGTTGACAAAGTTTATGAAAGATTTATTATAACTGTCGGTCGCAGCCGATCAGTTCTAAGTTTTATTTTCGGGATTTCTTAGTTTGTCGGGGACTGGTGGAAGACCGGTCTGACTGTTCGCTGTTAGGTTTCGATCAAGACTGATTTGATTTCTGTACGCTGGTTGCCGTGAAGCGGCCAGAATTGCTGAGCTCGCACGCCACGCGCGAGCATGGAAAAGACCCAAAAAGCGGGAATTAAAATAAGCGAACGCTCGCGTCTGGCGCGAGCGGATACTGATTGCAGAAATTTGATATTTGCGTCCGGTCGAGAGTGAAGGAATCGAACGACCGGACGGCTAAATGCAATTATGCAAAAACCCGACCGTGTGAACGGAAACGAAAAATAAAATATTTAAATGCTAATCCCGTGAATAAAAGTTTCGCCTTGGAAGGTATTTATGAAATCTTAAATTTAGAATATTTGTGAATGCGATAAAATTATGCTCAATCGGTAGATTGGCTTAACCCGAGGGCAGGACGTAACACCTCCCCTTCTGATAATTAGTCGAGGCTACACCATGCCTCGACTATTAGAAGAACTACGGCGAAGCTAGTCCTGCCAACGTTTCGAAATCCCGTAAATATATATGTATATATATTAGGTAATGATGTGCATATAATTTGTCTTAGATAGTTTCGAATGTACATATGTTTTTTTTTTTTTTTTTTTTTTTTTTTTTTTTTTTTTGACGGTGCCGATGAAGCGGAGTCGTGCATGGGCGTGCCCGTTGTCTCGGGATCGGCAGTTTCGTGTTATATAGGTACGGGAGGCCACAGGTAGCCGTCATCCGGTCATGTTTCCAGAGAGGGGCGATGATTGTTCCGAATGCAATTGGTGCGTGTCGCCATCTAGGCGCCATAGTCGTTATCGTTCCTTGGCTATAAATTCGGACCTGCAACTATCGAAAAGTCTTTGTAGTGCGAGATAGGAACACTGGGTGTGGTTGAATCTTTGCTTACCTTGGCCAGGAATTTATACTTAGGGTATTTATTATTATGTTTTTCGCTCTCTCTCTTTCCCCTTTTTTTTTTTTTTTTTTTTTTTAAACCATCCCGGAATTTAACCGTTCCGAGTACGGGATGCGTGGTCGGCGCACGTCCTGCGCCGACGGTAGGGCTCTGGGTGCGCCCCTTGGGGGAGCAAGGATGGCAGGATACGTGGTCGGCCGGACGGTCGGTACTATCGTCGGAGTTGGTGCCGACCGAGTCCATGGGGCAGCTTCCGGGAGAGGTGGCGGTTCCCTTAGCTCGACGATCTCGATTGGTGGTCGATCGTCGAATCTCGCCCTGCGCCCGATCGAGTGGCGACGTCCTCGTTTCGAGCATCCCTTTGTCGTGCACAGCCATCTAAGTTTCGAGATGGCAGAAAACTTCCAGGCCAAGCCTAGTATTATTAGTATGGTTCCAAGCCCTAAGCCTGAATATCCGGTGATCGTCTCTAGCCGACGGATCCTCCCGTTGACGGTCCTGTGTTTCAATAGTTCGTTAGCACGGTTTATTATCGACTGGAATTCCGTGTCTCCATTGGACAGATCGGGATCTTGATTTTTATTCGATTTCTCGGGGGTAGGAGTGTCGATATTGGAGAGAAGGTCGGATAATTCTGGAAAGTTGGAGGTGTTCATACTCCTTTGGTAGAGGGCGGAAATGTTCAAAGTGGTCCGGGGGGCAAATTCTGTGGCAATGGCCGTTGTTATCTCGTCCGAGGAAGTGAGGATGACCGACTTAGATCTGGCCTCGCAACGTGGTTTTAGCTGGAGGATTCCGGTGCCGTTGACAACGACGGTGTGCGTCATCCGATTCTCGCATCTAATGCGAAGGGTTTCGGGTGTCGCGCCGGAGAATACCCACTGGTTAGCGGTGTGTACCCGCGACCAGTGTGTTTTCCTGCTATTCCTAATTCGCACATCACATTTTTCAAAGCCTTGAAAACCGGGTTCCGCGAGGATTCTCACCTCGCAATCGCTGTGAGAATCGGTCTTATAATGGATGTTTAATTTTTTGCAGATGTATATTTTCCCAATGTTTTTGCAGTTGTTAATATCCTCGTCAGTTAGACGGAAATATGATTCCAGGTCGTCACTGATAGCCGTGAAGGGCGAGCTAGGTTTTATATATGCGAAGCTCGCGCCCTCGCGATGGGAATATTGATAAATCGGTAAGGGTATGTTTTTGAAGAGTTCGTAGACCTTCAGGTCTAACAAAGGCACAGAGATTATATAGACGAGTTTCCCGCGGGAATGATAGATGATGATCTCGGATAGCTTTAGCAGATCGGGAGCATTCCTGGTTTGCAACGGTACCGGGAACTCGGAGTTTGGCCTTGCTCGTTGAATGGCCTTCGCGCCTTGTATTATCTGCCGTGGTGTTAGGAGTCTGGGGTGTAGCTGTCCCTGTTTGGCAAACAGGATAGCATCCGTTATTATCGCGGTGTCAAGCTCGTTCTCGGAGACATAATGCTCGAGAGTAGCGACAGCGTCGGCTAGTCTTTCGTCATGCCGCATGGACTCCATCTTATCCGTGATCAGTGTTAGGGCCCGTGACATATTTGCAAATTTGTACGAAAAGTCTAAAGAGAGGTTTCCGATTTTCACTCGGTCCTCGTTGAATTTTGATTTCATTACGTGGGTCTGGTTGGCTACTAATTCGATGACCGAACGAGTGTCGTTTTCGAGAGATTCGATTCGCTCGTTATAGAATGCTGCGTCCTCGGCGTCCAGTGTACCGAAGAGGGCTCGGCTTATCGTTCCGATGAACCCCAACGGTGCTCGCTTCCGGCGATCTGCGTCTTGGTAATCTCGTGTGAGGTCTTCGATGTCTTTTTGCTCTTCGCCCAGGGATTGGATGGTGTCGAGTACTGCGGTCAGCTGCCCCCTGATGGTGCAATGGTCGCGCAGAAAATGGCATTCTCGCGATAGTTTTGACCATTCGGTGTCGAGATCGTTCCTTCTTTGGAGGAATGTGGACAGATCGATATGAGTGACGAGATTCCAGGCTGTTTGGTGGGTCCTGAGAGATCCCCACTGGTCCGAATAGATGCCCGGGTTGTTCGCTATCGCGGTTATCGCGTAGCCGTCATCCTCTTGCGCCGACCTGTAATCAGCGTTTTGCATGAGAACATGAGTCCAGCGAGCGGATGCAGTTTAGCTGACGGATTTCTTTTTTCTTTTTCTTTTTCTACTGGGCCGTCGACGGGCCCCGTCATTAATTGTTTCGACGTCGACGAGTGAGCACCGTGAATAGTTGGTGTCATGGACGAGATGCGGAGGTTATTTGGTTTCCGGATTTTTCTGGTAAGTTATTTTTATTCATTTAATTTATTTAATTCTGCTGTTTTCTTCGCGTAATTGTTGTTTTATTGGTTTAATTGTTATGGGTTTTTATTCGGCTTTATTTCCTTTCGTGCAGGAGTGGTTGGGTGTTCAGCAGCGAGCACGTCTGCGGAGGAAAGCCGCTTACCAACGAATGTTGGTCCAGTGCCGCCGCAAATACTGGAGGGAAATTCACCTCGTCGTCAATGACGCCTGGTACCATGACTGGGGTCTGGGGGTGCGCGAGATGTTTGAGCGGGCCCAACATCCACCTGGCTGGCGTGCAGAGGGCCATCGGCTGGCCTCTGGAAGGTGGCTTCCCCCGGGTCCAAACCCTCGGCCGGCTGGGGAGAGCGGCTCTGACTCGGAGGACGAGGAGGTTTGGGATTACGTCGTCCCGAACCGCCCGGCGAGGCCGTTTCCGGGCTACCGAGCTCTGCCGTGGAACGAGCGCTAGAAGATCGGTGTATATATATATATGTGTAAATATATACATATATATATATATATGTGCGCGTGTGCGTATTTTGAAATGTCACGATTCGAGGTTCGATTTTGTACACTGTGAATTTTATTGCAAAATTATTATTCTGAATTTATTTGACGTTATTATTCCAAATTATTATTGTTTTCGGGCTTTGTTATATTTATGTTTGTGTGTGTTTTTTTTTTTTTTTTTTTTTTTTTTTTTTTTAAACAATTATACCGGAAATTTTCCGAATCAATATTCGTGTCTCAACCCTTGACTTCCCCTATTGGTTAGGTCGAATAGTTATAACGAGCGTGGGGGGGGGGATCCGTCGGAAAGCCGCTGTCTTCTCCCTCCCCCCTTCGTCGGACTTCTCTCGTCGCAAAGAAGTGCTCAACGAAGGTGCTCGGCGGATGTGGATCGTCACCGAGAATGATAAGGAGTTCGAGTTTCATCCTCCAAGTTGCCGCGAACGCGGGGTTCTGGTAGTCGTGACGCGAATCTGCATCATGGAACAGCTAGGCGATTTTTATGCCGTTCTTCGTGAATATTTGTTTCGGGGGTTGTGCCCTCGGTGTCGAGTTCCTAATAACACCGGCAGGTGTCTCGGATGGGCATCTTGTTATTGTGCGTGGGTCGCACGCATGACCGAGTTCGAGAACAATAGTTTCGTGACGTGCTATTTGTGCGGCTCAGAGGTCCATCAGGTTTCCCTGGAATGGCACGCCGAGCGTTGTTTACGTCGTCTCGAAACGCTTTCTCCCTTCCGCGTTTATCCTCGAGACGATGCGTCAGAGGGGGCTGGAGCCGCTTAGCTTTTTAGCTTCGCGAATTCGTGACAGAATTTCTAGTAAACTAGTAGTCTAGTAGCCAATAAAAGTGAAAAGTAGTAGTAGTAGTAAAGAAAAAAAAAAAAAAAAATGATTAAATAAAAATGATAATAATAGGAGTAGTAGGGATAACAGTAGGAATAATAATACTAGTAGATAATAGAGGTGATGGTGCTGATAACGTCATATGCTTGGGATTAGCCGGACACGGGACCTGCACGGAGGTATGAATATATATACGATGTAAGTATAAGTACGTTCGGATGTACATAGCTATTTATCCTCCTCTCTTTTCCTCCCTTTTGTTCGGGGGTCTTGAGGCGAGCACTCGCCTCCCCAGTCCCCACTGGGTTCGAGGGGTTCCCGAAAATTATGATTATCGCTAGCAAGGGCGAAGCATCTCCTAATGAGAGGAAGAGAGACAGTTGGTCTACCGTAAGGTTCGCGCGGCGGCCTGGAGTATACTAAAAGTGGCCAGTATATAGTTCTTGCTATTGTAGCGCGGGGCCTGAATCGGCCACGCAGTCGGTGGCTATGGAGATTCGAACGGCCGCACCAGGCGGACGCGGAGACCGGGGCGAGGAGCTCGGGGGGCCCGCTCGACGGTGGTCAGAGCGAGTCGGGTGGATACCCGTTTACGTTCGTCGCAAGGATGGTTGCAGCATAGGCGCAACCTCTCTCCCTCGACCGCGGCCCAGAGCTGTAATGGGTT
Source organism: Amblyjoppa fuscipennis (assembly GCA_963575735.1). NCBI lineage: Eukaryota > Metazoa > Arthropoda > Insecta > Hymenoptera > Ichneumonidae > Amblyjoppa > Amblyjoppa fuscipennis. The sequence continues at coordinate 16,141,321 of OY754488.1, read as the reverse complement.
GTGCCCCTCGAAGCGGGCGCCATGTCTCGGCATCGGTGCTTCTACATGTGAGCGTAGGCTCTGTATGACGAGAGCGTGTGTGCGCCTGGGGCCCACGCTCCGAGCACTAAGTATGCCCAAAGCGGCCAATCCACATTCCGTGCCACCGTCGCTCGCGCGTAGCCTCTGCAGTTCAGACTATATGCAAATGCAGCGATATATAGTCTGTGCGAGGGTCTCTCGTATGCGTTTTTTATTTTGTTTTATTTATTTATTTTTTTTTCTTAGGTGTATTCCTAGTTCCCGTTTTACTTATTGATCCTAGCTTATAGACTATTTTTAAACCTATCATTGTTATTATTATTATTATTATTATATTATTTTTTTTTTTTTTTTTTTATTTATTTATATATGAATATATATGTATATATATATATATTTTTTTTTATTTTTTTTTATTTTTATTTTTTTTTTTTTCTTCGGGAAAGATTCTCTTATCCCGCTCTATGGCTCGGCGCGAAGGCCTGCGGTAATCCGACGCTGCCGGGTAGACGGCCATTCGCCTCCCCAGTCGTCAGCTGCGGGATTTTTTTTCCCTCTTTTTTTTTTTATTTATTTTTAGTCGTAATACGGTTTCACCTTATCGACATGTACCGTTCTTCTTCTGCCGGACTTGATTTTCAGCCGAATATTATTTCGCGGCAGTACTTCTACGACTTGGTACGGTCCTACATACTCATCGTCGAATTTTCCGGACTTCACGGATTTTTCTAACCACACGTAGTCGTTGACTTGATAAGAGTGTTGTTTCACTCTGCGATCGTTATATTTCTTCGATCGGTGTTTAGCTGCGATTAAGTTGTTTCTTGCCGTGTTATTCCATGCTCTTAGTTTTCTAGTTAGGTCGAGGAAATAATCATCGTACCTGCGATCTTTGCGTTCGTAGTTGAATTGTGATGGTATTCGGGCGGTCTTCCCGAATACAAGCTGGAAAGGAGAGAACTTCGTGCCCTCGTGCGTGCTTGTGTTATATGATAGCATCGCCGATGGCACCCAGTAATCCCATTCGCGGTGTAGGCCGATATACTGCTTCAGGTATTCGGTGAGCACATGATGACTCCGCTCCAACGATCCATTGGACTGCGGGTGATATGCAGTGGTGGTGTAGTGTTTGATGCGGAATATCCTTGCGAATTCTTTAAAGATTTCACTGATAAAATTCCTTCCTTGATCGGAGACGATAACTTTCGGTGCTCCATATATACAAATGTACTTGGTAGCGAGCGCTGACGCGACGTCTCTTGACGTTGTTTCACCTAGAGGTATTGCCACCGAATATTTTGTTAGGTTATCCTGGATAGTGAGGATGTTTTTATGGCCGGATCGAGTGACCGGCAACGGGCCATAGATGTCGATGGATATCGTCTCGAATGAATCTGTCGGGGTGTCTGTAATAACCATTGGTTCGCGGTGTTTGACGCGTACCAGTTTCCGACGCTGGCAGTGGACGCAATGTTTGACGAATCGTTCGACGTCCTTTTTCATTCTTCTCCAATAATACTGTTGGGAGATGCGTTGGTAAGTTTTAGTCATTCCCTTGTGTCCTCCTATGGTGGAACTGTGATTTTCTAGGAGTATTTCGTCACGCTCCAAGGGACCGGGTACTATTAGCGAGCCCGTACAGATGAAGATTTTAATGTCTGTTCCCCTGAACGTCGATATTAACGTCTCGACAATGGCTTTACGGTCCATTGAACTGAACGAGTCGTTATCCAGTGACATACGGAGTATGTTTACGTCGTGTTTCCTCATCAACTCGCGTAAGGTGGATAGGCTAGACCGAATGATATCGTTGTCTAGCATCGAAGTGAACTGTTCACCGTACACGAGGCCATAAGAGTATAGGTTTCCCTTCCTCTGCACCACCACTTCGCTGGTCGAGGCGTTTTGGCTGGCCACCTTTCCCCAGTTGATTCTATCCTTTTCGACGAGCAGTCTGGTAGCACGAGATGTGAAGGTTAGATCTCGTGGGTACCAATAAGCGACGCTCGCCGGTCGTTGCAACAGGTGTTCGTTGACGATGTGGACCGGGTTTTCCTCTGGAGGATTTTCGTCCATGTCCATAGGCTCGGGCTCATCGGGACTGTCAGACGGTCTACCGGTCTGCGAAGGTGTTGTAGACCCGGGGCCTATCGGCTCGACTTCCATAACGTCAGGGAAACGGGGCTCCTGAACCTTTTCGGGAGCCTTTAGCGAAGTTGTAGGCCTGGGTACTGTTGCTTCGGGTGAGCGAGGGCTCTGTGCCGGTTCGGGGGTCCCTCGAATGGTAGACCCTAAGCTGCCCGGCGGCGACTTCTCTACCTCCGTTCGTAGACTGACTTCTTCTAGGGTCCCCGGTGAGGTGGTCTCTGTCGACGACGTGTCTGTCGAAGGTTCGTAAATAGAGCCGGGAATTTCGGAAACAGTCATCCTCTCGCCAGGAGACTGCGTATGGCTGTTCGATTCTGACGGAAGGAGTGGGACTCGGGGTCTAAGTCGCGGATGTCGATCCTTAGGCGTCGAGACGGCGCATGGAGAGGTGTGTTCCTCGTCGGTGTCCCACATCCGCTCGTCTTCGTCTTCGGACGAGTCGAGGATACTGCTGAGTTCGTCTGGAACCGGCAGCACCCGTCGCTTCTTATTCTTAGGTTTTGCCGTTTCATCCTCGGAGGAGTCGCAGATACTGCTGAGCTCGTCCGGGATCGGCAGTACCCGTCGTTTCTTATTCTTAGGTTTTGCCGTTTCGTCCTCGGAGGAGTCGCAGATACTGCTGAGCTCGTCCGGGATCGGCAGTACCCGTCGTCCGGAAGACTCTTCGGGTGTCCGATCGGTATTCATGAGGAGGTCCTCGTACGGATCGTCCCAACCCGTACCATCGTCGTCCCACCAAAGCTCGTGTGTCTCTTCTTCGAGCTCGACCATCTGCTTTTTAGGCTGAGGTCGTTTGTTACGGTCGGAGTCATCAGACGGGGGGTGATACCGTTTCCTTCTTCGTCGGTGTACTCTCGCTCCTATACCTTCGTCTGAGCTGGACGAGACGTCAGGTCCGCGCTTGCAGGCCCTTTTTAGGGGTCTACGTGACTTCTCGGGAGGCTTATCCGGAGTGGGCTGGTCCGATGATGAATCGGTTTTTCGGCTGCGTTTGGACTCTACAGGTCGTACCGAAACGGTGCGAACCTCTGCTGTTGCCACCGGGGGGTTTCGCGATAGAGCGTCGGCATTCGTGTTAATGCGCCCGGGTTTGTATTTTATTTCGTAGTCGCAGCCGTCCAGAATTTCTGCCCATCGACGTAGTTGCGAATTTGGGTCTTTTAGGCCCTTGATCCACGTAAGGGGTTTATTGTCCGTTACCAGAATGAATTTCCTACCATATATATACGATCGGAAATTTTCCAATGCGTATATTATTCCTAGCATTTCCTTTTTGGTCGCATCGTACCTCGTTTCGGTATCGGTGAGCGTCCGTGAGAGATAAGCGATAGGGAGGTCTTTGCCCACCTCGCCCTGACTCAGCACCGCGCCAAGCGCGTAATCTGACGCGTCGGTCGTGATGATGAAAGGTTTACTATAGTCCGGGTACTGGAGTATGGGCTCTTCGCACAATTTATCTCTCAAAGTTTCGAAGGCTTGTTGCTGTTCCTTCTTCCATTCGAAGGGCGTGTTCTTTTTCAGCAACATTGTTAATGGTTTCGCGATACGGGCAAAATTTTCGATGAAGCGTCGGTAATATCCGACGAGTCCCAAAAATTGTTTAATGTTTTTGACACTTCTTGGGACTGGAAAATCATTTACAGCGACCAACTTTTGAGGGTTGGGTCTAACCCCTTCGCGACTAATTATGTGGCCGAGATAGACCACTTCCGGTCGAAGGAACTCGCACTTGTCGGGCTGGAGTGAAAGGTTGGCCTTGGACAGGCGCCCAGCGAGGCGTCTGAATTTTCGTGCGTGTTCCTCTAACGAGTCGGCGTAGATAACGATATCGTCTAAGTATACAAACATTTCTATGCCTTGTAGACCCGTGAGGACCTGGTCCATTAGCCGTTGAAATGTAGCTGGGGCATTCTTTAATCCGAAGGGCATACGATTGAACTCGTAGTGTCCGTAAGGTGTAGAGAATGCCGTCTTCGGTCGATCGTCTGGGTCCATTGGTATTTGGTGGAACCCAGACGCGAGGTCAAAAATTGAGAAATATCGGGCTTTACCCAATTGATCCAAAATGTCAGTAATATTTGGTAACGGGTAGGCGTCGGCGACTGTTTTTTCGTTTAATTTACGAAAATCGATGACCATTCGCCATTTTTTCACGCCATGTGAATCGGCCTTTTTCGGAACGATCCAAATCGGCGAGTTGAAAGGAGATGTGGATAACTGGATAATATCCTTGTTCAGGAGGTCATTGACCTGTTTACTGATTTCTTCCTTCATATGTTGTGGGAACCGATATTGTTTGGTATTAATCGGTAAATCGTCGGTGGTATATATTTTATGCGACACCACATTTGTTTTCCCGAGCGGCTGACCAGGTATATGGAACAAGTATGGCCGCTCGCTTATCAGGGAGATTACGTGCTCGCGCTCCGGCGGTGTCAGATGGTCCAGCCGCAGCAGAGGCAGTAGGTCGGCCATCATGCCGCGGTGGCTGCCCTCGCTATCGGCACGTGCCGCGCGGCAACTGATGTCGTCGCGCTCGGCATCCAGGTGTTCGTCGAACGTCTCGGAGGATTCTCCGAATTGCTCGAACTTTTCTGAGGTTTGTTCGACATATTCCTCGAACGGCTCGAGCTCGACGCGAGGCACTACGAGAGTAATCTCTGTATCCATAGTGTTGATGACATAGAGGTATGCACGGCCGTTGTAGTTCCTGACCAGCGCATTTCCGCAGTAGACTCCTTCTGTGAAGTCAATTTTTTCGACGTACCCAACCGGGAGATCGTTCGTAATTTTAATCTTCATTAGTTTCTTTGTCCTCGCCGGAACGTCGATTGTCTCGGTATCGATGAATGGAATTATTCGGAATGGTTCCGGGACAATTATCCATCCATTTGAATAGCTTATGTCTGCCTTATAACGTCTGAAAAAATCACGTCCGAGTAGGCCGTCTTCTGTTATACGGAAACGGTCCGAAACGACATGAAATTCGACCGGCAGATTGTTTACTTCCAGCAGAACCGATCCGAGGGAGAAATCTCGGCCGTCTGTCACGCCGGAAATTTCGTAAATCGTTTTTTTATTTATTTCGACATCCGGCGATAAAAATGACTTTTTGATGATCGATATGTCCGAGCCGTTGTCGACGTAAAACATTGCGGAATCGACTGTAAGATCCGGGGACGAGAGTTTTACAACACTGTCCTCACGGAACGGACATTTGCGAATATTGGCTTTACGGATTTCGACTCGGTTTTCTGCGCTTTCGTTTTGTCGCTCGACGTCGCGCTCCGCCGAGCCCCTTCGGAGTTTAAAGCCTCCGAGGGTTTGGTTTCGTTTTTGGTAAGACGCAGAGTTCCGCGATCGCGACTGTCTACCGATTTGTCTCGCGAGTCTCGTGAAGTTTGTGAAACGTTCGAGCTGTCCCTACTCCCGCGGTACGAGCTCTTTCTGTTCCTCCTGGATTCGTGTTTCGATTTGGGCTTTCGATCGTCGTCGCTCGAATCGGATGACGACGATCGTGACGATTTTTTACTTTTATAATTTTTCCCTTTTGAATTAGCATCCCTGTTGTAATGCTTTTGGCTACGGCGGGGTGAACGATGGTCTCTATCGGAATCTGAGCTGCTTCCGCGATGGTCGGTTCGAGGTCGGTCGTTTTCACGCGACTTCGTTTGACGATTTTTGTTGTGCTTTTTCTGATTGGATTCGCCGTCGGATTCCTGCGTCCTTTTATTGTCGTCCCGATCGTGAGGGCGACTATTTTCGCGCCGATTTTTGTAATTTTCTCGAGAATAATCGCGCGAGAAGTTGCGGAATCGGTTGTTAGAATCAGAGCGGCGATCACCGTTTGAGTCTCGGCTGTCGTCTCTGGATCGGGAATTTTCATTGTCCTTTTCGCGTTGACGATCGCGTTCTTCGTATTTCTTTCGATTTTGCAGTTTCCAACAGTCCTCGATGGTGTGACTGGGGTGCTTACAATACCGGCAGAACTGGTCTTTCTTTGCGTCTGCATAATGTACGCGGGCGGTTGGACTGCGGGATCGCGAGTGATGGTGAGATCGTGAGGTCTCGCGCTCGCGATCGCGGCTGGTGCGCATCGCGGATTTTAGCGAAGTGTCACGACTTCTAGAGCGGTCGCGTTCGGTGTCGGTTTCGTGATCTCGCGATTTTCTTCTGGAGAAGTGTAGGTCGAATTTTTCGCGATTTTTTCGAACGCGTTCGCGATCCTTGAAGATCTCTTCGGCCTCTCTCGCATAGGCCATCGCCTCTTCGAGGGAAGCAGGCTCCTTCTGCCACACGATATCGGCCAAACTTTCCCTGAGACCCTTATTAAACCTTTCGAGTGCGTTCCTACGATTTTCTGCCTGCAATTCGGCTATCACCGCGGCCGATCGGTGGTCGCTAACTACGCTCCTATTTAACTGCTCGGTGATACGCTTGATGCGAGCTGCGTAATCCGCTATGGACTCGTGAGTGCCTTGGGCCATGTCGGCTAACTCGACTTTCAGGGCGAGGGTGCCCTTTTTGTGGGAGTACAGAGAGATCAAATCGTCCAGGATTTCCTGGACTGAGGTGTACTCGCTGCGCCGGGGATGTATCTGGCTGCGGGCGTCACCTTTAAATTTATTAAAGAGGAGATACCTGAATTTTGGGAAATCGGTCATCTCTAGGGTCGACATTGCATATTTGACGTCGCTCACGAATTCTTCCACGGGCATATTTCGACCGTCGAAAACCGGGATTGGGATGAGCGATTTCATCAGCCAGTCATTGTCAGTTCGCAAGTTTAGCCTACGGAAATCTGACATCATAGCGATGTCGGCGTTTGGAATCATAGGCGGAGGGGGTGGTGCCGTACGGTAGGGGGCTGACGTGCCCTCCGGGTGATAATTTCTAAAACCTGTATTCTGGTTAAAATTTTGACTGTACATCGATTGGTTTGACAGAAGGTCATTATCGGCGGCGCCGATGTCATTTAAATTTATTCCATTCCTATTAAATTACCGATTCTCGCATCTAATGCGAAGCTTTATATTTTAAACCTTATATATATATATTTTAAATAATATATATATATAGAATTCTTATTTATTATTATTTAAATAATAATACTTATTATATTTATTAAAATATTAATTAAATTAATTAATTAATTTAATTTAATTTAAATTAATTTAATTAATTAAATTAATTTAAATTAATTTAATTAATTTATTTTAATTAAATTAAATTAAAATAAACCGATCGAAGAAATATTACGATCGCAGAGTGAAACAACACTCTTATCAAGTCAACGACTACGTGTGGTTAGAAAAATCCGTGAAGTCCGGAAAATTCGACGATGAGTATGTAGGACCGTACCAAGTCGTAGAAGTACTGCCGCGAAATAATATTCGGCTGAAAATCAAGTCCGGCAGAAGAAGAACGGTACATGTCGATAAGGTGAAACCGTATTACGACTAAAAATAAATAAAAAAAAAAAGAGGGAAAAAAAATCCCGCAGCTGACGACTGGGGAGGCGAATGGCCGTCTACCCGGCAGCGTCGGATTACCGCAGGCCTTCGCGCCGAGCCATAGAGCGGGATAAGAGAATCTTTCCCGAAGAAAAAAAAAAAAATAAAAATAAAAAAAAAAAAAAATATATATATATATATACATATATATTCATATATAAATAAATAAAAAAAAAAAAAAAAATAATATAATAATAATAATAATAATAACAATGATAGGTTTAAAAATAGTCTATAAGCTAGGATCAATAAGTAAAACGGGAACTAGGAATACACCTAAGAAAAAAAAATAAATAAATAAAACAAAATAAAAAACGCATACGAGAGACCCTCGCACAGACTATATATCGCTGCATTTGCATATAGTCTGAACTGCAGAGGCTACGCGCGAGCGACGGTGGCACGGAATGTGGATTGGCCGCTTTGGGCATACTTAGTGCTCGGAGCGTGGGCCCCAGGCGCACACACGCTCTCGTCATACAGAGCCTACGCTCACATGTAGAAGCACCGATGCCGAGACATGGCGCCCGCTTCGAGGGGCACAACCCATTACAGCTCTGGGCCGCGGTCGAGGGAGAGAGGTTGCGCCTATGCTGCAACCATCCTTGCGACGAACGTAAACGGGTATCCACCCGACTCGCTCTGACCACCGTCGAGCGGGCCCCCCGAGCTCCTCGCCCCGGTCTCCGCGTCCGCCTGGTGCGGCCGTTCGAATCTCCATAGCCACCGACTGCGTGGCCGATTCAGGCCCCGCGCTACAATAGCAAGAACTATATACTGGCCACTTTTAGTATACTCCAGGCCGCCGCGCGAACCTTACGGTAGACCAACTGTCTCTCTTCCTCTCATTAGGAGATGCTTCGCCCTTGCTAGCGATAATCATAATTTTCGGGAACCCCTCGAACCCAGTGGGGACTGGGGAGGCGAGTGCTCGCCTCAAGACCCCCGAACAAAAGGGAGGAAAAGAGAGGAGGATAAATAGCTATGTACATCCGAACGTACTTATACTTACATCGTATATATATTCATACCTCCGTGCAGGTCCCGTGTCCGGCTAATCCCAAGCATATGACGTTATCAGCACCATCACCTCTATTATCTACTAGTATTATTATTCCTACTGTTATCCCTACTACTCCTATTATTATCATTTTTATTTAATCATTTTTTTTTTTTTTTTTCTTTACTACTACTACTACTTTTCACTTTTATTGGCTACTAGACTACTAGTTTACTAGAAATTCTGTCACGAATTCGCGAAGCTAAAAAGCTAAGCGGCTCCAGCCCCCTCTGACGCATCGTCTCGAGGATAAACGCGGAAGGGAGAAAGCGTTTCGAGACGACGTAAACAACGCTCGGCGTGCCATTCCAGGGAAACCTGATGGACCTCTGAGCCGCACAAATAGCACGTCACGAAACTATTGTTCTCGAACTCGGTCATGCGTGCGACCCACGCACAATAACAAGATGCCCATCCGAGACACCTGCCGGTGTTATTAGGAACTCGACACCGAGGGCACAACCCCCGAAACAAATATTCACGAAGAACGGCATAAAAATCGCCTAGCTGTTCCATGATGCAGATTCGCGTCACGACTACCAGAACCCCGCGTTCGCGGCAACTTGGAGGATGAAACTCGAACTCCTTATCATTCTCGGTGACGATCCACATCCGCCGAGCACCTTCGTTGAGCACTTCTTTGCGACGAGAGAAGTCCGACGAAGGGGGGAGGGAGAAGACAGCGGCTTTCCGACGGATCCCCCCCCCACGCTCGTTATAACTATTCGACCTAACCAATAGGGGAAGTCAAGGGTTGAGACACGAATATTGATTCGGAAAATTTCCGGTATAATTGTTTAAAAAAAAAAAAAAAAAAAAAAAAAAAAAAAAAAAAAAAACACACACAAACATAAATATAACAAAGCCCGAAAACAATAATAATTTGGAATAATAACGTCAAATAAATTCAGAATAATAATTTTGCAATAAAATTCACAGTGTACAAAATCGAACCTCGAATCGTGACATTTCAAAATACGCACACGCGCACATATATATATATATGTATATATTTACACATATATTAGATTAGCCAGAACTAGGAATACACCTAAGAAAAAAAAATAAATAAATAAAACAAAATAAAAAACGCATACGAGAGACCCTCGCACAGACTATATATCGCTGCATTTGCATATAGTCTGAACTGCAGAGGCTACGCGCGAGCGACGGTGGCACGGAATGTGGATTGGCCGCTTTGGGCATACTTAGTGCTCGGAGCGTGGGCCCCAGGCGCACACACGCTCTCGTCATACAGAGCCTACGCTCACATGTAGAAGCACCGATGCCGAGACATGGCGCCCGCTTCGAGGGGCACAACCCATTACACTCGGGGTGCGTTGCGAGACCGGTGGCAGATTTTGTAGGGCCTGGTTCGTGTGGAGGTTGGCATGTGGATTCAGTGGCAGGTTTGCGTTCAAGTGGAGGGACGAATTCGCCATCGCATCCGCCTGTGCGGTGGTGTCTTCCGCGTGTCCACTTTCGTTGTGGGACAGAGGGTCAGGGGTGTTCGCGTGAGATCGTGGCATCTTACTTATATATGGTTATTACTAGATTCCGAGCAAGTAGGATAGGATGAAAGTTTTCTGGATTTCTCTCTTTTTTTTTTTTTTTATTTTTACTGAAAATACTATTTTCTCGAAAGGATTCGAGTTTTAATTTAAAATTTGAAAAATTTGAATTTCTCGAAAAAATTCGAGATTCTATTTTAAACTTGAAAATTTAAGTTTCTCGGAAGAATTCGAGGTTTAATAAAATTTTAAAATTGAATATTTGAATTCTCTCGAAGAAATCCGAGAATTATTGTTAAAATTTAGAAATTCGAATTTTCTCGAAGGAGTTCGAGAATTATTCTTAAAAAATTGAGTTTTCTCGACAGAGCTCGAGATTTATTTTAAATTGGAAAAGTTTGAATTTCTCGAAAAATTCGAGATTTAATTTTTAATTTGAAAAATTTGAATTTCTCGAAAGAATTCGAGGTTTTATTTTAAATTTGAAAAATTTGAATATTTCGAGCAAAGTCGAAAGTTATTATTTTATATATATATTTTTCAATAATATCTCGAGAGATCGAGATTTAATTTTCGTTTTTTAAATTTAAATGAATTTGAAAATTTGATAATTTAGGTTTCTCGAAGGGACAACGAGATTTTAATAATTTAAATACTTCTGATTTCTAAGGGATTATTTTCAAAAAGGAATGAGTCTTAGGATAAGGATGGATTATCCGGAGCGAACGAAAAACCAATTGTCGATAACAAATCGTACTCACACGACGGTTGCTAGGAAGATGATGAGTCCGACGATCATCCTGGCGATTGAAGTCGGCTGCGTGGAGTCCTGGTGAACCGATGACTTCTTTTTCTTTCTTCTTTGAGATTTCACTGTTCGAAGCACTGGTAATTGTCTCTTGACCGCGTTACTTTAACCCTTTAAAAAACGGAACACGGAGAAGTATCCCACTTCTGACACCAAAAAATCTGTTACGTCTCAGCGGTCTATTTAAAATTACGAGACATGTGCTCGTCGAGTCGCGGCGAACGGATACTTGTCTGCAGCGATAAGAGGTATCTTTAAACTTTATCGCTGTCAGCTCAGAGGTGATAGCCGGATCGCGAGCCTCAGAGGTCGGGGAAAGGAAGGACGTGTACGCAACTAGATTGAAAGGGTCCGCTCTCCGTACGGAATGATTATTCTGTTCCGGTTATGACGAAATAGTTGTAGATTTATTAAAATGAAAAGGGAATGCGGTTTTACAATTGATTAGTGGAAATTACCGAGCGAGAATAAACATTTAATCGAATGAGTTTTAAATCGAGCTTGTCTCGATTCGTTAGAGTTCAGAATACGCAATTATTTAAAGAAACGAATTTTATCGGTTGACAAAGTTTATGAAAGATTTATTATAACTGTCGGTCGCAGCCGATCAGTTCTAAGTTTTATTTTCGGGATTTCTTAGTTTGTCGGGGACTGGTGGAAGACCGGTCTGACTGTTCGCTGTTAGGTTTCGATCAAGACTGATTTGATTTCTGTACGCTGGTTGCCGTGAAGCGGCCAGAATTGCTGAGCTCGCACGCCACGCGCGAGCATGGAAAAGACCCAAAAAGCGGGAATTAAAATAAGCGAACGCTCGCGTCTGGCGCGAGCGGATACTGATTGCAGAAATTTGATATTTGCGTCCGGTCGAGAGTGAAGGAATCGAACGACCGGACGGCTAAATGCAATTATGCAAAAACCCGACCGTGTGAACGGAAACGAAAAATAAAATATTTAAATGCTAATCCCGTGAATAAAAGTTTCGCCTTGGAAGGTATTTATGAAATCTTAAATTTAGAATATTTGTGAATGCGATAAAATTATGCTCAATCGGTAGATTGGCTTAACCCGAGGGCAGGACGTAACAGCCGAATATAGCCAATTCACCGGTACGCTTAACGTGAGATAGCCGAAAGGGATACGCGTTAGTAGACTGTAACCGGACGCCAGATAGCCTAGGCAAAGAAGTCGCTCTCGACCGCAAGACGCTGGATGTAAACACGGCGCGGCCGTGGCTGTTGGCGCGCGCTATAGCCACCGACCGGCCTAACGAACGCGATCCAGCGCGCACGAGATCCCTTTGTCTCGCTAGATATCGTATATAGCCCATGTAGCCGGTAAATGGGACTCAATAATTCGGTGAACAATAATTCGTGGGATGTAGCCAGACAGATAAAATTAATAACGAGACAAACCATTACCGCGACTTACTTCGAAAGGGGGAGGGAAAACAGAAACAGAAAAGGCGAAAGCGAAGAGCGAATATAGCCGAAATTAAATGAAATAGGCGGGCTTGACCAGAGAGGAACTCTAGCCGGGCATGCCTTACCGAACCCAGAATGTCGCTTAAGGCGACGAACAGCAAAAGGAAAAAGACAGAAAAGAGAGAATTAAAACGCCATACGAAATCTCTATTACTAATATTACGGTAATCGGGCTCGGGTTCGGCATCCCCGGCTAGGCACAGAGTACAGAGAGAGACGGGGCTTACCGGTGCGTGGACAACCCGGGAGACCGCTTGAAGAACAAAAGAACACTGAGCTCGAAAACTTGCCACACGGCCACTCGCTTCCGCATCCGATCGCTGACTGCCGAATAGACTAACGGTCTCCCGGTAGTCCGCACTAGCGCTATCCCCTCTCTCGCGACTCCCGAATCCTAGCCCACGCTAGCCGGGCTAAGGCGACGAAAACCGGTTTCTCCTCCGGCCGTGCCCCGCTACCCGCGAGAATCTTCCGCTCGCAGCGAATATTTTCGATGTCCCCGGACTCCTTCCTCCCAGGATCCGGTGGGGCAAGATGAACAGCGAAGGGAGGCCTCCCTCGCGAAATTAAGGCGTCCCTCTTCTTCCGCGGTGGGCCCACTCGATACGCCACATAACTGCACCTCGGTGATCATCCTGTCCTCGTAATCCATACCAGTGGAGGCGCCGTGATTAGCGGACCGCGTCGTCCGAGAATCTCGATGGGACAGGAACGGCTCCAGGCCGTGTAGTCGAGAGGGACGGGAAACTCGGTATATTGGTCACTACCCGCGTCCCTCTGGCCTCCTCGTCCGCGGAAGCTGGTGTTCGGCTACCGCCTGCCTGTCGAACGGAATCTCCTTCGGCCCTCCTAGGCCAATTTCCCATGCGAGCACGGCCGATGAAGCACTTTCCGACGCTTGTGTCGGTGGGTCGCGAAACTCCGCTCTCGGCCTAGAGCAAACTCAAAAAAAAAGAAAGAACAAAAGACAGAGCGCAGGCGGACCTACGAAATCTCCGAAAGAAGAAAAAAAAAATGAGCGAGCGGAACAATGAATGGTAGTAATAATAAAAGAAAAACAAAACCGGAGCTGGGTGAGCCAGCGATCGAGACGATTCGGCGAGCGACGTCGGTAGGGCCGTAAATCCGGCCCACTGCCCGACCAAAACCGTGCGAAGTGGCGGGACGCGAAAATGTCACGTCACAATATATATATATTCTACGCGAGAAAATATTCTCGAAAAGGGCGGTCTGACAAAGATTAATCTTATCTTTTTAAACGGTAATATATTTTTTTCCCGACAGCGCTAAAATAATCACATTCCTTGCGTGAAATAAGGGCGGAAAATAGCCTATTATCGACTAATGATCATTATTAAGATGTCCGCATGCGCAGTACAATTCCATTACTCCCTAGGGAGTAATAGGGCTCATTACTCCCTCTCGAAGTTCTATTACTCCCGGGTCAGTAATAGTCATTGGCGAATATGACGATTTTGCGATGCAAGAAATGTGGTCATTTTAAGAATGTTGGGAAAAAAATATCGTATACCACAAACGAGGAAGTGCTTCTTCACCTTGCATGAATTTCTGCCCTCGCTTGGCTCGGACATCAAACTTTACATTCGGTGAAAATAATATACAGATACTAAATATAATGGTTCCAACTCGAAGTATCGTTTATTAACTTATTATATTATCGAAAAAATAAACGATCAGCAGCAGTAGAAAACAAACTTGTCTCAACATAACGAGCTCTCAACACAATTCGAGGTCCTCAGACTTAACATCGTCCTTACAATCGTCCTTACGATCGTCCTTACGATCGTACTTACGATCGTACTTACGATCGTACTTACGATCGTACTTACGATCGTACTTACGATCGTACTTACGATCGTACTTACGATCGTACTTACGATCGTACTTACGATCGTACTTACGATCGTACTTACGATCGTACTTACGATCGTACTTACGATCGTACTTACGATCGTACTTACGATCGTACTTACGATCGTACTTACGATCGTACTTACGATCGTACTTACGATCGTACTTACGATCGTACTTACGATCGTACTTACGATCGTACTTACGATCGTACTTACGATCGTACTTACGATCGTGCTTGGAACCGTGAGCTCGAACTTTTGCGGATTGCGAAGTCGACGGCTTCGGGTTGCGTAGATTGCAAATTTGGTTGTTGAGTATGCGAGTGTACTCCACATCGTCGAGCAGCGGCCTACTGATTCCATCCACAAAATCTAAACGGACAGTAAAATTTTTTAGCACGTTCAATTTTTAGCAAAAGTAAAGTTTGACGTTTTTGCTGAACTGGCCCTCGACAGAGGTTAAGCCTAAGGAAAGCGAGTACTGAAGCATTCGAGCAATATTGCCGTACGGCGGGCAGTAACTAACCTAAGTAATAAACTGTAAGCGATAAACTACCAATCAATGTATGTGGCAAAGCAAGTGTCACTGAATGTCAGGCATTTGATTGAACGATGCGAGAAATTACGTCGACGTGGGAAAAGAGAGACCAGTTGTCGCCGGAGCCGAGAAGAGGCAGGGCGCGAAAACGAGAATGTCGTAACAAACGCGTACTCGATAGTAAGACGACAAGTGAAAGTGCTATTAGTAATTTTTCAATAAGTGTTAAAACTGAATATCTAAATAAGCCTGCTCGTACCAACTAAAAAAACCGAAGAGCGAACAAGCCGCATTAACGAAACAATCTAAGACTGAAGTGATAAAGAAAGCTCATGTGATCATATAACACGATGATTAATATGTTGACACGTTTCTAACATCCCATTCTGACAAAATCGCGAAAATCTAAAAGCTTCTTATATATCTTAAATAACAATTAGTCCGCTGTCACAGATATCGCTACGGTCGTTTATGTTCAAATATTCACTTACACTTTACTGCGTTCAGGATTTTTTTCAGGATTCCTTTTTCGTTTTGAGTCCCTCGAGCCGTCATATGCACCAATTTTTCTGGTCCGATGAGGTACAGCATTACTTTCCTCACTACTTCCCCCGGCTTTTTTCTCCACTGACGGATGAGGGTAAGCTCAGTAGAATCAACGTACACTCCAGACCCCGGTTGAATTTCGATCTGTAATGTAATAAAGAATAGATTTGCTTAAAAGGCCTGTTGTCATTTTAATCGCTATTGTAGATAGAATTGTAAATATCTATTGCATGACGCCAAAAATAATACTATATTTTTCCAAATTCAATATCAAATATTGTTTAATTTGTTCGAATATTCTTATCGGCCTCGTGGTCATCTCTTATCTAACTGTGAGCCCGATAAGAATATCAGGGCAAGTTTATACAATGGTCGAAGAAAAAAAACTACCTGTATTATTTTGGTTTCATGTTAACTTCATGTAAGTTGTATATATGTCAAGTTATAGCTTTATTCTTCAAAGCTTACACGAGTAATATAGATCTTCTAGCGCTTATAGATATTTTTTTAAGCAATTAAAAATATCATAAAATCACTAAAGAGGTATGATTGCTATATGCGTGTTAATTTTTTGCACTACAGAAAAGTAACCGAAATCAAGTGAATACCTCTCCTTGGTTTGGATGACCCTTGTGATTCTCGTTATCGGGACTGCCGTGCCGAGTGGGATGACGACGAGCTGCTCCATGGTACTCGCGACCACGTCTTCGCCACGGTGATGTTGGTGACCCTTCCGGCGATGTTCGAGGAGATTCTTCCGGCGATGTTGGAGGTGAATATTGTGGCCGTTTTCGCCAGCGCATGTCGTGATCCTTTCTCGATGAAGTGGGTTCTATATATGCCATTTAACACAAGATCCATCAATTTTAAAGTATGTAGTAACGAAGTTTGAGTATTGAAGTATGAGTTGAGTTGAAGTTTGAGTATTGAAGTATGCAGTAAAGAGAGTTTGCATGTCATATCGAGGACCATGAACATTGACATGTTGCATAGGCCAGTGAATGGGTAAAAAAAATGAAAAACTAAAATTAAAAGGCAACGGGGCCGGGGAGGTTTGGAGGGATGCGCACGGACCCTGTTTGAACGTGTTCGTGCTCATCATTGGAATTCGGTAGTTGTTCGAACACGTCAAACAGTTCGAACCCGTCGAACATTTTGAACCCGTCAAACCCGTCGAACCCGTCGCACAGGTCGAACCCGTCAAACGGTTCAAACGCTTAGAGAGGCTCTTTTCGGACTATGAACCGTTGTAATATCAATTACATAGCACGAGAATTGGTACACGAAGACTTCCTTAAGGTCTAACTCAAGAGGAGTGTTTCTCTCGCAGTTTAGGTATACCGCGATGACTTCCTCGAGGTCTAGATTGACCGGAGCGTCTCTTTCGCGGTCCACGTGTATCGCGAAGTCTTCTTCAAGATCTAACTTAACCGGAGTGTTGCTCTTGCGGTCTAGGTCGACCCTGAAGTTAAGATCTAGCTTAACAGGAGTATTTCTCTCGCGGTCTACGTATATCGCGAAGATTTCCTCGAGGTCTAGCATGGCCAGAGTGTCTCTCTTGCGGCCTACCTGTATCGCGAAGACTTCCTGAAGGTCTACCTCGACCAGAGAGTTTCTCGCGATCTAGCTTGAGCAGAGAATGTCTCTCGCGATTTAGGTTGAGCAGAGTATATTTCGCTGTATAACTTGACCAGAGATGTCAAGCTAGACCACAAGCGAAACTCTCCGATCTAGTTAGACCGCGAAATACATGGTTCCGCTAAGCTAGACCTCGAGGAAGTCTCCGTGTATTAATTCTCGGACTACATAATTGACATTGCAACATTCAATAGATACGAATAGAGCCTCTCTAATTGTTTCAATACTATGAACCGTTCGACGAGTTCGAGTCGTTCATCGGGTTCGAACAGTTTAAACAGTTTGCCGGGTTCGAACGTGGCTCGATCCGGTTCAATCAACGATCGAACGAGTAAACACAGAGGCACGGAACTTACATTTAATATGGGAATGGACTAACAGTATACAATGTTTGGTATTAAATTTGCAGAAAATGTGTGCAGAAATAAACCGCTAAAATTTTCCATTTTAAAATTTTAGAATTTTTCACCACTTTTGTATATTACGTCTGACGAGTATTTCAGCATCAAATATCGCTCAAGGCGTAAAATAAATTCCAGATTCGTCATCACGTGAGAAAAAATACATGATATGGCCTCAAAACGATAAATTATGCAAATTTCAGTTAGCGATTTTCTATAATAAATTTCGCGGAGATTTTTGATCGTTTCAATTTAGTGAGATATAAAAATTGGTTAATGTTACGAAAAAGCTGCAAAGTAATGTGCACATGGCTTGCTCATTTCTTATAATTTTGGCAAACTTTCTCATAGGGAAAGCTATGGTCAAAATTATCAATGTAAATTATATTGTGTGGCACGGCTGCCCAACGGCCGAGAACCAAAACCCCCTTTCCCCTTAATTTAACTGTTTCGTGGGCGCCAGGCGCGTTCGTACGCGCCGGAGAAGAGACGGATCAAATGCCCGGCTTGCTGCAGCCTTGATCGATGGTAGAGCGGGCTGGTTAGGGGCGTTCGAACTTCCCTCGAATAAATTACGCAAATACTTTTACTTTTTTCTAATTTCTCTTTTATTGAAAATCAAACAAGGACTCGACCTGAGAGGAAACAGGGCAAACCCGGGGAAAACCTCTCGCAAATAATATTCTTGCCGCGGCCGACACACTCGTCGACAATCGCGTATTACAAACAGAAGGACAGATTACGCTACGCTCGCTCGCTCGCTCAGATTCTCAACAACCCGAAAATCCTTCCAACACTCCTCTCTCACACACGCACACAAGGCCCACCGCGGCGCGAGACGGTCCTCGGCACGGCCGGCTTGAGGCAAATGCCACAACCCAAAATCCCAACTAATTTGCCGTGGAATAAGTTTCAGAAAAAAGAGATAACACACGAACCGCCGTTGGACCGCTCGCCAATCCCGATAACCCCTAAGCAGACTCCGTGGGCACGATCCCGAGGTGGCTACGCGAACTCGAAATTAAATTAAGCAATGCAACTAAACCAAAAGAAATAACTGAATGCGATGGCGCGAATAAAAAACGGGAATATCGCGACTTCGGCGGGAATCGGGGAAGCCGACCCGCTATTCCACACGATGGCCCAGAGGCCCGCTGTTACCCCCGAAAACCCGATCCTCGCGCACGCCGATGTAAACCAAATGGCCTCGACTTATCAGCCACGGACTCGATACAATAAAAGAATAAACGCTCCCTGGGACGGACAAGCTCACCCGTAAGTCCGCGGTAGGTGGACCCGGCTTCGGAAAACCGATGGATGTCGGATTCGTTCTTCCTTCGCTTCGTTACTTCGGAAAACGGCTGGAGATTGACAGGCTCGTCCGCACGTCGTCTAACCTCAATGGAGAATGCCCCGAGGTTTCGCACGCTCTCGCTCTCGTTGCCCTATCCCTACCCAGCCTAATCGCTGACGCTTCCGCATCCTCGGGAATCATCGTCATCGATTGTCGATCTTCGGCGCTCGCGGGCGTGCCGAAACGCTGCTGCCCGCCACGCGCGGTACGCCTGTACTTGGCTCGCCGGCGGCAAATTCGGGTACCAATGCGCGCCGCCGGACGACAGATCCTTTTCCTCAATGATCGGGAGATTTTCCCCGAGACGGTTTCGACGCTTAATTTTCCCGAGGTGTAGCAGTTGGTCCCGACGATCTCCTCGGGACCTACTCGACAATCCGGGAGGAGGTTTTCCCCGGACTCGGTCTTCTCGCGACTCCAACAGCCGGGCAAGGAGCAGGCGACGAGCGGCGACGACTCGGTACAGCCGCTCTTGGTGGTCCGACTCGCCCCGCCGACAGCGCGGCGGCCGTTCTTCTCGGGACTCCGGGTCGATCTCGGTACCGCCGCTGTCGTGACTTCTCGGTGGGGGCTCCCTCGGCCGCCCAGGGTCACATAAAATAAATATTTTTTGGCTATTACTAATTAATTCTTACACTTATTGGATCGGCGGAGCCACCCCTGAGACTCGACGTGCGACGGACGGCCATGGATCGATAACATTTACGGAGCACAATAGCGTTCTGACTTCTTAAGTAACGTGGCCCATTTTTGCCACGTTGCAATTGATATTAATCAATGTAAATTTTTTGTATGAAAAAAAATTTAAAACATCGTGTCTATTCGTTTCTATAAAAAAAAGCTTCGATATCCTCTATCGATCTAACCTTTTTTATAGCAATGAATAATGAAAGAACTGTTTCTCTCGATTCACCCTAGTAAAGTGAACTAATAGGTTCATCCTGCTAGGAATATAAAGCAGATACAGAAAATCATTTTGACCTTGGTTGTGTTTCGGCGATGACGTCGAGGCCATTTTGGACAGGAGCTGATGTATGGAAAATAAATTTAAAACATCATGTCGAGGCGTTTCTTATTATTGGTGAGGAAATTTAGAATCTTCGACAATACGGGTTCGAGCGGTGCACCAATAACTATTGGACCTTTCGATCAATCAAACAAAGACGTAAATAAATTTAGATGCCATAAATTAAAAAAAACTCCTCCAACCCAATTTTTACCTTTGACTATTCATAATATACTTCAAGAATACGAAAACAGTTTAAGTCAAAGCTAAAATTGTTAGCACCCCTAGCCCACGTAACTTAATCTGAAATTCAAAGATGTATACGTACTTGTACTATCCGACTCTTGCATGGGGGTAGGAACTTCTTTGACGACGCTCTTGGGTTTCTCATCCACCGGGGAGGGTTGAAAGTCAACCATCGGAGTCACGCCTTTAGAGAAATGGAACTTTTATTAAAGTCAACATTTTGGTCTAGTATTAGAGTAATGTCTGGATGGAAAAAACAAATCTCATAATTTGAGAACGGCTTGAGCAATCGAGTTGAAATTTATAAGATAGGTAGTGCGGTCAATCCTCAATGTCGGGTTAAATTTTTAGCAAAATGCTTCAAGTCATTAAAATTTTAGGCGGTTTTCAGCTTTGTTAAAAGTTTGTGTGAACGCTAACTCTTACAAATTTTTAGTAATCGGGCTAAAAAATCCGGAGCAGCCGTTCCGGAGCATTCTTCAGACATTTATAAGCCTCTGCATTTTCGGAATATGCATTGACTAACACAATGCTCTGCCAGATGCCAACTTAGCTCACACCTGATCACGCGGGTCCAGATTAAATATAAGATGAAGAAGAGATTAATGATCTATGCTTTACCGATTTAGTTTTGGAGTTTATTACTCTTGTTATCCCTGTTTGTACCAACCCGAAGATTTGGGTGAATTGTCGGGATCGTACCGTACCAAATCAAATTTGACCATTTTTATTTCGATTATTTTTCTATTGTTAAACCGAATTAATGGTACATAATTCGTGTGACATTTTTATACGCGTATTTACATTCAGTTAGGTGTTACTTCGAAACTTTAGTTCACCCATTTAAAAAAATGACGTATTAATGTACAATGAGAGAATATTCTGTGAAAGTTTCATTTCTTTCCAGTGACATGATTGGTAAAAAAAATGTATAATTTTAACGATATTTCACGCAAACTGATTTGTAAACATTATCAAACATTTCAAAATTTCTTTCCAAAGTTTATTAAGAACAACAACTTTTATATTATATAACTTTTTGCTGTAAATCACATATTTGTCAAGATATAGACGTACAAAATAGTTATTTGTATGGCAAGGGCATAGAAAGGGAGTTCTTGACGAGTGCGAACATGCCTTCACAGGCATTCGCACGAGTCAGAACTCCTTTTTCTACGCCCATGCCATTCACACAATTTTTCCTAACAAATTCACGAAAATCACGATTTTCGTTTTTGGGAAATGTGCGTAGAAAGGTACTTTCTGCGCAAAAATATCACATTGGGTTTGTACGGATGCGCAGTATTTTTCCTGCACGCGATATCATAAAGTGGCTTTCTGGACACAGTCCACAGGAACGGAAAACGGGATTTTACGTGCATACGTTAAAAAAAACAAATTAAAGCATTTTTAAAATGTATTCACATTTCAAATATTCACACACTCACACAGATGCAAGCGCGCAAGCCAACGTAACTGCTAGTATAAGTTATAAGTAAGTTCACAGTAACGTAAGTTATAGTGACCTTTACGAATCGATGAATCTAGGCCATCTTCTTGTCCCGCAGTCGGTACCGTGTCCTTCAATTGATAATCGCTCATCCTTTTCGTCCCGCCAAGTGAGCCCTCTTCGGGAACTTTACTTGTGTGGGAGGATTTGGGTTTTCTGATTTTTGTGTCAAAATGGATGTTTTACGTACAGGAAATGAGGGATCTATCGATAACCCAAAGTGAGGAAAAAAAATACAAAGGAAATTGATATGAAAATGTCGATATTACTTTCATATCGTTGATGTTCTGTATAAATCACAAACAAAATGGTGATTTTAGCGTCAGATACCAATAATTAGTCAACAAAAACTTAAAATTATGCTAAGAGAAATATCATTTGTGCAATTTTGACATTGCTCTCTCAGCAGTTCATTTATATTACAAAACTTGCTTTACGAAGAGACAAAAATATTACAGAAGACACCATCCCATAGAAAAAGATTTGTAAATGATGAAAAACAACAAGGTAGCACTGTGATTTAACAATATTCATGACACTTCTTCCACATTTAGTCTTAGCATATAGCATCTTTAATCTTCCAATTGCAAAAAATATTACATTTTATTCTAACCTTTACGACTCGATGGTTCTGTCGCCGGATCGATATCAATTTCTCGCAGTCGCTCCGAAGATGATCCCATCGTTTTCAACATACCACCAGTCTTCCTTTTCTTTTCACTGCGAGAGTCGTCTTCAAAAATCGTATTTGTGTATAAGTGCCAGATTCTGATTATTTTCATGTTTAAATGAACGTATTCATTGAATACACAAAAATATTAAATTTTATTCTAACCTTTACGACTCGATGAATGCAGTGGTTCCGTCGTCGGATCGATATCAATTTCTAGCAGACAGTCCGAAGATGAACCCACCTTTTTCAAAAAAACCACCCGCCTTCCTTTTCTTGTCACCGCGAGAGTCGTCTAACAAAAAGTATTTGTGTAAAAGTGCCAGATTCTGATTATTTCCATGATTAAATTAAAATATTCATTGAATACACAAAACAATTGTCTATTGGCAATCAAGCAAGAGGAGAAAAGACTAAATTAAAGGCAAAGCAAATACGCATATAACTTGATTGAAATCTAGATTTCACCACCTCATTTAAATAGCTAATGCTGTTTAATTGATTAATCGCAATTTCACTGTCGCAGAATTTATAATAGTCTGCGATGCCGGAAAGTTGTATGTATTCCAAACGAAAGTGTATATTTTTTAAAGGAAACTTTTTCAGGGACGTTTAGCATTTTTAGGGCAGAGGAAGTGGCGTAAATGGCAGACCGGTAACGTGTTAGGCGTTACGTATTGCGTTTTATTCAGATTTAACCGTACAGCAAGTGGCCTTATTGTGAATCTGGTAAACGCATTACATGTTACGTATAACGCGTCGTTGGGCAATCTATGTCCAATACAAACATAATTTACGTACAATTATATGGCGATGTGGCCCACATAAAGTACGCTAGACAACTACGTTTAATCTGACGTAGGTATGGTCGCATCACTGAACTTCTGACGTAGGTATGGTCGCATACCTACGTCAGAACCTGGTCGCATACCTGGTCTGATACGTTAAACATTGTAATTACTTGCGTGAATGAAATCATTGAATTAATTAACGCAAATTTAATAATCGATAAAGCTCTTTCGAAGAAAAATGATCACGAATTACCCACGATTATAGTTGAAGATTTTTGGGTATCAGGAAAGAATGGCCGAGGAAATAAAGTCCGCGGAAAAAATGGCCGAGAAAAAAAGGCCGGATGAAAAAAGGCTGTGGAAAAAATGGCTGAACTCGGCTAAATGTACTCCAAATGGCAGGCCAAACGTTTGAAGATAATTTTCAGACTTCAACTTTAGGATGTTTTTCACTTAGGGACACTTAGCGAAGTAGTAGTAGGAGTAAGTGTATTTATTGACAATACATGCGGTACCATAGCGATCGTTACGGTTTTTAAACATAAATACAGTGACACATTTACATTCGCATTGTCAACGGGCTATCGACCGGAGTCCTTCCGCCCCTGGTTAACTTTTATTTGGTTTTGGGTTGTGATTGCATTTTGAATCTTCTTCCATCGACATTTTGATTAGATGTTGATATGTGGTGAGTGCTGGATGTTTATGTCTTAGGGTTCTGTTTTGTGTGAGTTGTGAGCATAGTGGTTGGATGTTTTCTAACTGATTGAGTGCAAATCGTTTATTGAGTTGTTTTGTTCTTGGTGTTATGGGAGTGATGCCTGTTGCTTCGTAAAGGAGTGAATTACGCGGGTTGTGCAGCGGGTTATTAGCATGTCGTATCCTTGTTAGCCTTCGGATCGAGCTGGTTTCAGCGGTTTTGATTTTCTTGAGGGCCGTTTCTTTGCAGTTCATGAAGATTGGGTGTCCGTATTCCAGTATTGGTCTGCATATACTTTTGTATATTTTTGCGAGGTGTTTTATGTGCATGTTGCGGTCCCTGAATGTTATTCCTCTAAAGTGTGAGGCTCTAGTAGTAGTTTTCTTTTTGCATTGTTGGAGGTGGTTGTTGAAGTTTAATTTTTGGTCTATGGTTATTCCTAGGTATTTTGCACAGTGACGGGGTAATATTTTTTCGTTGAATACGCGGATTGTTGGTGATTGCTGCGTAATTTTGTGGTTGAATATCAAAAGTTGAGATTTACGTGGGTTGGGTCTGAGGCGCCAATTGTTGAACCAAGTGCCTGTCTTATCCACTGTATATTGGAGAGCTTCCATAGTTTTTTGGAGGTTGTTTTGGTGAGCTATTGCGGCTGAGTCGTCGGCGAATTGGAGTATATATTGGTCGAGGTCTATTGTTTCTTTGTCGTTTCGGTTATAGTTATACATATCGTAGCAAAAAATGTTGTACAATAGTGGTGAGAGCGGAGAACCCTGTGGGACTCCTTGTTCTGGCGAAAATGATTCGGAGATGGCTGAATCTGATCTCACCATTAATTTGCGAGATTCGAGAAAATTCTTGACAGTGTGAATTAGGTATTGCGGGCAGTGGAGTTAGTGGAGTTTATAGAAGATACCTTTGTGCCACACGCTGTCGACGGCTTTGGAAATGTCCAGAAATAGTGCTGCGTTTTTTTATTGTTTAGTTTTGCAGTTTCTATGTTCGATGTTAGGATGGTAAGAGCATTTGCCGTTGATTTGCCATTTCTGAATCCAAATTGGTAAGCTGGGATATGTTCATCTACTATTTGCTCTATTCTGGTCTTGAGTATTCTCTCGTATAGTTTGCCGATGGTTGGGAGAAGTGTAATTGGTCTGTAGTTTTCGATTAGGCTGTGATCCAGATTCGGTCTGGGAATCGTGATTATTAACCCTGTCTTCCATGTTTTTGGGAAGTGAGAAATGCTTAGACAGTAGTTGAAAATTTCTACCAGGAATTGCAAGACCCTGTCGCTAAGCTTTTTTACTACTTTAATTAGGATGTTGTCGATGCCTGGTGATGTATTTTTGCATTTTTTGAGGAGATAGTGTAGTTCAGCTCTTGTTACCCTTCTGAATTCTGGTTCTTGTTCTACTGGTTGATTGAGATATTCCTCGTACCAGTTCGAGACGTCTCTAAAATTTACGTCGCTGAAGTTTGGGTCGTCAGAAATTTTATAGATGTTGTTGAAATGATGTGAGAATGCCTCTGCTTTCTCCGCGTTCGATTCGATGGTATGTCCGTTCAAAGTGATGTTTGTTGAGGTATTACTAGGTTGATTATATTTGGTGAGTTTTTTTATTTTTTGCCAATAATTTTTGCCCTGAGCTTGGTGAATTTCCTCGCAGACTTTCAGCCAAGAGTGGGTCTTGTATTGTAATATCATTTTATGAATATTCTTGTTGAAAGCGTTGATTTTTGCTTTAAATATATTACAGTGGTTTACTCGATATTCCCTATATGGTTGGCGTTTGATTTTTATTTGTTTTATAATGAATGGGGGTAATTCGTGTTGATAGAAGTTTTTAGCTATCGTTGGAGTATTTTCTCGTATTGATTCAGAAAGCTTGGTGTTGAATGAATCGATGATTTCTTCATCCATCGGCGAGCCCGAGAGGGCGTCGAGGAATATGTTCAAATCTTGGTTTATTTGGGTGATGTCTGATTTGTTGTAGTTGGGTTTTTCGGCTGCTTGACTATGGCTGACGAGAGTGCCTCTGTCTAGAGTAAGCACTATTGCGAGGTGGTCCGCTCCTATATCGGGAGTAACTTCTATGTTTCGCACGTTGCTTTTAATGTTTTGTGTGCAGAATACTAAGACCGGGGTGGTGTCTCGATTGTTTTGTTGTTGTGTTCAATTGGATAAAGTTTGAGCTTTGTAGGAAGTCTCCGATTTGGGCGCGCTTTCTTCTGTTTGGGTTAAATCGCCTAGGAGCGTTGCGTATTTGAATAATTTGATTTTGGTGAGGATCGAGTTTTCTATTGGCGAATTGTTGTGGATATAGACTAGGATGATATGTAGCCGATCGTCCAGGAATGGTATAGAGACGTGGAGAGCGTTATTACGTGGGTCATTAATGTTTGGAGCGTTTTCTTTTCGCATTTTCGTACCTGGATAGCCTTGGACGATTGCCCTTCCCCTTATATTCTGGTTTAATACGTTACCATGTTGGGTTATTATTCGCTAGTCTCTATACCTTATGTTCGTTGTTGGGTCGTTCTTTGTTTCTACAAAGGCGGTGCAATTAATTTGTTGTTCCTCTATTATGTTCTTGATGATGTGGTTTTTGTTTCTGTAGCAGTTCACGTTGGAATGTAGGATTTTAAGCGCCATTGTTAACGATAGCGCTGGTTGTTCCTTTGATTGGTTAGGTGGGAGATGGTGCTTCTGGGTTTTCGATGTCTACCATTATGATGTATAGCCAGTTGCCTGTGAATACGACTGTGGTGTCGATGTTGAATTCTTTGATAAAGCGCGTTTTCAGTTTTTGGATGAGTTCTGGTCTGTTGGTGTTCGTTGGTTTGTTTATCTTTCTCGTATACGTATTGATGATGTGATCGTGGGCGGTGATGGGTATATGGATGCGGTTGTTTTTTGTCGTTGCGGTGTCCATTTCTCTGCTTCTTTTGTTTAGCGATTTTATCTGCGTGTTGGGGATACCTTCTAGCGGTTTTTTCGGGCGCCTAGGGCATTTGATTGACCAAGCTACATGGTCAGTAGTGTTGCAGGCTGTACATTTGATCGGTAGATTTGCTGTGCATTTTTCCGTTCGATGTTCTCCTTCACATTTGCTGCATTTAGTGTTGTTTTGACAGTTTTGCGTAGTGTGAGTGAATTGGGAGCATTTTGCGCAAGCCTGCGGTAGCGGCGGGGGTGGAGAGCTCGGTGAAGCGCGGAGGTGTTTGCTTAGTAGAAAGAGTCCGTGGTTCATTAATTTGTGGAATGATACGGCATTCCCAGTGATGACGCGTATGAGTGTGGTCGGTTTTCCCGTGGCTCGCGAGATAATCCGCTTACAGAACCTGTGAGTGGTGTTGACATCGTTGAGCGCTCGGCTGATTGTCGCGTCGTCTATCTCGAAATCGACTTGCGTGATTACCGCGGCGAATGTCTCAGGTGGGGGGGTCGGCGTTCGGTCGTTATTGCGGGCTACAGTTTCCGAGAGGCTATCGATTGCTTTCTCTTGTTTTAATATGTTTAGCATGAATAGCAATCTTTCGCGAGGAGTATTTGATTTTAAAAGAAATCCTTTCGTTGTTTGGAGAATATTGTTTTTGTACAGCGGCGCTACTTTGCTCCAGAGTTGCGCCATTTCTACTCTTGTTTTTACGTTTACAGCGTTGATGAAAAACAGTAGATTGAATTTTTCTTTTACTTGCGTTTTTGTTGCTGCTCTTGGCGGGGGGTTTGTGGAGGTTGTGTGACTTGGAGCTTGCGCCTGGCTGTCTGAAGATGAGCTAGGATTTTCCTTAGTTTTCTTCCTTTTTTTTGCTCTACCTTTTGCTTTCGGTTTGATAAAGCCCGTGGGAGTGGAGGCGTCTGTTGGTGGGTCTTCCCACCCAGTATCATCGCCGTCCATTGCTTGGTCAGCTACCGTTTGTGTCGCACTGTTTACAATCGGTCAAGTTAGGAATACACCTGCGGACCGATTCGCAAACACGACTGTCTCGCGCCGAGGTTCGATCAGAACTGCACTTAGGGAATTTTTTCAGATTTTTAAATTCACTTTGAATTTCCTGACTTTCTACACGTTTTTCCCATATAAAAAAAAATTCATACGTATTCAGAAAAATAAACGAACAATTTTAATTTTAAAAACAGTTATGTTCCCGGAGGATTTGTTGAACAATTACATTTTTCATCAATTTGTTAATAGCATTTTGGAATTATTATCATGTAAGTTAATCTTTTCGGCATCTTTAAGACGCTTGATTTTTTTCAGATTTTTATACCATTGAGAAGTATTTACAATTCCCTCTCAATTCTCTGAAACTTATGCGAAATCAACACCATTCGCAAGGACTACCTTAACACAGTTAATTCTTTAAAGATTTTTATCTAATCGGGATGTATTCAAAAACTTGGTTTGGTTTTCAGTTTTGGCTAGGAATGTATATACGAATATCCTCAACAATATGCAATCATATCAATGTTCTGATTACAACGGGAGAGATGTTTAGAAGCGACACGGAAATTCTTGAAAACATTACCGTTTCGAACCGATATATACGTGTGCATATCTGTATTCCTTTTTTTTAGCATATTTGAGCTATGCCTGTGAAATCATAATACAGAATTGATGCGCTGATACATTGTAACGTGCTCCATAGTAAACAGTTTCTATCGCTCTCTCGGGCTGTTCACCTCTACTCTAAACATAGTGATCTTCATTCTTCAAATATCTTTGTCTCCAGTACATTTATATGGTTACATACGTGTATATATATATATATATATATATATATATATATATATATATATCCACATTCTACGCTCGTTAAAAATATGAAGAGCTGGTAGTACGGAGTGAGAGCTCGATACTGATGGATCGAAATAACACGTGGAATTTACGACGCGCGAAAATTGACACGAAGAAACCGATATGGATATTGACGGAAATGGAGAAAAGAACTTCGGAGCAAATGGAAACAGATTTAGGCATAAGATCGATGATGATGAAGAACTGGATGACGAAATAGACGAAAGTTACGTGGGCGATCGTCAAAAACACAACGATGTTCAAGATACTGACGAGTTGGACGACGATGAGGTTTGTGATGAGTTCAACGACGATGAGATTTTTGATGAGGTGGATAACGATGGAGATGATAACGACGGAGATGACGACGACGGAGTTGACGACGACGTTGGGGTTGACGACGTCGAAGTTGACGACGACGGAGTTGACGACGACGAAGTTGACGATGACGAAGTTGATAACGACGGAGATGATGATGACGAAGTTGATGATGACGAAGTTGATAACGACGGAGATGATAGCGATGATCCAAATGGAAATGCGTTGGAGATACTACAATCGAATAAAGGTGGGAACAAATTGTGCTACAAGGGACATATGTATATTCGGCACAGATTCAACAAGAGTGACATTCGGTGGAGATGTGTAAAGCATAATCATAAGGACTGGAAGGTACTTATTCACATCTGGATTTATCAATCTACATCTTAGGACCTCGAAAAATGAAATTGTTACACTGCTTCCTCATTAGTCTTTTTTACTTGCACATTCTTCAATGATAAATAATTGTCTACTATTATTCTGTTACCTCGTTTCTGGTTTTTTGTACATTCTGATTTTTCTACATTACCGAGAAACTCTTTCCAAAAAAAGAAGATGGACGATTTTTTAAACATTTTTTTTTCTATTAGGATTAGAAAATCGGTTATGGCTGTGTGTCTGTACGTGTGGGTGTGTGCGTGTGTGTTGGTGCGTGTGTGTTTGTGCATGTATGCAGAATAACGAGGAATGAAGGCTAAGGCTAAATCGGAGCTTTCAGCAAAGCATTGTCAGATTTTTGCTGAAGAAGTGCACGAAATACCGAATAGTACACGAAGACGACTTCCAGTTGAGAGCTCGGTGAAGCGTACACTACGGAATCAGCGACTAAAAAATGTCAAATCAAAATATGCTTTTATTAAATAAATTCTCTGTCTGATCGTTGGTAATTATAAAAAAAAATATAAGATTCTTTTTTTCCGCAGCGAAACTAATTCCTATTAATTAAAGGAAAAAATTAAGTTATGGGCTGAGGTGGACAGACGGCGACAGTTACTCCCGTCCCCGGGAGAAGTCGCCGACGCTGTTTTGCAGGAAAAAGGGTTAACAGACGGCAGCAGTCTCTCCCGTCTCCGGGAGAAGTCGCCGACGCTGTTCTAAGGCAAAGGGGTAACCCAGAGAGCAGCGATTACCCCCGTCTCCAGGGAAGGTTGCCGATGCTGGCGTTCGGAGTGAAACTCAGTTGTGCTCGAAGCCACTGCCCAACTAAGAGTGATTTTCGGTGCTTTTCGACCGCCTTTTATACCCGATCGGCCGTGTTGCACACGGCACGAATCGGTACTCCTTCCTTGCCTCTTCTGACGTCAGACTGACGTCTCTTCCCTCGCTCCGCAGTATCACGCGCGGCTGACGCAACTTTTGCATGGCTCGCGCGAGATCGATGGTGCTCGGTGGATCCTGGAGGTAAGGTAGGCCCTTCCGTTGCCGCTGGCGCGAATGCCGAGTGTCTACCTCGTCCGTGCCTCTCCCTTACCGACGCGTTCCGGGTGTCCTGCGTGGATCTCCAATATTCTCAGAGCTTGTTGCCCGAGTTGTTTCCTGATATTTTTTTAAGGAGGAGCGGGCTTTTTGTGACCGTCACACACCAGAATACGCCCTTCTCGACGAATTGGTAATCGAAGGTATATTTCATGAGTCATACTGAGCGGACTTTTGCATTTTTTCACTCAAGTATCAGAAAGGTCGTAACGATTTTTCAGGACATTTTGAATTTTTGGTTCCTCATAAAGAAATGTTTTCCTAAAAAAAAAAAAAAAAACAATTCGATTTTTATGTCAGAGTACTTAAAATAGTGTAAAATGTTGAGCAATGCGATGTAACTGGCGTTCGAATGCGTGTGCATGTGCACTTTACGTAAGGCGCTTTAAGGATATTTGCATTCAAAAGACTCGCTAAAGACGATTCCACATATAGAAATGTTAAAAAGCAATTGCCGATATTACAAAATTTTAACGAATTTCATTTTTAATCGTCATGTGGTAGGTGATTGGATCATGACTAGGGGCGCCGAAAATCAGCGCATTCTTCTAGATGATAATCGTCTAATGGGGACCAAAGAACGGGTCATCATATTCGCGACGGATACGCTTTTGGAGCTGCTTGCCGATGCCACTGCGTGGTATATGGACGGCAATTTCGATGTAGCGCCACGGGGATTCACACAGTTGTATGTCTTACGAGCATCGATAAATGGTGTGTTCGTCACTGTGGCATACGCTTTGCTCGAACGCAAAAATCAGACAACCTACACACATCTGTTCCAAACAAAAATGGAAAAATCTGCAGCGATAGGGGTATACCCAGATCCTCAAACAATTTATATTGATTTTGAGAAAGCCATTGTTAACGCCATTCGCGATGTTCTGAGCCATGAGATAAAAATACAGGGCTGCTTTTTTCATCTCACCCAGTCGACGTACCGCAAAATACAAGAGCTGAAACTCGTGGACAGGTACAACAAAATTGAGAAATTCAACCGATTCTGCGGAATGATTAACGGATTGGCGTTTCTTTCCCTAGAAGACGTGAGCAAGGGTGTTGCTTACTTGGATCAGATTTATTCGGCTAAAGCGAGACCCTTACTTACGTACTTCGATGAAACGTATATATCCGGTACGTCCAAACGAATTGGCAAGCAAGGAAAAGGATTGGGTTTAAAAGTTCGTCGCGTTTCACTAACAAGTTTCCTCCCGAAGTGTGGAACGTTCATGATGCCACGGTAAATGATGAGGCACAAACTAATAATAGTACAGAGGCGTGGAATTGCCGATTTAAAAACCTTGTTGGAATTTCCCATCCGACGATTTGGAAACTCATTCAAAAAATGAAGCTGGAGGTCTCGGTCGGCAACACGAAACTCGCGCAGATTCATCAGGTCGGGAAAAAGGTTTCGACGAAGCCCAGTAATCTCGAGAAAGGTCAAAACACGTTAAAGAATTTGTGCACAGCTTACGATAACGGCACTGTGAATATAAAAAACTTCCTTACGGAAATAAGTCACACCTTTTCGCTTCTATAAGGTCAGAGGTCGTTTTTCTATGAAGTATTTTGCAAAATGTTAAAAAGAACATAAATTAACATCAATGAAACAGGTATAATTTAGGTTAATTTTTCTTCATTTCTTAACCCTTCGAAGCTTTTCTTTGTGAAGTGAACACTGATTTCGACCATTTATTTATACATTTCTATTCTAGTCAAGGAATAAGTTTAAAAAATCAAAACCGATAGAAAAAAGGTAGCCCGATAATCACCTCACGATGCTTCAAAAACTTAAATAATGAAGCTTCATATCATGTACAAAGTTTTTCTTTATTTTCCGTCTTTTTCGGGGGATAAAACGCAAGTTCTCATCTATTTTTAGAAGTAAGTTTTTGTTGAAGATTAAAATGGTAAGGTAGGGGATGGAAGTTTGTTAGTTAATTTAGTTGAAACTGATGACGCGGAATCATTTATCTAGCATGATTCTATAATAGAAATTAAATACGTAAGTTCCTATTTGAAATACAGAATCATGTCTTCTGAATTACTGATGCATTCTGATTAATTCGACCATTTTTTTATTAGGCACATTTATGAGGCACATCTCGATAATTGACGCAGTGTCTTCATAATATTTGGAATATATTCAGAATAAAATGCGAGTGTCATATTTCAGCCATCTTAAGTTTATCGGAGCAGCGTATTGACTTCACATTATAAAAAGACGGAGGGAGTAAACGTATGGGCTAAAAAAATAAATATCATTGACGAACAAAAGGAACGTAACGTAGATGGTAAAAAAGTTTCACTTTGACCTCACGTAAAGTTTATACGCACACTTTTTAGAGGGAAATATCAAACC
The DNA here is from genome assembly GCA_963575735.1 of Amblyjoppa fuscipennis. Taxonomy (NCBI): domain Eukaryota; kingdom Metazoa; phylum Arthropoda; class Insecta; order Hymenoptera; family Ichneumonidae; genus Amblyjoppa; species Amblyjoppa fuscipennis. The sequence continues at coordinate 16,108,547 of OY754488.1, read as the reverse complement.
TTCGAATGCAATAGCGACGATCGTCTGATCATCCGTAGTTTCTTTTGGAAAAGATGGTGCATTAAATATAGAAGTACGTCCAAGTATTTCTTCGTTAAATTGTTTTTGAATTTTCGCTCTCTTTGCCACGGATTTCTTGGTCATCTTAGATGTTAGGACTTTTGCTACATTTTTTTTCACTTTTGGTGTCATAATTTCACCATCCTGGGAAACGTCTAGCGCTCTCAAGTAGCGCTTATCTTCTAATGATGCACATGTGAAAGGCAATGCATGAAGATAGTTAATATAAAATTATTAAAGACGTGATAAAATGAGTTGGCGAAAAGTATTATAGTATCTACGTAATAAACAAATACAGAAACCTAAGTGAACGCGTTTTGGTGTTTATCTCCGGCCAGATTATAACTGACTGGCAAATTGAAACGCTCCAAATTCGAAGCAGGCGTCATATGAAAAATTTAAAAAAATATATTTTCGATCAATCCAGGCACATTTTCAATTTTTAAACTTTTCACTTTTATAAGCTGGATGGTTGAATTTCCAATCATGTTACCCCATCAATCGATTATGTCCGTCGAGACTTACTGTACAACAGTTGTTTTAACCACAAATAATCACTGAAGCTTTTATACTTCAGTATCTCTCTTTCTTCTTGTTTGGCTTTTGAGAAAAAGTACTTTCAATAGATGTCATTATAATATGAAAAGATTTCGTCGTTGCCGCCGCTGGCGAATCTACAATCGGGAAGGAGTTCAATGACACCTCCCCCAAACCTGGGGGCGGTGTCCCGTCCGGGGTTACCCTGGGCAACTGGAGAAGGGATGCCTCGGGCTACCTTAGGACGAGATTTGTGTCGGGTAACTCCACGGGTAGGCTTGCCTCGGGCTGTCCTAAGGGGGGGGGGGGGGGGGGGGGTTGCCGAATATGAGGCCAGGTAAATTAAATCAAATTCAACAAATTAACTTTTCTAAATTTTTCAATCCAAGTTTAGAGTACTAAATCCGTTTAATATTCCTTTCCTAGCTGTCAAAAATCACTATACTTCACTATACAGGGGGTAGCTCCGTCTATAATAAAGCCGACTTTTTTCCCTTACGAAGTGGGGGGAAAGAGTCATGCACACAATCTACCTCTCCGTATGGTAAATCTTCCGCCAACACTCCAAATTTCAATTTCATGTCTATAAGCGTTAAAAAAATACCACGTTAAATATTAATCCTTTATACGTCACACATCTAGTCCCATTCTTAGGCGCTACCGTAGCGACACGTGGCACCCGCTCCCTTGCCGGTAATCCCGTTTTGGTACGGTTTCCAGCTGTATGATTTATAAAGGGTTAATCGGGTCCCATAAGGAAAAGGAAAACGGACGAGGGCGTAGCTCCGGAGATGGGACGTTTGAACTACGACTATATCCGTATGTCCGGGACTACTAACACCTGACGGGCCGCGACGAAGCTCCGGGCCCAAGAATCGAACCAGTGACAACGGATAAGGAAGGAGCAGAGAAAAATGAAGGAGCCCGTAACCCTTAGGCGATCGGTGTAACCACACAATACCAACAAAACGGTAATATAACCGATTGTAACAAGTGTGACGTATTTTCCGGTAACTCAAAACCCGAATCTCGAACTAATAAAAAAACAAAATCGAAAACACGAAAATCGAAGCTCAAACCAAACGGGAGCGAAACGCCAAATGGAGAACCAAAAAAAACGCCACCTTCGGCCGTCCACCCTCGCAGAGGCATTGGAGTCCCGGTGGGCGCCAGTTAATTTTTGTTTGGCCGGTTTTAACAACCGGACTAATCTGGAGGTCGATGGAACCGACCTCCGCAGGGCTGATTTTTGTTTCGCCGGAATCGTCAAACCGGACTAAGCTGGAGGTCGATGGAACCGACCCCCGCAGGACTGATTTTTGTTTCGCCGGAATCGCCAAACCGGACTAAACTGGAGGTCGATGGAACCGACCTCCGCAAGGACAAAACACAAAACGGGAACTAAACGGTAACGAGCTACCCAATACACTTGCGAGAGTAAACGGTTGCGGAAATGCACGGTTTGCTCAGTGTATAAGTTGTGGCAGAAGGGTCGCGATCCTTCGCCAATAAAGTAACGCGAAATCTATGCTAACGAGAGCTCAACATTTCCAAAACGAAAATAATTAATTTTGTTGGCTATAAGCCACGGGAGCTCGCACACACGTGCATCGGGAGAGCTCAGCTGACCGAAGGATCGAGCGAGCATAACGAGAGAACGAATCCTATACGCGATCGAAAATTCACACAAACGATAAACTCACCGAACGGCAGGAATAAATCTAATAATATGGGGCAAGAGCCGCATCTTACGATGCTCCGGAACTTAGACACAATCACTGCACCTCAAGAGCATTATCCGCAACGCATCTCGATCACAGAAAATCGATAAGGAATTCGGAACGGAATCCGCACGAAACACAGCGAGCGAGATACACGAACCGAAGCGAGAACGGTAGCCAGAGTCTACAGCAGCGCGAACGAGAACGACTGACTCAGCGTGCGAGACAATAGCCGAACGTAAACACCGGGAGCGCGAGAGAAGTCCGAGCGATCTCGAGGACGACTCTCGGTAGACTGATTTGTCTACGATAACACCTGTAACGGTTCATTATCATTATTGCGAGATCCTTAGTCGATAACTGCTGCCCTTTCAAACTATTTCGGAGCGGGATCTCAACGGGAGCCTGTAACTGAACTGTACGAAGCGGTAAATTTCGAGGATCGTTACGATTGCTTCTCCTCGTGCAATGCGTGAAAACAAGGCTCTTCACTATCTCAAAAACACGGCACAAGGGTTCCATCCTTGTCCGGACTAAACTGTAACTTCGCCTGTTTTCCAACGCATTGCACTTTACCTTATCACCCACTAGAGCACCGGGTTTGCACCGGACTTTGGCGTATTCGTAACAAAGCCTCGTCGAGTCTCTCCTCCAGTTGGGCTTGTAATTACTTCTAGATCCGCACCACCAACTGGATTCGAGAACCTCGACTAACCGGATCTTAATTGTAACCGTAACCGTACAAAATAGCATGAATCCAAAAGTTAGCGGAAACTGTATAAGCTCAATCGTACCGCGATTAGCGAGAGAGGTAGCAAAACGAGGTCTATACCACAAAAAAAAACGATATTTTCGCAAAAAAAGTACTGGATGCTTTTTTTCTTATTTTGTGACGGTGATTCCAAAAAATCACGTCACACAAGGTTACACGTAAATTGCGGGTAAGGTGCCTTTTTCGGTTCAGCAATATATCATCGTTACATGATAGTTTTATGTAACTAAAACGGAAGTTATGTTACTGATACGTAAAATTAATATTGCTATATCTAACGGTAACATAACACAAACAATAACAATTACATAACTGCAGCGCGAACTGATTATAACAATTAACATAGTGCGGATATCAATTAAAAAAATATATTCGCGATTAACCATACCTCAATTAGCATCGTTATTATTCATAGATACATTTATTCTATTATTAGAAATAAATATATGTTGAAAAAAACGTAATTAATTGTTATGCCTTCGGTGAGACTCGAACCTGGGACCTTTGGATATATAGTCTGCAACCATACATATTCAGCTATGCCGGAGTTGAAACTAAAGTTTTGGTAAATGATATATGGCGTTCAAATTGCTTATTCGCAAACCGTGAATGAAATTACACCATCAGTATAAATGAAAAATGTGCGTAACCAATACCAGAATATTACAATACATCGGGAAACTTTGTCTACTCATTACCAATTTCCTTGACGTTATAACGAAAACTAATAACTAAGTCTTAACAAATCGGCAAAAAAAAATGCTCGCAATGTCAAAAAGCATTTTGAGTAGTGCTGATAATAGAATTCGAATAACCCGAATATCCGGATATCTCAATTATCCGAATTCACCAGAACCGACGCTTCGGATTCCGGATATGAGTTCGGATGCGGATATCCAGATATTTAGATCCGAACTTATATCCGGATATTCGCATCCGAACTTATATCCAGATATCAGCATCCGAACTCATATTGTTACGTCCGAGGTAGAGCAAAGCTCGTTCTCGAACGCAGCAATCCAATATTTCATTATTTGTTGTGGGCCGCCTTGCTCCGTCCCGTACGGACCCGGTCCACGAGTACGTGAAAGGGGATTCCGAATAGGGTTTCTGTTCAAATAAAATAATAACCGAATTAAGGGGAAAACTGTAGTTGCTGTATTGCTAAAAAAGTAAAAATGGTACGCCAAGTACTTAAAACGTTCAGAAAATATGTTTATGGAAAAACCTCTTAAAAATTAAAAAATCTTCCAAAACAGATGTTTATCCGAACAATAACAAAAAATATATGTGTATCAAAATGTAAAAAAAAATCGAAAAAAATCAAATCAAACCAGTCAAGTAGTGTTACAAAAATCTAAAAAAAAAAAAAAACAAGATGTAAAAAATCTTGAACAAAAAAAACTTGGCGTGCCAGTTTTTTTTAAATAATTTTTGAATGAACTACGTACGACAGTGATTGGAAAAAAAACTGGCACGTCAAGTTTTTTTTGTTCAAGATTTTTTACATCTTGTTTTTTTTTTTTTTAGATTTTTGTAACACTACTTGGCTGGTTTGATTTGATTTTTTTCGATTTTTTTTTACATTTTGATACACATATATTTTTTGTTATTGTTCGGATAAACATCTGTTTTGGAAGATTTTTTAATTTTTAAGAGGTTTTTCCATAAACATATTTTCTGAACGTTTTAAGTACTTGGCGTACCATTTTTACTTTTTTGAAAAAAAGTATTTTGTGGTTGATTTCACCTATTTTTTCCTGTAAATGCAATTTTTTTTTACAATTTTTGAATGAACTACGTACGACAGTAATTTGAAAAAAAAACTGGCACGTCAAGTTTTATTTGTTCAAGATTGTATTTACATCTTGTATTTTTTTTTTAGATTTTGTAATTCTACTTGGCTGGTTTGATTTGATTTTTTTCGATTTTTTTTTTTTACATTTTGATACACATAAACATATTTTCTGAACGTTTTAAGTACTTGGTGTACCATTTTTACTTTTTTGAGAAAAAGTATTTTGTATTTGATTTCACCTATTTTTGAAATTCTGTAAATACGAGCGATATCAAAATTTCAATTTCCAACTGTTAAAGGTAATGAAAAAACTGATTTTGCATAATAATAAGTTCAACATGTTATTAACAATTCAATCCAAAAATTAATTGTTGAACAAATTACCCGGTGAACTAATTTTTTAAATTTATATACACCGTGACACACAAAGAATCACAAAGAGAGATCGATGTAACGCGCCTTGCTCATGGTACGGGCTTTGGTAAAAATGCAACAAGCAGTATAATGCTAAACTGTCACGGTGACGGACAGAGTTTTGCTGTCGCTAACTCTGCTCGCACTGTCACTACACTCCATTGCAACACTGAATCCTCAACATTGCATCCCGAGCTATTCGCACGACAGCTGACGTTGAACTCGTCGTCCCCGATGTCATACGCATCGAAATGCAACTTCTGCGCAACATCCATGGCTTCAGAGCGTCAACATGCGAACAGCTAGATGTTCTTGCAACAATCTTTGCAGTCTTCGTAGTTGTCGGTTTGTCCGAAATCTATCTCCGTGCAGGAATTTGATGCGAGTCCAACGCAAGTGCGTCCTGCTCATCTCCCACGCATCCATGTCCGCAGTCCACAAACACCCTGCCGTAGCACCCCTGCGTCCTGCTGATCTCCCACATCTCCCACACATCCACGTCCGCAGTCCACGAACACTCTGCCGTAGCACCCTGGCGTCCTGCTCATCCTATGCCGCAGCACCTCGTTAGTTCCTGAAAGTGATAAAAAAAATTGAGGTTACCGACAAACAGATTTAAAGTTTTGAAATTGCTTCAGTGAAACAAATGGAAAACAAATTGAGGTTAGAGACAACAAGAATTAATAACAAAAAAATATATGAAAAAACAAAATTTAGGTTAGGTTGTCCCTACCTATCCAGGATCAAGAGACGCGGCTCTTGATCGATAAGGATAAAAAAATAAAAAGAATGTAAAAAAATAGGGATAAAAAATAATATAAGACGATATAATATAACTCACCAGGTCTTCTTGCCGAAATAGAGCCGTCCAAAAATGATCGCGTAAACTCACGCACAATCGATCACCTCACATCACCTCACACCCATATTTGACGTTCACTTCATCATATCTCGGGAACCGCTGGACGATTATTCTCGTAATTAGGCCCATTAGAAAGCTTGGGTCCGAATTATATCATAAAAGTGTCCTTAAATTTTCGATGCGATGCTTCATTGCCGAGATCGAGACAACCGAAAATTTCGCGTGAATTCACGCAACAATCGAAAAATTTTGGATTGATTCGCTGTCACGATCATCATACACAAGAAATTACCAATCGAATGTGTTCGCAATTAAGCGAACCGGACAGCTTGGATAGGCATTCTATAGTAAAAATTTTATCACCATTTCGATCCGATGATTTATTTGTGAGGTAACGTGGTGCCAATATTTACTTCCGGCATATTGGAGTAAAACTACTTGGCAGCGTCTTGTCGCTTTTAAAATTTTTTTTTTTTTAACTTGGCGTCGAGACGCTACCGCGTCTCTTGATAGTAAAATACAAAATGTGAGTTGACGCCGAAAGACAATGTTCACAATCCCGATAACATGGGGATTACGTTACTCATGCATTCATCCACACACATACCCATACCATTACTCACACGTTGTGCCGCTTCCCTCCGGCAGCGGTTCTTAGTTTCTACACTATTACAATGATTGAACACAAGCCGCTTGAATCACTAGAGTCTCTAATAAGTTTTTGATTACGTTGCTGGTAAGTTAATATTAACTCGCGCGACTGGATTCACTCCGCGCCGGAATACACTCGCGAAGCCACGTTCCCGATACTATCGTCACTATCTTTGTGACAGTATCGAGGGCCAACTATCGGAGATTGACAGACCTATGCGGAGACAGATCACGGAGCTCTGCTTATCATTAACACGACTCGATTTATACCACGGCGGAACACACTCACGAAGCCACGTTTCCGATTCTATGGCGAACTATCTTTGTTGCAGTACCGGGTGTTAACTATCGAAGATATACAGCCCTATGTGGCCACGATGCCGTGGAGGCCCTAGACCGATCTATCTTTGATCATGGCTGTCTAGAGACTGCTCTTCCTCGATTGTCCGAGGCTTTCCAAAGCCGCGGCCGATGGAGGAGAGCATCGGTTTCGGATTGACTCAGCAGTCAATTTGCAAGTCCTGGACGAATCGCGAAGCGCGCGTCTCCCGAGCCTCTTATTCTTTTCATTTATTATATTTCCGATATCCATTTATGCTGAGCGATTTCCGCCAAGTCGGGAGCGCACTGCGAGGACAACCGTGGTTTCAAATGACACCCCGGATGCCCGACGCGACTCGCCGCTCGACTCGCGGGAAGCGCGTCAGCAGAAGAGAGTTACGCACCGATTCTCGAGAAGTTTCGAGAGACTCGAAACTCGCGAAAATCGGGATGTAACAATATCAGCATATCCGCATATCCGGATACGAACTCATATGTGAATATCCGGATGTCCGGATCCGGATTCGTATCCGTGTACCTGAATCGCGAAATGAATTCAAATATAAGCGACTATAAAAATGTAGGCAACCCTGTGAAAGCAAGCATGTGTAAAGAAATATAGAGCTTTGCGTGGCACTCCACCCGTCGATGATTTATACATGGTGTCTAATAAAAAGTCCGTACGAAATTCAAGGACAGATGTGTATCTCAGCGAATCTGAGATACACATCTTTTTAGGATGGTCGCTAGTGATATATATTGTGACGTGATTTTTTGGAATCACCGTCACAAAATTAAAGAAAAAAGCATCTAGTACTTTTCTTGCGAAAATACCGAATGTTATGGTATAGATCTCGTTTTGCTGCCTCTCTCGCTAATCGTGGTACGATTTAGCTTACGGGAATACAGTTCCGCTAACGTTTGGGTTCATGTTATTTTTTTGTACGGTTACGGTTACAGTAAAGATCCAGTTAGTCGGGGTTTTCGAATCCAGTTGGTGGTGCAGATCCATAAGTTATTACAAGCCCAACTGGAGGAGAGACTCGACGAGAATGCGTTGGAGAACAGGCGGAGTTACGGTTTAGTCCGGACAAGGATGGAACCCTTGTGCCGTGTTTTTGAGATAGTGAAGAGCCTTGTTTTCACGCATTGCATGAGGAGAAGCGATCGTAACGATCCTCGAAATTTACCGCTTCGTACAGTTCAGTTACAGGCTCCCGTTGAGATCCCGCTCCGAAATAGTTTGAGAGGGCAGCAGTTATCGACTAAGGATCTCGCAATAATGATAATGAACCGTTACAGGTGTTATCGTAGACAAATCAGTCTACCGAGAGTCGTCCTCGAGGCCGCTCGGACTTCGCTCGCGCTCCCGTGTGTTTACGGTTTTTCGGGTATTGTCTCGCGCTCGCGATGCGGGTCTCGCTCGCGCTGTCGTAGACTCCGGCTATCGCTCTCGCTTCGGTTCGTGCGTCTCGCTCGCGCTACCTGTCACCGCGGGTGTTCGCGGGTCGACTCGTGTTCCGTCTCTCGTGCGAGTTTTGTTGCCGATTTTCTGTGATCGAGATGCGTTCGGAACGCTCTTGAGGTGCAGTGATTGTGCTGAAGTTCTCGGAGCATCGTAAGGTGCGGTTCTCGCCTCATATTATTGGATTTATTCCTGCCGTACGGTGAGTTTATCGTTTGGATAATTTTCTCGATCGCGTATAGGACTCGTTCTCGCTGTCGTTACGCTCGCTCGACCCTTCGGTAAGCTGAGCGCTCCCGATGCACGCAGGTGCGATCTCGTGGCTTACAGCCAACCAAATTAATTATTTTCGTTTTGGAAATCTTGAGCTCTCGTTAGCATAGATTTCGCGTTACTTTATTGGCGAAGGATCGCGACCCTTCTGCCACAACCTACACCCTGAGCAAACCGTGCATTTCCGCAACCGTTGCTCTCGCGAGTGTATTGGTGTTAGCTCGTTACCGTTCCGCTCCCGTTTTTATCGTTTTGTGTTTTGTCCTTGAGGAGGTCGGTTCCATCGACCTCCAGTTTAGTCCGGTTTGGCGATTCCGGCGAAACAAAAATCCGCCCTGCGGAGGTCGGTTCCATCCACCTCCAGTTTAGTCCGGTTCGGCAATTCCGGCGAAACAAAAATCAGCCCTGCGGAGGTCGGTTCCATCGACCTCCAGGTTAGTCCGGTTGTTAATACCGGTGAAACAAAAATTAAGTGGCGCCCACCGGGACTCCAATGCATTCGCGAGGGTGGACGGCCGAAGGTGACGTTTTTTGGTTCTCGATTTCGCGTTTCGCTCCCGTTTGGTTTGAGCTCTATTTTCGATATTCGGTTTTGTTTTTTTGTTCGAGATTTGCGTTGAGATACCGGAAAATACGTCACAATATATATATATATGTATTTTAAAAGAAGCTCAAGTTTACGTGGAAATAGAAAATTCAAGGACACCAGGTGGAAATCAAGGACATTCCAGGACTTTTTCAAGGACAGCCAAAATTCAAGGACTTCAAGGACTTCAAGGACCGCTAGACACCATGTTATATATCAGTTTCAAAAATACGAATTAAAAAATGTATTTCCACATGAAAGATTTCGAAAATCTGAAGAAATGCATATAAGGTGCATTCGCATGCTTCTGAAAATGACAGAGTGGCTTAAGGGTGTATCACAAATACATTCGCAACCAAAAGTTTAATTCGATAAAAATTTCAGTACTTTACAATATGCCAAAAATCTGAAAGAAAATCAGCCGTATTAGTTATGTCAAGACCTTTATTTTGCATTATAATAATGCCAAAATGGTATATTATTCACAAATGATTCAAAACATAAATTGGTAAAAAAAAAATAAAAAATCTTTTATTTTCTCATTTTAAATGAATTCCTTTATTTTGTACAATTTATATGAATTTTTTCAGAATTTTCTAATATTTCACAATTTTTTTTCCAGAGAGAAATAACGGTTTACTAAATAATCAACGAATAATCAGTAAAGCTTTGTTTCTCTTTTGAAACGAATTCATTGATTTTCTAGAAGCGGCATGCATTTTTTCAGAATTTTCTTACATTTTTGAATTTTCCGTTTTTGGAAAATGTTGTAAGTCCATATCTACAGAACTGATAACACAATCGTCTAGAAACTTTTTGTGTGTACTGTAGAATCGAGAAACGAAAACATATCCAAAATGAACCGGTGCGGTGGTCTAGTGGTTAGCGTGCTCGCCTCTAGACCAAAGCATCGGGAGGTCGACGGTTCGATTCCCGGTTTCGTAGTTTCGCCGAGAATGAAAATATGGGCGGGACAAAGATCCAGATATATACATGGTCACTCGCACGTAATGGCGCCTAAGTGTGAGTGTCGGATGTATATAGCTGTACTCCATGTTTACATCCTCGGTGAAACGCGACGAAGCTCCGAGGCCAGAAACCGAATAGGAGACCGGCTGTATCGGCATAGGTTTTCCGCAGTTTCCCTATGCCCGTGGCAGAAATGCAGTACAAAGGGGGAAGTCGGCTGCGGCCGCCGGTGGGGAAAAAACGAGTACTGGTATGGAGAAGAATGGGGGTGTATAAAGCGAAGTCGCTGTACGGTGGAAGATATAATAATAAAATAATAAACATATCCAAAATGCGTTCAAAAAATTATTTATAAAAAAAATATTTAAACGAAAGATTGTCTGATAAAGAAAATAATTTGCTAATAATTTTTGCTTCCTCATAGAGGAAGCTTTGTGATGATGAAAAAAAAAAATCGAGATTTTAATGAAAACGTGTTCAGAATGTTCCAAAACATCGAAAAATCACATTTAGAAAAAATGCCCGGATGTTTGCGTGCGTGCGTGCGTGCGTCCGTCCGTCCGTCCGTCCGTCCGTCCGTTCGTCCGTCCGTGACAGAGAGAGGGAGAGAGGGAGAGAGGGAAAGAGGGAGAGGGAAGGGCGAGGGAAGGGAGAGGGAAGGGAGAGGGAGAGGGAGAGGGAGAGGGAGAGGGAGAGGGAGAGGGAGAGGGAGAGGGAGAGGGAGAGGGAGAGGGAGAGGGAGAGGGAGAGGGAGAGGGAGAGGGAGAGGGAGAGGGAGAGGGAGAGGGAGAGGGAGAGGGAGAGGGAGAGGGAGAGGGAGAGGGAGAGGGAGAGGGAGAGGGAGAGGGAGAGGGAGAGGGAGAGGGAGAGGGAGAGGGAGAGGGAGAGGGAGAGGGAGAGGGAGAGGGAGAGGGAGAGGGAGAGGGAGAGGGAGAGGGAGAGGGAGAGGGAGAGGGAGAGGGAGAGGGAGAGGGAGAGGGAGAGGGAGAGGGAGAGGGAGAGGGAGAGGGAGAGGGAGAGGGAGAGGGAGAGGGAGAGGGAGAGGGAGAGGGAGAGGGAGAGGGAGAGGGAGAGGGAGAGGGAGAGGGAGAGGGAGAGGGAGAGGGAGAGGGAGAGGGAGAGGGAGAGGGAGAGGGAGAGGGAGCAGAACGAGCGAGGAAACTAGGGAGTGCGTAGAAGGGTACCTCTGCGATTCGCATTACCGAGAACACTTCCGCGTCGTAGCGATCAAATTCAGCATCTTCCGGCGTGTAGCAGCAGAAAAAATTGACGAACGAAAAGGGGACGGCGAACCCACATTGAAGAAGCCAAAATATTAGAAACGGTTTCTTAATTTCAATTCGCCTGATTCATTATAGGGGAAAAATTAAGTACAATGGATATCGACACTGTAATGAGGCTTATGATTCGGTCGATGCTGCAACAGGGATTTTTACATCCCGGTGTGCCTTCGCCCTGGCCCCTCTGTTCCCGTTGCCGCGAGAGCCATTGGGCGCCAGTCAATTTTTAATTCAACGGCGGAATTGACAAACCGCGAAACGTAACCGTAATCCTAAAACGAAGACTCAAGAAACAAATACTAATAACGAAACTGCGGCTTCGGAAACAGAGAGGCTGGTGTACGATATACCCGATTCGCTCAGTGTGTCGGTTGTGGAGAGAGGGCTTGGACGGCGTTCCTAGCTCTCGAGTCGGTCGTACCGAAATCAAAACTCGAAACAATTTTTATACTGGCACATGGTCTAGATTTTATTCCTCAAATAATCTCAATAAACTATGGTACAGACGGTAACCAAATCGGATACAGATGGTCGATAGCTCACGATAGCGATCGTAACTCAGAGAATCGGTAACAACAGAGCTCACAAATTGGAACGATTCTGACGCGGAGAGAACTCCACAAAATAGGACGGTATTAGCGAGGCGGTAGCGGAAACGTGGAAGTATACGAATTAATGTCTTACGGAGAGATCGCATTTTCGTAATTATCCGATAACGCTGTAACTAGAACACGAAAATCGGAAAATGACTCTATAAGTTCTCCAAACGTGAATTAAACGAGAGCGAACCTTATTATGGCCCCTAATCTATACTATGGTAACGATTCGTAACTATCGATAACGGTAACGATAGCGCTGAGGTAACTGAAAGGTAACACATAGACGTACCATAGGTCTCGGTAACAATAGGTCACGGTAGCCCAAGATAGCTGAGGGGGAGGAGGTCGGTAGCGAGAGGGGAGAGAGAGCAAGACAGCTGTCCGTCCGGGCCGAAGGCCCGTCGGGATCTAACGAGCTCTGGCGAGCTCGCGAGATCGCGCCTCAACGGTACCCCCATCATGCGCGGCAGGCACTCGGGGCGACGCGACATGGCGGCTACCTAGCGTAATCTGGAATCGAGGATGAGCGGGACTGAACGTAGCCAATATGAGTTTTCCTTTAAATTTCATTAATGACGATATTAGATTTGCGAATTTCAACGCTTGCGGTGATTGTCTCGGGAACGCACTCTCCAGAGATAATAGGGTCGAAAAGAAAGGAATTAAAATTAAACAAGAAGAACAAAACGTGAAGATAGCACGCGATCTGGCAATCCGTGGAGTTGGGTGATCGCTAGCCCAACCGCCGACGGCCTTCCAACGGAAACGTAAATGGAACCAGTTCGCCCTATAATCTCGACCAATGGAGCGTCGAGGATTTCACTCGAGCTTATGTGCTAACCCAGAGACTCGCCGTAAGGCGTGCAATAGATATACCGGGTGGCGCGTTATATTGGCCCTGAACCACGGTATCTACCACCTTTAACACAACGTGAAGCGCAGATTCAAAACAGAAATATCAGATAACTTTAACCACAGAGATAATTAATTTGGAAAACCCATTTCCTCGTAACGATAACCATAATCCGAGAACAAGAAACAAAAATAATTCCATGTCGATACTCGCGCAGTCGAGTCTTTCATGAATTCAATATTCGAAACTGGTCGGAACAACCCTGAGACGGGATACCCCAAAAAATCACGTCACAATGCTTATAGCCGATTGGACTGGCAAGGAGCTAAAAAATGTTATCCTCGAAGAAATCGATGCAATTTTTAGTGCGTTGACAAAGAAAATGGAGGAGGAGATAGAGGCTGGCTATGATTTTGAAATAAATGAGAGGCCTTATATCGTTTTACGGGCATGGAGTCAAGCCATGTCAGGGCGCGCATAGAACATAAAGTGAAGAGATTCTGCACGAATAAAAAATTGGCATTTCCTTTTTGCGAAGTAGTTAGCCCGAATGATTTGATAAGTCGCGAAAGCACATACGAAAACCTGATGAGTTGCGTATTACCGGCAATAATTGGCGACTGTTTGAAACGATATAATGTATATGACGATTGTACGGTATTTACGAATACAAATAAATGCAATTATACGAAAACGAAAAAAAAAGTTACACGGAAGCCTGCCGAGAAATCGCAAGTATACAGTTTCAAATCTCAAATCGTAAGGGGTAAAGAAAAAAAATGGTGCAGTTATTGTCGGTGTTACGGGCACGTTCTGAAGGATTGTCAAAAATTAACTAGAAAAAGAGCGACGCGATACTTGTCGACGACTTGGTCACGGGCCGTCTACCTGCTCCGTCTATAATCATAGATATTAAGCGATCCCTCGAAACCAAAAGTCAAAACGATAATAGCAACGATAACATACGATTGGTACCTATGTAAAATCGACGATATAAATCAAAATATTTGATAAAAGTTAATAAAAATATTCACTGAATCGCTAACCGAGCATCTCTTTGCAGCCGAGCAGTGCTTATTTTGGACACCTTCCGGTTAAAACACTAATAGACATGATAGACACTATGAAATTTGAAAATTATGTTTCCGTATAACTGAAGATACCTACAAAACTGTACAACAAAAACGAATACAAATATCTCTCGGACTCTCCCCCCCACCCACCCTCTGTCCGCAACTGTATGACGCAGTAAGGGAAAAATTTTAATATATGTATTATTATTATTGTTATTATTAACAGGGGTTCGGCAAGTATCTATCGATGATAATATGAAATCGTCAGCGTCACCTAATCCAGTCGACATTCCTGGATTGGACTAAAGATAATCGCACATGCATCTTCACGGTGATTGGCAACGATGGAAGCAAACACAATTGGTGAGTGTTGAAAGATCATCGTCATTTAGAGTAAAATCGTGGATAAGCAAAAAAAAACAGATAGCTGAGTGATAACAAGCTGTATCTAAGTGTATATGTTAATATATGCATTTGCGTGTGAACATATGCGAAATAAGATCGAAAATAAGACGGTTGAAATTGTGAAAAATGATTGGGGAAAAAATTAAATTGCAATTGAAATTGTTATGAGCGAACTATATAAAATTGTAATGCATGAGGCGAAAATTAAAGGTGGATGAAATGATTGGGGACACAATTGGATGGCGATAAATATTGGGCGCGCTTATGGACCCTTCAACAATAATCGAAGACGACAATAATAAATATTCAGTTTCTCTTTTATCTATGGAATGCTAATAATCCCAGTACGCTTGGGTACATTTCTGGATACGCGATAATTAATGCATATTTATGGGGAAAAAAGGTAATGTTGTAAACAAAGTTCACGTTTATAATTGTTACGAATATTGTCGTCGGCGCCGCACTGAGACGTATGGGGGATTTAAACATGTACACACAAAAAAAAATACAAGCGTTACAATAAATAAAAACTTACAAATGGGAAAGAAACCTTCACGTCGTTTTTTACAGAAATGAAAGAAAATTCTTTATGAACTGAAACGATTATGCTTGGATAAAAACTGTTTTTCAATGCAATTCCCACGATTTAAGTGTCATGTCGGCACGGGAAATAGTCATGATAAATTGGATTGACTGAATGCATGATAATTCATACGCGTGATGAATGATAACGTATCGAACGAACTTTGCCACTATTCGCTTCTTAATGCCTGTGTGCTTTTCCATATTCCTGCACGATTTTAAACACAATATCCGATATATTAAATATTAAAAATTAAAAGTGAAGAATTGAATAAACACTTATCGAAAAGAAATATTTAAAGAGTCAAATACCGGAGATGCTGGAACAGAATCCGTAGGGCATTCTCAATGACCCCGAAGGCCATTGATGAAAGGAAGCGGAGAGCGTATAGGCGAACTGTAAAAACGACGCTTAGTAATGATGCGTTAGAAATACATCAGGATGCAACGAAATTATACGAACACGTATTTAGAATGATATGTTGTGATTTTTCTTCGACGAATGGCACGGTAATAAAATGTTACCGGGTATTTTCGTCTCATTGATCGATGAGAAAAGTTACGGTTTTCATTAACAACTGCGGTATTGCGTTTGCTCAACGGCTGTATTATTAAATATCATTTATTGTCGATAATGAAAAGAAGAGCATGAACGGCAACAACGAATGCGACAGAAGAATCAAGGTTGCTCCCCGTGTCGTTTCGTACACGGGGAGCAACCTTGAGCGAAGAACGACGAAGAGCGAAAGGTACAATGATGTTGAAAGGAAAAAGTCACGAAACGACACGTGGAGCAATGATTTGGAGACAAAAATTCAGAGTTCAAAAAGTCTCCGAACCGATTAAAAAAACGAAGACGGTGGAGAAAAAAATCAACAAACAGGAAATGACGAAAATGTCGAACAAGTTCACGACACGACGAACGCGATGAGGAAATGAGCGAACGAAATGAAAGAAAAGAAAACCAAGAAGAGGATGAAGAAGAAGAAAAAAGAAGAGAGTGATGAAGAAAAAGAACCAGAAGAAAAAAAGGAAAAAGCAGGAGAACAAGAAGAAGAAAAAGAAGGAGGGGAAGGAAATGAAGGAGATAGAAGAAACACGAAAATCTACGACGACGCCGACGAAATAATTGAATCCGGTAAAAACGAAGAAAATACAAACAACCATCGATTTAACATGGATGTTTTCAATGATTCCGACGTTGATTTCGAGAATAATCCCGAACATCATACAAACGATGATGATGATGATGACGACGATGATCCCGACGATGATCCCGACGATGATCCCGACGATGATCCCGAAAATGATCTAAACGTGATAGAGGATGAAGAAGAAGAAGAAGACGACAATAATGATACATTCTTATTTGGATTGAATAAATTGACAAACATCCCGGGACAATTGCGAATAAATCGTTATATAACACAGTTATACTTAATGGTGTGTGTACTTGGTATAACACTTCGTGGGAAATTGTCGTACGTTACGGCAATCGCGATAATGAAACTTATCAACTCCTTATATCGCAACAGCAATCTACCATCGAGTAAAACGAAATTATGGAACACTTTATCGAGAAACGATTGTTCGACGCTGATTCGTCACTATTACTGCAGTAACTGTAAATGTTACTTTGGGACCAATAAAGTACCAGACCACCCCTGCCCGTGCGGACCATTGAAAGATGATGGAAGTCCTTCATACTTCCTACAATTGAAAATTGAAGCGCAATTAAGGATGATCCTTTCGAGTCCAAATTTTGTAAATAATCTCCGGTACAGATTCACACGACAGAAAAAAATGTAGACGCCATGGAGGATATCTACGACGGAATAATGTACGTGAAACTTTGCGAAGAAAACGGTTTTTTGGCAAACGAAAACAATTTTTCATACACTCTTTTCACCGATGGAGTTTCAGTAGCAAAATCCTCTAAAGTATCCGCATGGCCAATATTTCTACAATTAAATGAATTGGCACCGCATGTCCGAAAGCATCACATGATACTTGCAGCGATATATGTGGATAACAAACATCCTGATATGAGTACCTTCACGGTTCCTGTTACGACGGAATTAAAACACTTACACGATCAAGGTATAAATTGGATACATCCTAACACTGGACAAGAAGTAACAAGTAAATTTGCGACATTAATTTTGGCAGCAGACAGTATGGCGAGAGCACCAGTACTAAATATGACGTTGCCGAACAGTTTAAATGGATGTACGTTTTGTCAAGCTGAGACATATTATATAGATAAGTGAAGAAAATATCGTGTCTACGATATGGAAGAACAACAGGCAATTCTTCGTACCCACGACAATATTCTTGAAGATGTGGTGGATTCAACGGAGAACGATAAAATCGTTCGCGGTGTCGGAGGATACGCGTCATTGCTCTTACTTTCGAAATTTGATTTGGCGAACGGATAAATTGTAGACTCGATGCATGGAGTCCATATAGGCGTCGGGAAACATTTTGTCGAATTGATGACAGATAGCAAATACTGTAGGAAAGATTGGTACAGAGGTACACCGGAAAGTATTCGAAAAATGAATAAGGTACTATTGGCAATTCGACCGCCGAGCATAATTTCTCGAAGTTCAAGGTCACTCGAAGACCGGAGAATGTGGAAAGCCACAGAGTGGCGAAATTGGTTACATTTCGCAGGACTTATAGCTATGAAAAATGTCATTAGTAACGAGGATCTAGAATATTTCGCGAAACTGTCCAACGCTTCTTTCATTTTACACAAAGATAGCATAACAGCCGAAGAACTGGAGGATGCGAAGAATATGCTGAACGAATACGTGATCAACGTCAACGAACGATTCGGAGGGTACCACGTCAAGTACAACACACATTTACCGACGCACTTGCATCGATCTGTGGAAAACTGGGGCTCATGCTGGGGCTACAGCACCTACAATTATGAATCGGCTAATAAAAAAATCATCGATAAGTTAACATCGAACAACGAAAGACTTCTGCAAATCGCCATGCGATATTGCATGGTGCAATTTATTGAAAGCATCTTCGAGAATCCAAACGTCGATGACCGAACGAAAAATACACTGAATAACATCCTTACGGAAGGTAGCAAAAGAAGTCGTTACATAATCGACTACAATATAGTACCAGATAACATCGTTGGCAAAGGGAAAGGAAAGAGGCGTGCACCGAATAACAGCGAACGGTATATTCTGAATGAAGCCGGATACGAACCTGACAGCATAGATTTGTTTCATCATGCTATTGTGAATGGAATCAATTATAGGTCTGTGATTAAAGACAACGAAAGGAGGCAAACTAAATTTTGTAACGTCTTCGTGTATTACGGAAAAGTCGAGTATTGAAGGATTTTGAGAGTCGTGAAATTCCTCCACGAACAAGAAGTGATATGGGGATTCTTTATTGAACCATTGGAGATAACCGATACCACCCTGTATACGAACCATATTCATATAGTTGAGTATACACGGAGAAAGAAATTTATCAACATCGTTTCGGATCAACCAGTACCAGCTATTGCGCCCCAAGGAAATGATCGTAATTTGTGCATTACAAGAGTTGCTTGCACAAAGGAAACCGATTAGCTCGGATCTTTCGATGATACACCTGACAGGATTCATTAGAAACAGAAGAATGTATCCACAATATAAAAAAAGACATTCGAGACATCGTTAGCATTGGTGATGAAATATTTGTCTATAATATTTTCAGCGTCGATCACCGAAATTCTATAGTACAATAGTAAGCACGAGAAAAATGTCCTAAGGCGTGGATGGAGCATTAACCGTATTGTTGAATTCGAAAAAATCCAATATAATAAAACGAGAGAAAAGCAATAGATGGCATGCAAAGGGGGGGGGGGGGGAAATCACTAACAAAGTACATCAATTACGTGTAACGTAAGAATGTATCGATTATACATAGGTGCTTGTGTATATAGACACGCCAGCACAAACGCATACACCTATTTGTTGCTAATGCAGGATGGCAGTAACCGGAAAATACAGTAAAGAAAGAAAGTTGGGAAATGATTCCAATTTGTGACTACGAAAAGAAAAAATTGACGATTTGAACGTGCCTACGAAATATCATATTATAACAATAAAATAATTATTCCGCTGTACCACACTAGAAACTAATCAAACGATGCTATTTAATTGTTTGAACGTTCTGCACAGACGCCGGACCAACATCGAAGGAGGAAGTATGGTGTACCATCAGATATATGAAGGGTGGCGAAACCCCAGAGATCCATGAAATGAGCGAATTGTACTACAGAATCGACGGCGACGACGACGACGATGACAAGAACAATGGACAAAACATGTGCCAACAATGCAATGTCGATTGGTGGAATCGCGAACGCCAACGCAAAGGTGCAAAGAAGACCGTACGGATAGCAAAAAAAAATAATGACCAAGAAAAGGGAGAATATACAAAGCCATCGGATGGATTACCAACACATTTGGTAAGTACTACACAAGTAGTCGAATATTAATAAATAACTGTATTCATGACACCTATTCATGTAGTCGATTGTCACTCTGATAAGAATTGAATAACGTTTAAAAACATTTGCAATCGGGGATAACTACAGAAAAAAAATGTGATGCAGAGGAGGATGTAAAAAATATGCCTCTGGGTTGACAGCAACGATGCTCTATACCGACCCCGAAGTATTACGATACGCCAGATGCGACATCGTCGCATAAGAGATGTGACGATAAGGAAAATGAAGTAAAAAAAAAAACCGAAAACAACTGTCGAGAAAAAAGTTCCGAAGTTATTGAAGAAAGTGAGACTCTAAAACGTTTTTGACCATTTGTAATTGCCTCTAAAATTTTTCAAATTAGTAATACTGGCCAAAAAAATTCAACAGGAAAGCAAAGAATCGTCGATCACCGCAGCAAAAAAAACAAACGCACTCGTAATACAGAAGATTCCAGGATTGCCAGGAACGAAGAAATTCGTAAATACGACCACGAAACAAAAGCCAATTGCGATGAAAGGAGGTAATGAAGATAAACAAAATTACCGGTTGTGTCGCAAGAACATCGAGAACTGTGCAACGATCGACTATGAAAGATCATTCCACAGAACGGAACTTAACAAACGTTACCAAAAATCGATCAACTTCTAAAAATGATGAGGACAAGAAACTACTATCCA
Source organism: Amblyjoppa fuscipennis (assembly GCA_963575735.1). Taxonomy (NCBI): domain Eukaryota; kingdom Metazoa; phylum Arthropoda; class Insecta; order Hymenoptera; family Ichneumonidae; genus Amblyjoppa; species Amblyjoppa fuscipennis. The sequence goes on along the minus strand of OY754488.1, from coordinate 16,088,139 downwards.
GAAGTATAGTCAGCATTGGAGACAACATAAATCAATTGTCACTGATATCACAATTGTTGGAGAAAAATATTACGCCGACCCTGAATAATAATGACTTTGAGGTTAGCATATTAAATTTATACACATATATTCGACGCAAGCAATAAATATATGCTGAAAGATTTTTTTGTATCAGTATACTGAAATTCCAAAAGTTTCAAAAGTTGTGGAAAAGAAAAAACTGTCGATTTCAATGGTGAAACATAACTCCTCGAGCGCTGGCACTCAACTGAGAAAGTGAGTCATAATAAATAATTATTAATACAGAGTGAGATACACTAAAAGTAGACGCGTAATGCGATGTACTTTTTTCATTTATAGGCTAATGAAAAGAAAACGATACAGTGGGATGAAAACGATTCCCACACGCAGGACAACTATGATAAATCTGTGGGCCAAAACGGCATCGGCATCGATGAAGATGCACACGGTGGATCGACTGAGCGAGTAAGGATGAATAATTATTAATACAGAGTGGGACTACTAATGAGACGTAATTTTTTCATTCATAGGTCAATGAGGCGGACACGATGCAGTGGGTAGAGTTCGAACATCAGCAGAACGATGATGCGAATCACAACAACGGCAGAAGCTGCGGCGACGAACTCGTCGCGAACTCGGAAACAGACGATTTGCATATAGAGAACGATGGGAATCAAGGTGTGAACCGAATGAACCGGAGCATCAACGAACGAGTACATGAAGAGACACTTGAACGTGAAATGGAAAGGATACATAGCACGAGTGGTTCGTTGTTAGAAAGCGAAACATCAGAGACGGTGCCGGAGCTACTATCATCGGCAGCACGGAAGGAAACAACGAAGAGAAGGAAAACATGTATTGTCGGACGTGTTACAAAGGGTATAAAAGTAAGCAGCGAAAGTAGACACCATTTTTCGATGATAATCATTTTATTAATTGATTAATTTATTGATAAACGTTTACAATTTATAAAAAAATGTGCATTAAGGTCGAATGCAACATGCTGACAAATATAAAAACTGCTCCCCAACTTTCAAAAAGACGATTGATTATTGGGCGAAAAATTGATAACCAGCACCTGCGGTATTATGAGGACGAGTTTGCTGTTTTCAATTTTGTCTCCAACATACCAATTCTCATTGGGAATGACAGTTTTTCATTTGATTTTAATGTTGTATTCCGTCGTGAAATATATTTTTTTTTTGGACTTGAACGTTTTTGAAAAAAAAAAAGAAGCAAACGATTAGTCAAAACAAGAAATCGAGATATCGAGAACTGACGCATGCTACATTGCAAGTCGATGACACATGGAGTGTAAATGATTGTGCCGAAGACTCGAAGGCGATGATCGAGAAACTGCAGTACGCACTAAGAGATATCCTGAGAAAAAACAGCGTACTGGTAAGAGAAAACAGCGCACTGGTAAAAAAATAAATAACCGGAAGGTCGTTTGTGCACCGCCGTTAAAAAAAGAATTGGCGACAATGAAAGAAAGTTTAACTAGAAGACTGTATACGAGAATGGAAAAAGTCATACAAACGGTAATCGAAACGAAACGAACGATACTGGATAAATTGCCAACCAATGAGAATGAGAACGACGACGGCGACGATGTCCCGACCGAGGCAAATGGCAGGAACGTGGAGATTCCCGATTTAAGAGACAACCCAGGCAAAAAGGTTTCAATAAACATAAATATATGTATATATAGATTTATATATATATATATATATATATATATATATATATATATATATATATATATATATATATATATATAAAACAGTTACAAGTAAAAAAAAATATCGGTAATTGTTTATTGACAGCATACATTCTACGGAGTGGAACTAAACAACAATGCATTGAACCGGGCCATACACGCAAAGGATGCCAGGATAAGATTTTGCAAGATCACGGAGGCTCTGTGGAAGAAAAGATGAAATAATTAACTTGGGATTAATATGACAAAAAAAAATTCCCGAATAGAAAGTTAATCACCAAGAAGGATGAATCAACCCTGATGAGTAAGTAGATATAAATAAACAGTGGCGAACAATTATTACACGAATATTAATATTTGTATTTCCGTGTGTTACAGGAATCTTCGCGAAAATTAACAGCCTGAAAGGTTATCAATTCTCCGAAAGTTGTACCAACTCCATCAAGAACAACTATCGGCAGTGGATGTCGTGCCACATCAAGAACGTTAGATTCGATCTGACCAGAAAAAAAAATCGCAACGGTACCGGTACCGACGAAGATGAAGGCAGTCTCTTGACTGCCGTCGTTTAATAAACGTCGCCGTCTTCTTAGACGGCGACGTTTATTAAAAAATACATCAGGAAAAAAAACAAAAAAAAAAGAAAAGATAAACTCCTATATACTGTTAATTAAAAAAATATATATATTGCACTAATATATAATAGTATATGACAATGGAAACATTATACAACCTTCCAACTCCCTTGTACCTTCCTCGTAACCAAAAATGAAAATTTCCAGAAGTAGCCGATCCGTGGTCGTTCCGACGAAAAATAATTTCCAAAAGTAGCCGATCTGTGGTCGTTCCGACCAAAAATAACAATTCCAATGAGTAGCCGATCTGTCGTCGTTCCGACCAAAAATAACAATTTCAAAAAGTAGTCGGTCCGCGGTCGTTCCGACCAAAAATAAAAATTTCAAAAAGTAGTCGTTCCGGCCAAAAATAAAAATTCCAAAGAGTAGTCGATCTGTGATCGTTCCGACCAAAAATACAAATTTCAAAAAGTAATCGGTCCGCGGTCGTGCCGACTAAAAATAACAGATTTGCAAAAGTCGCCAATCTATGGTCGTTCCGACCAAAAAAAAAAAATTTCAAAAAGTAGTCGGTCCGCGGTCGTTCCGACCATAAATAAAGATTTCCAAAAGTAGCCGATCTGTGGTCGTTCCGATAAAAAAATAAACATTTCCAAAAGTATTCGGTCCACGGTCAATGTACGGCTAGTTCGACGAAAATTCCGACGTCGGATTACGATTTTCTTCCTACTAAAAGTCGTGCTATTCCGACTACAAAAATTCGACCAAATTCTGGTGAAATTACGGCCGATTCGCCGTCGGACGGTTCGTCAGGGATTTTACCTTTAATCAATAAGCTTCAAATCGTGTTGAACTTTATTTGTACTAATTAAATTAAACGAGATCAATAACTGTTAGTTCTCTAAAACATGTACTGAAAATGTTGTCATGAGTTTCAAAATTGTTAAATCTTGAATTAAATAAGACGATAATATTTTGATAGCGGGAGGGTATTTCAAATTAGCCCAAGTACCAGCCATCCCCTCTGAAAAAAGACATGACACTCGAATGATGGAGATAAATATAACGATAGAATCAAAATCGTGAAGCCAGTTTTCGTAGCCAATCAGGCTCTTTCGTTTCGTTAGTAAGATCGGCACACCAAACCTAAAAGAAATAAAATAAGCGCGAGCGAAGCGAGCGCACTGTTGCTAGTTCACGATAAAACTAGTGCCACCGATATCGCCATCTATATATAATATTAATATTAGGGATCTCGGTCGGCTGTGCAGAAAACTGCTGTAGTTCTACGCGCATCCAATGTGTATTCATCACGTGACCAGGAATGGTTTTATTGCCTGCGTTGGTTACCTCCACATCCAATGGAATGCCGGTTTATGATACGTGCTTTGAGATTAGATATATATATATATATATATATATATATATATATATATATATATATATATATATATATATATATATATATATATATTTGAACACTACGACTTTGGCGCACTTTTGTATCTTGTAATCGAGCACGGTAAAAGCATTGTATGCAAGCAACACGATCGCGTGGTCTTAGTTCAATCTGAATGAAATTTTGAAAGAATTAGCAAACGGTAACAGTCAGATTCTGGGCGAATATTCTACACGAATCATTATAAACATCACATGTGAAAAGAGAAGAAACTTTCAATTTCTCAAGGTACGCAGTGTCAACAAAGAACGGGACCGCAAGGTGACATTCAGATAATAGAAAAATAATATTGTTCAGTTTCTACGTTTGGTCTTCGATCATGGCGGAAGGGTAATTGCTCATTGGCAAAAAAATTCCCGACATTTCAACACATCGAAAAATGGATCGATCAACAAGCAGGTTCTGATCATAAGTTTCCAGTCGCATCGAGCTCCTCGATTCACGCAACAAAAGTGAAGGGGCCGTTTGCAGACGGATTGAAATACTACGAGATTTATTATCGCTGCTCTCGTGCAGGAAAATTCAAAACCAAAGGCGCAAGGATTCGTGATTACAAGTATGTACATGATTTTCATATTCTTTGTGAGCAAAAAAATCATATAAAAAAAGTTATTTCTCTATAATTTCTATGTTGAGCTCATCGAAGGTGGAGATTTTTCTTCATCAATACATACTAAACGTATGCGAAAATGAACGTTTTTAGAATGTCTAATTGCAATGGAAAGTTTTAACGGATAACGATCTAAACCTTTTTCATATAAATTATTTCCATCACACATAGCGAAGTAAAATTTTGAATGTGCCAAAAGAATTTTATGTACAAATACAATACTTGCGACAGAAACTTTGAGAATTCTATAATTCGTTGACAGAGTGTGATAATCAAACAGAAGTGTCTCAATCTTGGCTTTCTATCAATTAATTATTACACTATATTGCTTATCGATTACATCAACCGCCTGGCAAATCAATTTTCTTCTATATAATAGATCAGTCAATTGACACATGATTGTTATTGGACAAGAACTTACTTGATGAACACCAAAAAAGAGAAAAAAAGTATTCAAAGGAAGAATGATTTTATTTCACAGGTCATCAAAGAGACCGGTCATCACAGACTGCGTAAGGTTTAACTCTCTTTGCAAGAACAATTTTTCTGCAACAAGTACAGAAATTTGTCAATATAAGTTTCTGCACAAAACATATACTCATTTGTATTGTTATTTCGTACTGAATTTATCCAACAACTTCCTCGTAGAGTCGGATTGTGACAAATTGTTATATGCATCATAATGTGCAATTGAACTTCACAGTAACTTGAATTCTAGATGATTTCTAGATGATTTGACCCACTTTTGAGATCCCACCTTAGTAAACGTGAAATATTTCCATTAGAAACTTACTTGATGAATACTCTCGTACACTATACTGTCACATCACTGACTATATCGTTCAAGTTGTCAACAAGATTTACAATTACAACAAATGTAAAATGACAATAATAGATCCCAGAAGACTGAATGTCCTGTTTTAATTACTCTTCGTGCGAGAGATAAAAAATCGCCAGAAATTACTGATTGTGATATGAGTCACAACCATGAAAAGGTAATTATTTACATATTATATTTTATGTAATGACGACTTGATTGCATTGCTGTCAAATTTAGAAATGACCATTCAAACGAATATATTCGGAAGTCGTGAAGTAATGAAAGTATTTTCAATATCATGGTCGAAAGAAATTCCAATTAAACAAGCCCTATTGTGCCGAAAAATTGAAATATTTATATAATTAATAACGAATTGATTATGGAAATTGAAAGTTTTTATAAATTATCGATTTATTATGGCAGGGCTCTTTGACCTTCGACAAGACGACTCCACCATCAAAGGTATAAAAAACCATGTTTTTGCTCGTGATCTTAATGGCCATGATAGTAACCATTCTCGAAAAATGTTTCCCCACTTTTCTCATAACGAAACGTTACCTGGTCCCAACTCTGTCAAGAATAAGGATCCGCCACTTGTTTGGTTTCAAAGACGAACATTCACTATGGTAAACTCGATAACATACACTATGTTCGACATTTGCTCCCCTTTGCACTACTGTAGATGCAGCTCCAAAATGCGGCGGCTCCACTACCCTAAGTTATAGACGCACTGCACTGTATCTTTTTGTTACTTTGTTCGGCAAAGGATCAATGCAACCGTTAATGCTCAATTTTTCAAGAATATCAAAAGAGATTTGAGGCCAGCTCCGATTACATCTATAACGTATTACATAATATAAAAAGTTGTGATGAGGTTTTTCTGCTCCCGTCACAAAGAGAGCGAAAAGCAGGACTCTCGCACGAATCGACGTGGCACACGGCGGCCTTCTCCCTGGGAAAAGTCCCTTCTAGGCGATCAGACAGGGTCAAAGATGGCGTTACGTCCTCCGAATTTTCCCAAAATATTTCAAGGACATTTAGGTCAAATGACCGGTTAATTAACAAACCAAATTGAAATTTCTTAAAACACTGAAAATAATCATTGACAAGAGATAATCATCAAGCCCTAAGGGGATGATGAATAAATTAAATATCAGATGGAAAAATTATTTACTGGAAATAATAATTAGCCTACAGGTAAAATGGGTTGATGTACAGGGGCGACTGTACAGCACAAGTCAACCGGGCGAGGCTCGGTAACCTGACCCGCAAAAACGCAGATAAGGATATCGGCGGAACGCTCCCCACGGTTGTCGAACATATGGCTTGCATGTACGATGCGTGTCACGATGGGCATAATGTTTAGAGCGGCCGTCGAGCGTAATAAGTGCAGCACCTCCTGGACAGAGAATATCGATGAATGATAGATCATCGTTATAGTCCAGGAGGATCATAGATGACATTATTAATGACGGAATAAATAGAAATCGCAATGATAAGTAACAAATATGAAAGGTGGTGAGATATTTTGGGGTATTATTAACAATATTCAGATAAATACAGTAAAGTCAAGTATGTGGAATAATTACTAAGTCAAATCGTCAGGATAAATTTAGAAATAATGGGTGAAAATACAGAAAATTATGAAAAGTAGGTAAGAAATGTAAAACGGTTAATACCAAAATTCAGGGAAATAATCAGATAAATGTTAAGATAAAATTTATGTCAACCATTGCTAACTTCGCAACGAAAGCTCCTAGAGCTTTCGTTCAAATTTGTATGGTCATAAAATTCGCGATAAAACTTAAGTATTAACAGATAGAAAGGTCAACATTATTGTAAAACTACGAAATTAGGAATATGTAATTAATCAATCAAAGAAAGGAATCAGGTGATAAGAGTGGGGAGACGAGGCGCAGGTGAAACAGTGGTGGGGCGGGGGTGTCCGGCACCGAGGTTATTTATTTGCGCGTCCGCGGCCCACTCGGCACTTCTTCTTCTTCGCGACCGGGGCACTGACCTCAATCTTGTATTGTACTTAGAGCCATTAACAAAGAACTTGTAAAATCAACTGGAAATATCTTCAAATATCAGTTCTCATTTTAATTCCGTTCGAATAAATCATTCATATCTTTCCAAATCATTCTGTTCGAGAATCAGCGCGGCTACATGCGCCAGCTCGAGCGGCTGCTGTTCGGTAACACCTTCCGGCTGAGTCCGGCGAGGCCGACGCGCGCCGTCGACGCACGCGCACCGCGCTCATCCGAGGCGGCACGGATTACGTGCCGCGTGCAACAGGTTTCGCGCTCATTTACGCCAAATGGCTGACACGGGTCACCACGCGGTCGAGTAGATCGCCGACTTTGTTCGGTTTTCTCACTGGTACAACTCACGGTTCTGCTCAATTTCGGTACATCTCATCACGGCGACGTATCTTCGGTTTTGGGATATCGTTTAAGCTCACCCGGAGCACACTGCGAGTGTTTTCTCGGGCACGCAATACGCGTGGTCAGACCGGAATGGCTCACGTTCTCAACGGCTATCTCGCGGCGATACAGCGTCGCGGATAGATATTCTCACTCGGGAGTTCAAGTGATTCTCATATAATTGTCTTGACTCATCGGAGTGTACTCATTTTGGATTACTCATTAGTGAGATTATCGTTAACCTAGACACGCTCATGCTCATTATAACTATCAGTGTTAATCGGTATTGCTTATTTTCGGTTACGCTCAAATTCGGTCTGCTCATCATTTATATTGTCCGCAGTCAGCTCAAAACAGTACGGTGCCTTACTGTACATTTTTGTTGTCATTGAAAATAACTGGTATTTTCTTTATTTTAATTGTGTGTGTGCGCGCATTATTTTTCCCCCTCTCCCATTCGCTATATCTCAACCGGCAACGCTCACAACATTTCTGGTCCTTCGAGCCGGATAGCGAACGGGGAGGGGAAGTGGGCATCCGTGTTGTAGTGTTGTGCGCGGAGAGAGACCGAGCGCGTGGGGTTTTTCCCTAGCGTTCCGACGTTCGGGTCGGTCGGCTCTCGTGCGGTGAGAGCGCGTGTCGCGGGCCTCGGTCACGCTCGGTCATCTTCGGGTGGCCCAGCGGGTTTCTCGCGACTCGGCAACGCGTATGTTCGGCCGTCTCTCCCGCGCTCATCTATCGTGGACACCTCATCGGTCTACTCTCTCACTCGCGCTCGAGCGTATGTGGACAGCTCATCGGTCTTCTCTCGCTCGCGCTCGAGCGCACCTGTACAGCTCACCGGCCGTCTCTCGTGCGCGGTGAGCTGTCGTGGCGTGTGCACCGCTCTCGCGTAATGGACAGTGTGAACGACTCAGCGGAATCTCGCGCGAGGAGAGCTCTAGCGTTCGTGCCGCGCTCTTGCGTTCGGCCATCTTGGGCATCTCACCGGTCTCTCGCGACGGCGAGAGTCTCTCCCCACTACCGGCGATCGGGTCTCTCACGCGGGCGGTACGCGTTCGCTGTCGCTCTCAGGCGACACGTCGAGCGGTCGGGCAGTGGCTAGTATGTGCTCTCTCTTTCACTCGCGCTCGAGCGTTTCGGGCATTATCAGCAGGCTCTCACGCGGTGAGAGCTCGCGCGTCGCACCTCTCTCTCATACTACAGTGACAGTGGCCCTTCTCAACGGTATAGTGCGCGCTTAAACGTCGCATCGGGCATCGTTCTCGTGTACGAACATTTATCTCGGCTTTATATCTCGTTTGCGAGTATCATAGTTTTCGATCTACTCACCGGGATTTTTGTGCATCGAGGGTTCGCGCGCTGCGCTTCTCTCACAATTTCTTGTGGCTGTCAGAATTATTATCATCGGTTTAGTGCACGGTTAGAGAGTATGTGTGACGCGTGCGAGTGTCGCTCAGTGCAATCGGACAACTCACCAGTTGACTCGGGCGGCGAGCAGCTATCTAATTGTGCCTTGCTCTCGCGATCGGATATTGGACATTTCTCATCGGACTTTCGCGCAGTGAGAGCGTGCGTGTCTGCGTGTTTCTCGAGCTCACACACATCGAACAGCTCAACAGTGTGGTGCAGTAAGTGTACGCTTGTTGCGTCTCTCTCGCACAGTGCCATTTGGAAATCTCATCGGACTCGCGCGCAGTGAGAGTTCGCGCGTTAGCGCTTCTCTCTTGCGCTTACACCGTCCGGACAGCTCAGCAGTGTTCTCATGTGGAGAGAGCTCGTCTCTCTCTCTCCTTCGTAGTGTGTCTTGGTCAACTCATCGGTCGACTCTTGTGCAAGGAGAGCGCGCGCGTTCGTCGATCGTACACGCGCTCGGCATTTTGGACATCTCAGCTGTCTCTCGTGCGGTGAGAGCTCGCGTGTCGCGTCTCTCTCCCCACCATCGACAGTCGGCCTAGGCGGACGGCACAAAATCCTTTGTCGCGCTCGGACTTCTCAACGGCTTATGCTCGTGCCGAAGAGTTCACGCGGTTTCGTGCGTCGCTTCGGATTTCGGCCATTTTTCAACGTTTACATCGGACTCTCGCGGCGAGCACCCACGTGTTCATGCTTGGCTCCCGCGTTCGGCCATCTTGGACAGCTCAACTGACTATAGTGTGGTGAGAGTTCGCGTGTCGCTTCTCTCTCCCCTCCACTCGCTGTCGGGATCTCAGCCGTACAGTGTGCGACTAGAATTTATGTTCGCTCTCTCGCGCACTCTCAAGCGTTCGGACGGTACAACGGTTCCATTCCGTGAGAGATCGCGTGTCGCATCTCTGTCGCGCTCAACGTGACATACCTCGCGGTATTCTCATCGGTTTTTACGCGTTAGAATTTCACGTGCGGCGTGTTATATTCTTTACGCAATTTGTGCAAGACAGTATATCATATCTTCCGCGCGTTCTGCTTGGGAGTTCGCGTGTCGCGTCTCCCTCGCGTTGGAACAGTACCTCGGCGTCGCACATCGGTCGTGCTCGCGCTTGTGAATTCTTTGCGCGTTTAAACATTATTTCGTGGGTCGGGAGTTTTCGCTTCGCCGCTCTCGCGCTCGATCGGGTTCTCGGACATCTCAAAAGACGGTCGCGAGGTGACGTCACGGTTTCGCGTCGCCTGGACAGTTCTCACGCGATTTGCGCCACTCATTCGGATTTTTGTTCAGTTCTCACGGGGAGGAACAAATGACCTAATAGGATTTGACATATGGTTCGTCGCTCAATCGATTAATTGAGTGACAGGTGACTTTATGATCTCGCGTCGCCTAAGCGAGTCTCATTCGTGATTCGGTGCTCGTTCGGTCTTTCGGTTTTTCTCACGTTCCGGTCTCGCGCACAACGAGTCACGTTGATTTACCAAGGAACTCTTGTGTCGCGTGCGCGATTATTTCGCGAATCACTCATACAGACATTCTTTGGGCTCACTGTATACGATCATTACACGGTTCGCGCTGGTCGTTTAATTTATCACATTGTTCACATCGTTTTTCGGCTCGGCGTCGCTCTTCAGGTTCGGCTCGGCGTCGCTTCGTCGCCTTTCAGATTTGCGACTTTCGTACAACCTCCGGGTTTTATGGAACCCGTCGGTTTCGCGATCACGCTCATCTGACGACATCATACCGGTTCCAACGGCAACAGGGAACAAGGCGACGACCAGTGACTTCGCCAACGGAGTTTGTTACATCTACTCAACCAACGCCAGTGCAACCAGGTCACAGCTCACGCGGAGACAACTCATCCGGAGTTAACTCACCAGGCGACAACTCATCAGGCGACTACTCAACCGACCGCTCATCAGGCTGCTCAATCGGTATCATCGCAGGCTGGGCACTCGAGTCTGTGCTCAGATGACATCTACAAAGGGCGATCACTTTATTGTGATGCGCACAACCTCAAGGATGACATCGTGGGATGTCGGCAGGTGGCTGTCAACAAAAGGCTTTTTCAGCTGCCTACACAACTTCGGGCATTTCGGCCGCTCAGCGTCCAGGTTCCGCTCATCTCGTTCGATGCTACTCGCAGCAGCTCTCACGCATGATGACTCTGCGGAGTCCAGTCACAGGAGTCGACCTCTGGTAGACCCAGGGTCGACTGAACTCATTCATGTCGGAACAACTCATCGATCAGCACGGTCTGCCGCGTCAACGGTCCTTGATACCGATCTTCGGTATCGGGGTTATCAGGACAACTCAAATTCGAGTTATCTCTCAATTTGTACTCTGGTCTACTCACTCCTCGCTCAAGTTGCAGTTGCCGCTCATCTGCTGAGAACGATGGTTGCCTCCATTTCACCATCGTTCGGGGTTCACATGGAGACGTGGCTTCACTCGGACACGCTCAGGCTTGTCGACACGGACTCGCTCATGCCACGGTCTAACCTCACCATCATCGGACGCATCGGAACATCTTACCCCAGGAGAGAAGGAGTATGACGCTCATTTTTGGTCAACACGCTCATGGGACTCAACCGGTCGTGCGAGTTCTCTTCAAGGCGTTGCTAACGCGTTTGGAGAATTCTTATCGCACAACTCATCGGTGCCTGGAGCAGGTGCTCAGGCAGCTCACCCGGGATGAAGGTGATGGGACACTCTGAGGCCGAGCTCATGCACGCAAGTGCGAAGGTTCAGCTCAACATCCCGGGCGTTTTCATCTGGATCCTACTTTATCTGTGTCTCGTCGCACACCATCAGCATGCACCCTGAAGGCTGGCATCTACAACGAATGTTGTGGACCAACACCCAGCTCAACATGGTGTCTAAATCGACAGCACAGGTGGAGGTGCGGATACATCGGCTCAGCTCACCAGTCGGTTCATTATCGACGAAACGACTTGTGCTATGCGGGCCGAGTCTCGCTAGCCATCCTGCTGCTCATCGACGATCAACTCGTGCTCGTCACGGGTTGTTTCACGCTCACAGGCACGCGCATTAAGTGGATCATCATACAAGTGGGAATAGTCGGACATCTCAACCTCGTCTCGACGGTCACGACCTGTGCACAGACGGTTCTGCAGGGCTCTGGTTGCACAAGGTGTGCTGGGACAACACCGTGTCGTCTCCGGTCTCAACACGATGACTCACCTTCAGAGAAGAATTCATACATCTGGCCAGATTCTCGTTGCCTCAGTGGCAACACACGGAGTGACTCAACGGTGGATCAAGATGGCTTCTCTGGTGCATCTCAACTCGCGATGTCGGCAGGAGTCCGCATCGTCGTCAGCTCACCGTCCACAACCGCTCAAGTGGTCTCGGCGTGCACCAAAATCCAGGTAGCACAGCTCAAATGGCTCATCATCCCGAAGATTGGAACTCATCGCAGCGCTGCACTGACGAAATTCAGAAGAATTCGTCAACCTTGTCCCAAGGCTACACTGCGCCTGGACGTGCGGACAGCTCATCTGTGGACGGACTCACATTTCATCGCACATGGATCGGATCTCACCCTTCACAATGGAAGGACGTCGTGGAACACGACGTCGCTCAACTTCAAGAGCTCGGCGCAGACACACCTTGGTGGCACATCTCGGGAGTAATTAACCCGGTCGATTGTGTTCCCAGGGCTGTCACCACCGCGCACCTCAGAGATCGCTCATCATGATGGACGGGACCACCATGGACTGCTCAATGGACACATGGACGACTCATCAAATCGATTCGTGATCAACTCAACCTTCGATATCCGGTGACCTTGATGTACACGAGGCTCGCCCGGATATTCCATTGTTCGTCGCGGCTCAGCGCGTCGACGCTCAAGGAGTTCTCACTTGTGAGGTTTCGCCTCTGACAGTCTTGTTCCATTTCATTGGTTTTTGTTACAGTATGTGTTCATCTTCAGAGGAAACTTCTGCTCATCGGCCATGCTCACCGGCTTCTGCTCACCGGCTATGCTCATGGGTCATGCCCATCGGCCATTGTCATCGGCTTCTGCTTATTGGTCACGCTCGTCGGCGCTACTCAGAGGCGCTCAACGCAACCTGGCTCACCCTGGCGTACATCGACCAGGACTTTGGGATTCTTAGAGAATCAACCCTGCGACGTCCCATGTCTTCCGGGGTGCGGTGTGCCCGGCATCGGGGGATCCGTGCCCATCATGCGATGGGCCAACTACCTCTGTTCCGGGTGGCACTCCCACCCTCGGATGGACTTCGGGTATGGACTACGAAGGACAGCTCACGATCAGCATCACCGGTAGCTCGGATCATCGTGAACATCTCATCATCGACGCCGTCGCTGATGGCGGGCGGAATGTTCGAGAATCAGCGCGGCTACATGCGCCAGCTCGAGCGGCCGCTGTTCGGTAACACCTCCCGGCTGACAAGGAAACATTCCCAAGTGTCCGACCCCGATTTCGATAATTTTGATATATGTTGTAGAACTCGGAAATTTAAGGGACACGTATTTTTTTTTATCATCCCTCGTTGATATATAAGGGGTGAAACAGCCCCTCAAACTTTGGCAGAAAAACAATAATTTTTTTTTTTTTCTTAGAAGCACCTGACGATTATCAATGAAATTTGGTATACATATATCTCGAGCCAACAGGACTCAGAAATGGTAGTGTGCATCACGGACGCACCCCTTTAAGGGGGTAAACTACCCCTATCTAAATCTTTATTTCTTTTTTTTTTGGCGAAAAATAATCGAACTGGAATACAAATAGCATCGTTTTGAAACTAAAATGATATTACAGTTTACGTGTTTTTGGTTTTTTCCCAAAAACCACTGTTTGACCAGATATATATATTTCAAAGCTTTCAATATTTCCCATAGAAGCACCCGACGGATTTCAATAAAATTTGGCAAGCATATATTTCAGAGCAACAGAATTAAAAAATGATACCGTCCGACACGCGCCCACCCCTTTGTGGGGGTAAACCACCCTGATAATTTTTTTTTCAGGATAAAAGAACCGAAAAAAATATAAATCGTATACAGCCGATGCTTGCATAAAAAAAACTCCCGTTTTCGCTTGGAGGGCGAATTCCTAATTCTACTATTTTATTCTACTATCAAAAACCATAATTTAGCACACGGGATATATATTCGAAACATAGGTAATATGTGAATTTGATAATATAACATTTCTACAGATGATACTATTTTCATTCCAAATTTATTCGTTCCAATACATGTATGGAATATGGGATATATGGGAATACTCCAAGAATATTAATTCTGGAAAGCAAAAAAATCTTGGGACTGAAAATTTCAGAAAATTCTATATGATAAAAATAATGTTAACCAAAAATATTTGTAACAAAAAATTATGGCTCATATTCATGACAGTAGTGATGATCGTGGAAAAAGTGTTCGAAGCAGAATGCTTTCTTACACCATGAGCATCGTATTATAGGTAGTGCACCGCAAACAGCACATTTCATAACGGAAGATTTTTCGAAAGCAAATTCGACAGGATTTGGAAAACTTTCTAATCTGTCGTCTACATAGCCACTTTTATACCAAGCATATTGAAAAAGGGATCGATACCTAGGCGAAGATAGTTGATTATGTACAAGTGATTGTAGTTTTATAATATTGTTCCGTAAATGAAGATTAACATCGTAATTGTGTAGGATCGCATTGTCAGAGAAACGCTTCACAAAGTTTTTCCACACCCTAAAACCATAAACGTCTAAAGGTTGAATTCTTCCGGTAGTTCCTTTTGGTATAGTCATCAACACAACATCTTTATCTACAGGCTTCGTTTCTGCGATAATATTGCTGCAGTGACCGCTCCAGGAGTCCAGTAAAAGTAGGCTTCTTCGTCCAACGTTAGGAAAGAACACCTCTTTTAGCCATGTTTTGAAGTGGTCTGTAATTGCAAAACATTGCTACCAGTAATATTCATGCACATTGCAGTAATAAAAAGAAAATTATCATTGCAGTACATCATTACCTTTTGTCATTTTGCCAGATGACGAAGGGAGGAGGTATACATTCGGGGGACGGATTAATGTTTTTTCTACTAGAGGACCAAAGCGACCGCCTGCTTCTTTTAATACTATCAATAGAGGAGATAGTAGTCGCCCATCACAGGAGACAATTGGCTGAATAGTATAACTATGAGTTGTAGATGATATGGATTGAGCAGAACACTCGACTTTTTCCGTTCCTGCATACGTCAACGTACGTCCGGAATGTATTTCAAGCTGGAATCCACTTTGATCAGAATTATATACGTTTTCAGGCCCGTATTCTGCTATAAAAGGCTTGACAGAAGCAACAAACTCATCAGCTGATTTTTTCAAATTAGCACTGTCTTCTATCGTCTTTCTTGAGACAAACTTTGTGATTTTTCTTGAAACGATCCGATGGGCTTTTTTGAAATTGTATATCCATTTTGAAGAGGCCACGAAAGGCCTATCGCCACTCCCCTGCTCTCCCCATGCTTCCAGAGCCCATTTTTTGATGTCCGAGTCATGGACTATTAATCCAGCTTCTATAGCGTTTCGTAATTTGTTTAATGTAAATTCGGCGATAATCATCAATTTTACTTTCCGCGTTCCTCCTTCGTCCACTTGCTTTGCCCATCTCGTTAATTGACGAGGATTAGTAAGTCTGGCAAATGACTTTTGTACAGTAGAAAACTTGAGATAGCTTTTTTTTCCACTCCGCCAGTACTCTACTGCCCTTTTTTTGTAATCAAATGGGATTTCATCGTTTACAGGACTAGGGCACACAGATGAAGAAGGTCCAGCCACTCCTTCCTCACTCCAATCTTCGGCGTCTTCGACGTATTCTGCGTCTGTTCCGGGAAAGTCGTCTACGAAACCCAATGTAGATTCTTCAGATACTTCTAAAGTGTTGAAGTCCCATATACTGTCCAGAAGAATCTTTTGAATCGATTCTTTCAGAATGATTTCTTGCCGATTGACTTCAGTCGTTGGTAGATACATTGTTTGAAATGTTGCAAGTAATAAATTAAGCACGTTCATTGGATTCACAAACATGTTTAAAATATCGTAACGCACTGATAACACGGCAAGCTCCGAACGCGAAATTTTCAACACCGAATGATGAGGAGTAATGCACGCTCAGACTTTATAAAGAGCCGCACGACTACTTGGGATAACATTTGTCTATTTTCGTTCCAAATTGTTTACAGGCCTGCCGCCCGAAGTTTTCCGGAAACTTCGAGATCTATTTATATTTTTGGCGTCACGAAAATACGCATGAAAAAATTATGTGATCGGTTATTTTGATTTTATGAAGTCGAAGAACTAATCTTATCTTTATTTTTCCAGAAATATGAGTAGACTCATAATGAAACGATTACCGCATCGTAGAATCTACCGTGAGGCAGATTCGGTAAAATAAGCTTTACATGTGTGAACTGAATAAAAATAAATGCTAATGCATTTATTTTAATATATTTTTTTTATTTTATTGTAATTTTATTCGTTTCTAATGAAATGAATAAAATTGCGATACAAATAGTTTCATCTGTAGTTTCATGTTATATTATCAAATCCACATATTACCTATATTTCGAATATATGCCGTGTGCTAAATTATGGTTCTTGATATGAAAATAAAATCCTGTAAACTCTCATTGAACTTCTGACTGCCCTCCAAGCGAAAACGGGAGTTTTTTTATGCAAGCATCCGCTGTATACGATTTATATTTTTTTCGGTTCTTTTATCCTGAAAAAAAATAAATGATCAGGGTGGTTCACCCCCACAAAGGGGTGGGCGGGTGTCGGACGGTATCATTTTTCAATTCTGTTGCTCTGAAATATATGCTTGCCAAATTTTATTGAAATCCGTCGGGTGCTTCTATGGGAAATATTGAAAGCCTTGAAATATATATACCTGATCAAACAGTGGTTTTTCAGAAAAAACCAAAAACACGTAAACTGTAATATCATTTTAGCTTCAAAACGATGCTATTTGTATTCCAGTTCGATTATTTTTCGCCGAAAAAAAAAAGAAAAAAACATTTAGATAGGGGTAGTTTACCCCCTTAAAGGGGTGCGTCCGTGATGCACACTACCATTTCTGAGTCCTGTTGGCTCGAGATATATGTATACCAAATTTCATTGATAATCGTCAGGTGCTTCTAAGAAAAAAAAAAAAATTATTGTTTTTCTGCCAAAGTTTGAGGGGCTGTTTCACCCCTTATATATCAACGAGGGATGATAAAAAAAAATACGTGTCCCTTAAATTTCCGAGTTCTACAACATATATCAAAATTATCGAAATCGGGTTCGGACACTTGGGAATGTTTCCTTGTGAGTCCGGCGAGGCCGACGCGCGCCGTCGACGCACGTGCACCGCGCTCATCCGAGGCGGCACGGATTACGTGCCGCGTGCAACAGGTTTCGCACTCATCTACGCCAAATGGCTGACACGGGTCACCACGCGGTCGGGTAGATCGCCGACTTTGTTCAGTTTTCTCACTGGTACAACTCACGGTTCTGCTCAATTTCGGTACATCTCATCACGGCTTCGGTTTCGGGATATCGTTTGAGCTCACCCGGAGTACAACGCGAGTGTTTTCTCGGGCACGCAATACGCGTGGTCACACCGGAATGGCTCACGTTGTCAACGGCTATCTCGCGGCGATACAGCGTCGCGGATAGATATTCTCACTCGGGAGTTCAAGTGATTCTCATATAATTGTCTTGACTCATCGGAGTGTACTCATTTTGGACTATTTATTAGTGAGATTATCGTTAACCTGGACACGCTCATGCTCATTATAACTATCAGTTTTAATCGGTATTGCTCATTTTCGGTTACGTTCAAATTCGGTCTGCTCATCTTTTATATTGTCGGCAGTCAGCTCAAAATAGTACGGTGCCTTACTGTACATTTTTGTTGTCATTGAAAATAAATGGTATTTTCTTTATTTTAATTGTGTGTGTGCGCGCATTATTTTCCCCCCTCTCCCGTTCGCTATATCTCAACCGGCAACGCTTACAACACATTCCATCGAACCTGAGTTTATTTCTCCTGAAAATCATTCAACCGTTGAAATCATCAATCTGCATCGTTGACAAGCGTTTCTGGAATCGACCATCTTCATCATCCGATTCTGATTCGGATATTCGATATTTTGGAAGGACGTTATTTTGGAGGTCGATTATCATAGTTCGATTCTGACTCGACCATTCATCCGAATTTTGGGAAGGACGTTCCGTTTCAAGATCGATTACGTCCTTTTATTGTTCGATTCATTCGATCGTTCACTCTGAGGTAAAACCATTTAACTTGAATTGTAAGATTAAAACATTATCATCTTTAACATTAATTCATTCTGAACATTCATTCGTCAACATTTACTTGTCAATAATTTTATTAACACTTATTTGCTATCCTGAAGGGTTAAAATTCTCTTGGTCAATATATTTTCGTGTTGGACAATTTTATTTCAGCTATATCCGTGCGCGCTAAAGTAATGAGATAGGTCGGGAGAAAGCAGAGTGAGTGTGATAGCGAAGTGTCGCGAGTCGTGCGTCGAGGGTGACGTCCGAGAGAGTGAGATAGCCGCGTATCGTGTTCCGTATGATAGAAAGAGTTAGCATCCAGAATTTTCTTGTCCAGTTTAGAATCATCACTTATAATTCGGAACTTTTACCCGCGAATAAAATTCATTCGATATTAAATATATACACACTAGGCCCTATCCCGAATTATTTTCCGAAAGGTTAGGTTCAAAACAGGGCCAAAACCTCGATAAAGCTTCATCTGCAAATAACGTGTAAAGGGAGGGTGAAAATTCTCCTTGTCCGAGATGGAGTGAAAATTGCTGATTGGATCCCGGATTAATCGTCCGGGATCCAAAAGAGTGTATATAAAAATTATATATAATAAAGTTAATAAGTTTTTGTAACCCCTATATTTTTTTGCATTTTCGAGTAGCGCCCGTCTAGGGAACAACGAATATGAGTGCCAAACGGCTGCCAAATGTACTAATCCGAAAATATTTGCTCTCAAAGTTGGAAAAAAAATTTGCTTTTTCGTCTCTCGAGACAATTTGCCTGCGAAATTTGTCCATTTATACACTCGTGTATATGCGAGTAGGCGAGAGCACTGCATTGGCTGCATTTTTTTGCCTCATATGCACAGAACAAAATTTTTATCGACATTTATGTGTTTTTTCCAACTTCGGCGACACCTAGTTTTTCGTTTTTCCGGGCGGAATACGGGTTAAATCCTACAATTTTTTGTACTCTCGAGTTGCGTCCGGCTGGGGAACGACGAATATGAGTGCCTAACTGCTATCGAATGTCCTGATTTGAAAATATTTGCTTTCAAAGATGGATTGAGTGTCCGGCGACATTTTACCTTTTGGCGCTTCAGGGAGAATTACTCGCAAAATATGTCCATTTCTGCACGCCCGTGTATGCGAGTACACGCGAACACTATGTTGGGTGTATTTTTTTTACCTCACACGCTGCAATTTTTTTTTTCGGTATTTATGTATTTTTTCCAACCTCGGCGATACCCTGTTTGTTGTGTTTCCGGGGTATTTTCCAGTTGCGTCCGGCTGGGGAACGACGAATATGAGCACCGAACCTAGAATTAGAATGTCCTCAAATTAGAATGTCCTAATTTGAAAATATTTGCTCTCGAAGATGGATTGAATGTCCGGCGACATTTTACTTTTTGGCGTCTCGAAGGAAAACACTCGTGAAATATGTTCATCTGTTCACGTGTGTGTATCCAACTACACACGAGCACTCAATTAAATGTATTTTTTTACCTCATACGCTGCAAAATTTTTTGTATTTCAGCATTTATGTGTTTTTTGCAACTTCGGCGACACCATGTTTTTCGTGGTTCCGGGCGCCATACGGGTTAAAACCGGCAATTTTTTGCACTATCGAGTTGGATCCGGATGGGGAACGACGAATATGAGCACCGAACCATTACCGTCTATCCTAATTTGAAAACATTCGCTTTCGAAGATGGATTGAATGTCCGGCAATATTTTTATTTTTCGTGTCTCATGGCGTATTACTCGCGAAATATATTCATATGTACAAGCATGTATATATGCGTACATGCACGTAAGCTATAGGGTGCATTTTTTACCACATATGCACCGAATAACCAATAATTACGATTTTTATGTATAATTTTGAACTTCAGTGACACGCTATTTTTCTTTTTCCCGCGCACAATATGAAGCAAATGTGGCGATTTCTCGCACTCGCGAAGTAGGTCCGTCTGGGGATCAACGAACATGAGCGGTAAACTACTGTCGAATGTACTGTTGTACCCCGAATTATTTTAAATTGGTAAAAGAGAAATTAAAAAATTTGTTACGTCCTGTGAATTTTCCCGAAAATTCACTGACGCAACCGGTCAGAAATCTAGGAATATTCGATGGGAAAATAGGAAATTTTGAAAGGATATAAAAGCTGTAAAATCATATTAACGAAATAACCACCGAAACGTGATTGCACGTTAAATAATTAATAATAGCGCATTTAAAATGCTGGATGATTCTATCCAGTGATTGGCATAGCAAGAATCACATGATCGGCAATGTTATACACAGACGCTATTCGACTCGCTCTCGAATGTCGGTGACAGCGAGAATACCTCGGGTCCATAACCATTGTCTTAATTAAAACGCAAAAGCAACATGAATCTTTCCCACATGCGAAAGGAGATGACACCTTATCGGTCTAACACGCAGAGCGAGGCGACGCATGTACGCACACAGCGGTGCAGCCGAAGAATCGGTGCAACTGTCTCGAGGCGATCGATTGGGAAATTTACCGTCGGCGCTAACGAGTGCAGCACCTCTCGGAGGATAATTATTCGAACCATTTGATGAACATATAAGAATTATTTATTGATAATAGACTCATTTGGGTTGAGTATTTCTGGAAAAATGACCAGTAAATAAATGATCAAATGGTAATTCCATAGAGTCAAGTTTGATAAACCATTTGGGTCAAATCGTTGATATTAATTATGGTAAATAAATGTTAAATAGTAGGGAATTAATCAGTATCGTTATTTAGGGTTTTATTGCAGTTGAAGCGAAGTTCAATAGTTATTTGTTGAAAATCCGGAATATATAAGGAATATTTAAACAAATATAATTAATCGACAGAATAACTTTTGATAGAAACAAGTTAGAAAATGCATTCAAATTTCTAAACCATTGTAATCAAAAACGAAAATTAAGCAAATAATGTGTTAAACCAAGAAATTATTGTAAAAGTCAATATTGTTAAATTATTAAAATAAATGACGTGAGATGTCAAAACCGATCGATAATCACAATGGTAGGGGACCAGCCGATTAGCTGCAAGCCTACTGGAGATCAGTGGATGCAACGGGGAGCTTGGTGACACGGGTGCCCCTCCGATTGAAATTATAAAAGAAGCTCTCCAAAGACGGAACGCGGGTTCAGTTCGGTTCAGTTCGCAGCGCTCGGTTCAGTTCAGTTCAGCAGTTCAGCTTAATAAGCCCAGTAGCTTCTTCGTGGAACGTCTTGTCGGGAAGAAATCATTATTGCTTGAGCATTGTATCCAACGCTTGTTAAATACTTTAACTCCGGAAAATAAGATAAAGAAATCGGAAGCTAACGATTAACCATCAATAAATAAATAACTTGAACATTCATTGAAATCATTCGGAGTTATAATTATCGTCAACATCCACTTTTGCCACTGATCATTTATTTCAACCAATTTACCTGAAACCAAGAAGGAAGGAAGGAAGGAAGGACGAGGAATTTTGATTCGATATCTTCATCTATTTTCATTCAATTTCATATTCTTGGACGCTTAATTCATTTTGAAACATCGTAAGTCATTACAATCGTTAATTTTCAATAATTTCATGTATTTTCAATTGTTCTTGAAAAATATTTTACTTTGTTTGTTTTTCTGAACTTTAATTATTTAACTCTAATAATTTGTGGATAAATAATAATCAATCCGGGGGTTAATTAACTAAAGAGTGATAGCCGAATACTTAGATGTCAAGATCCTTTAATTCCCTAGTGAGAGTCGAACTGTAATGCATCGAACCCGACAATCCGCGATAACATTAACCTTGACTTAGTGTCGCGCAGCGGGGCGTGAGCCATCGGGAGTCTTATTACCCTACGCTACTACGGTACGCCCAGCCTACGCGGAGAGTCGTATCAGTTCAACGTAGTAAACATCGTAGTTCGCATCGAGTAGAATTAAATACCGAGCCATAGTAAACATCACATGGTAACAATCGACCTATATTCTTTCGGCATGCATACTCAGCCCATCCCTGAATAAATTTCCGAAAGGTTAGATTCGAAAGGGGCACTGTTCTGATAAAGCGTCACATGCGATAAACGTGTAATAGGGAGAGAAATCTCCTTTACCGTAGATGCAGGAAAATGCTGATCAGGACGTAACAAATTCATGAAATAAAATTGGGAAATATTTACTGACAAATCCGACGAGTCGCGAAACCGACACGTGTAGGAATTTGCCGAGTAAGTATCGGACGATGTACCGGTTAATGCAATCGGCACTGACTAATCGTGCCGGGTAAGAATCGGACGATGCTCGATTCTATATGCCCAAATATGGGCATGGAACAAAATTGCAGCCGCATCAATTAGCACCTCGCGGATCGCGATCGGGAAATTGGCAGTCTGAACTCGACTAGAGAACAGAGAGGTTGGTCTCAGAGTTAGAGGTCTCAGAGTTGGCTCATGGTCAGAGAATTTAACAACTGTAATACGAAATATTGACGACGAAGAAATTCATTACAACTTTTGAATAAAACTTGTTATTTAGTTTGTATAAAATAACTTGAGTTTTTACTTTTAATTTGGCAACGATCCCAAATTACCGTTTAAATTATGTTTGTTGACCTTGCGTACAACAGTTCGAACTCGAATATATTCGCTCTCGAATTTGGAAAAAATGTCCGGCGACATTTCACTTCTTGGTGTTTCAAGGCGAATTGCTCGGAAAATACGTCCATGGTGCACGCGTCTCTATGCGAGTACACGCAAGCACCCTCTTGAACGTATTTTTTGACGTAATATACACCAAGCAACCCATAATTCCGGTTTTTAAATGTATTTTCAAATTTCGGCGACACGTTGCTTTTCGTGTTTCCCGGTGGAATACCATACAAATATGGCTATGTTCGTATTTTCGAGTTGCGTCCGGCTGGGGGACAACAAATACGAACGCTGAACCGCTGGCGCAACATCTTAATTCGAAACATACGGCCTCGAAGATGGACTGAATGCCCGGCAATATTTAACTTTTTGGCGTCTCTGGACAACTTACTCACGGAATATATTCATGTATGTACGTGTGTGTATGCAAGTACAGGCGAGCACATTGATTAGCGTATTTCATTACCTTTATTTACTATTTTCTTTACGTTGTATGCACCCAAAACTAATAACGGTTTTTTGTGTTTCTGGGCGGAATACAGGTAAAATATGGCTATTTTTTGCATTTTCAAGTTTCGTCTGTTTGGGGAACAACGACCATGGGGCAAAACTGCTGCCGAATGGCTAAGTCGTGATTGGAAATATTCACTTTCGACGTTGGACTGAATATCCGGCTACATTTTACTTTTTGACATCTCAGGGTGCATTACTCGCGATATATGTCCGTGTATGAACATATGTGATACGTGTACACGCAAGCACTCTTTTTGGACCATTTTTTAAATGTTTTTCGACAATTACGATTTTCAATATTTTCAAACAGTGGTATCATTACCTCCCAATGGAATGGCGGAAACTCAGGGAGTTGTCATGTTTTACGGAAAAAATATACTAGGGATCAATTATTCAATTGTGGTTCAAGAAATTACAAATTCGTGTTTAACGAGAACAATATTTCAGATACACGTCAAATGATGCGTACTAAGCCTAATATTCACACCGTGGTTCCATTACTTTTATTCAAATCTATTTCGTATAAACAGAAACGGAGAACCGAAGAGTGAGGAGGATTGTTTATTAATGCCTTAGTGAGACTATGAGGAAAATTGGGAATGGTTACAGAAAAGTTAGGAAGTAAATGAGGCATTCCATCCCGTTTCGAACGGTCAAAAAGTTTTCCACTTCCAAAAAATTTAAATTTTGTCGAATGATGTAGTTACATAAAAAGAATTGATGTAAATTTTTTCAGAATTTTTGGATCACATTTTCTTGAGTTTTTCGAAATTTCAAAATTTTCTAAGAATCGTTATATCTTGAAAGCATACGATTATACATAAAAATGTTCGGAACAAAAAAGTTGCAGTTTTAAATGACCTTTGAAAAAAAATAATTTTTTGAATTTTTCGAGTTTGAAAAATGACCATTTTTTTCAAAAATATACAAAAATTGTTTTTTTTCGGTCGGTATGTCACTTTCAATATTTCACAAAAAATTCCAGAAAATACTCTCAAATGTACAGTAGACACATATTTTTTTTAGATGGCTCGATTACTTGTTCCGAGGCTATGCTTCGTTTTATTTTTAACGATTTGTTTTTTTTTTTTAAGAAACATCGGTTATTATGAAAACTTATACTTCCCCAAATTTTTCTCACATTTTAAGGTAAGAAATATCGATAACAGTAATTATGTTTTGGAGTTTAATCATAAAATATCGATAGAATAGAAGAATGGGCAGCTCAATCCGAATGTTACGGCTATCACGGGTCGCTATCCGTGCACTGATGATTACAACGCTCAAGAAGAAATGTTGGAATTGAGATTTAAGCAAGTGAAAGCTATACTAAAGACCCAAAAACAGCATTGCGTTATATCAGGACCGGATGGGATTCTAAAATGCAAAAGATATTCGCTCGCACGAACTTCGTACCTCACCGAGTCTGGAAAAATAAATAACTTGAAACGATCTGATTATGCCTCACTTTTTCTTACATTATGATTAATGTTTACAATAAGGAAAAAAAAATAATGTTAGGACGGAGAATTATTAATTTAATCATTCTATTTTTTGAACGAGTGATTATCCCTCACCGAAAAGAACTACTGAAGACTACTACTGGCAGTATCGTTCAAAAAATAGAATGACTAAATTAATAATTCTCCGTCCTAAATTTTTTTTTTCTAATTGTAAACATTAATCATAATGTAACAAAAAGTGAGGCATAATCAGATCATTTCAAGTTATTTATTTTTCCAGACTCGGTGAGGACTTCGCTCGGTGCGGGCTTCGCTCGCGCGGAGCCCGCGCGAGCGAATATCTTTTGCATTTTAGAATTCCATCCGGTCCTGATATAACGCCATGCCGTTGTTCGGTCTTTAGTATATCTTTCACTTGCTTAAATCTGAATTCCAACATTTCTTTTTGAGCGTTGTAATCATCAGTACACGAATAGCGACCCGTGATAGCCGTAACATTCGCGAATGGAGCTGCCCATTCTTCTATTTTATCGATATTTTATTATTAAACTCCAAAACATAATTACTGTTATCGATATTTCTTAACTAAAAATGTGAGGAAAATTTGGGGAAGTATAATTTCGCATAATAAACGATGTTTCTTTAAAAAAAAAAAAAAAAATCGTTAAAAATAAAACGAAGCATAGCTTAGGAACAAGTAATCGAGTCATCTAAAAGAAATGTGTCTACTGTACACATTTGAGAGTATTTCCTGGAATTTTTTGAGAAAAATTGAAAGTGCCATACTGACCGAAAAAAATTATTTTTGTATATTTTTGATAAAAATGGTCATTTTTTAAACTCGAAAAAATCAAAAAATAATTTTTTTTCAAAGGTCATCAAAAAATGCAACTTTTTTGTTGCAAACATTTTTCTGTATAATCGTATGCTTTCAAGATAAAACGATTCTTAGAAAATTTTGAAATTTCGAAAAACTCAAAAAAATGCGATCCTAAAATTCTGAAAAAATGTACATCAATTCTTTGTATGTAACTACATCATTTGACAAAATTTCAATTCTTTTGGGAGTGGACAGTAGAACATTGACCTATACGGATTTCCAAGATGGCGGCGGTCGCTTGTTTTGGAGGGGGTAAGAGTGTCTGTACTTATACGGATTTTCAAGATGGCGGCGTCTCGGGGTGGGGAGTGCTGGCCGGCCGGGGCCGCTAGGCCCTGCTGTTCGGCGCGAGGGTGGTTGTCCCCCCTCCCCCCATCCCCCATATCTCGGTAGGGTGGTAGAGGGTGGTCAGACTGAGGAACTGCTGCGTCGTCGGGTGAAAGAGCGAGATAGAGAGAGAAAGAGAGAGAGAGAGAGAGAGAGAGAGAGAGGGAAAGAGATATGGGAAGAGCTGTCTGGAGCGTACGGGACAGTTGGTGATGGTGTATCGTCGACTTGCGCCATCTTGGATTTTCCGTGCGCCGACCGTAGGCTAGCGTCAGGCCCAGCGTACCCTCTCTCTCTGTCTCTCTCTTATGCATAGAGCGTGTTGAGTAGCGTAGCGCCGTAACGGTGTAGCGGCTGACGGATGAAGTATCAGAAGCGCCGTGGACAGTTGGTGACAGCGTAGCAGTGACTCGCGCCATATTGGATTTTCCAAGAGTTGGCTAGCTACGGGTGCAGCGCTCTCGCTTGCGCGTAGGGTATTTCTCGAGGCTGGCTCGGTGCTTCAGGTGAGGTAGCTTGCTCGAGCGGCCGAAGGCGCTGTACTCAAGCTCCATTTTCTTAGAAACACGAGCTCGATTCTCGCATGGGAAAATGTTTTTATTTTTTCAGCTTATTAAGAATATATATGAAAGGAATGGTGGTAAGGTAAGTAAAAATAATGCTGTTTAAAATTTTTACAATAAAGTTTGCATTTTTATTCTTAAATCTAGATTTACATTTTTTGTGTTTAAATGTGTACAAAAATTATTTTTATTCTTACTAGCAACAACGCGCTCGCTTCGCTCGCGCTTATGTTCTCTAAGGCAATCCTTGCATACGTGCCACAACTGTACGGAAAATGTATTCGTGATGAATACACAATAATTCTTTGGCGATCAAACGCCGTTTGTCGCTCCCCTCCTCATCCTCTCCGTAGATAACCCGTACGTCTTTACGGGCTAAAGTTGCGCGTTCATCCGTGATATATTTGAACGCTATTGACGAGACTGTTTCTCTTGCAGCATTATTCGTGTCCTTTACAGCACCCTCAACACTGATTTTCTCAACAATAATATCTCTGATCTCTTTCACGAGATCGAGTTCGTGTTCGAGTAAACGAATTCGATGATATATGCGTTTACTCAGTCTCACTAGACCATCGTACGTTGTCTTTTGAAAGAGAATACCAGCGGACCACGTATTCTTGGGTATTTTGTTCTCCTGTTGCTGTTTCTCTTCGGCACTAAAGTTTTTCTTCGCTGAGTCCTTTATTTCCAGTAAAATAGCTTTTTCGTTGTAAGCTGGCGTAAAACTTACTTTCTGTCGACCAAGCGGATTCATATCCAGAGTTCGATCGTTCGCGGAGCCCTTTTCTGCTTTGAACCACGGGGTGATAATTGTCATCGGGAAATCCCTGTCGAGCCACGGCCAGCGAATTTTATTGCCACCTCGAAGTCGTGTCCGTTCACGAGCTCAAGCCCCACCGTGACCGTTTTACTATCCGAGACGTTCAGGCTGTACGTTGTAGATAATAACATTGCCTTGCTCAAGGGTTGCCATCCAATTACGGGGTCGAGCGTATTGTCTTCTTCGCGAACTCGCTTCGTCTCGAACTTCGATGTATTATTTATAACGGGAGGCGGAAAAAATGGCCCCGACACCAACAATTTTTTCTGGGCCTCCTTTATGGCTGCAGTAAAATTCTGCATTTTTTCTCACTAATTTTTGAGGATATTTGAGAGAGACTGCATTGTCCAAGGCGTGGAGGCGTAATGACTCACGGGTAAAGGCCCACTCGGGGGTTACAGTCGCCGAAAGTGATGCAATTTTCCGGGGGAAGGGGTGAAGACACGCCTCAAGGATGCTGTTGTCTCATGTAGGGGGGTGCGCGCGCTGCATTGGGCCTTGGAAGCTGTGTAGACCTCCGACGACGAACCACTCTTTGTCGAGCATTTTCCGCTGAGATTGGTGCACACGCTACCAATACAGGCAATACGCAAACGCTTGCGAAAAAACTGAAAATGTATGGCTACTTGCGACAGTCGATGGTCAAGCATTGAAAGACGAGGACAAACTTTCACCGTGAGGAAAATTAAATGAAAAGAAAGTACAATGTTAGACAGAGGGTGCAATGAGACGCTCTAACCTTTACAATGTCGAAGGGTTTCGCGCCGGTTAAGGCGCTGCGTAGATGCAATAAAATACTTAAGCAGGGTTACTCTCTACCCCGAATCGCTCGAGTACTATTTTTTTATAGTACGAAGCCCAAAGGTTTTTTTTACCTAGTGTTTCGGAATGCCACAAAAAAATTAGAAAAGGACGGTTTTTAACCACCCAGTGACAGTTCTCGGATCATTGCGGATGAGTGGGAGTAAAAACTATAAGTTTACGAGTTTTACAGAAATGTACATTATTTCGTGTAGACGCTCGAGCCGAAACATTGTCAGTATCTTCAGTGAGTGAAATATTAAATAAATAAACTAAAATGGCCGATGCAGTACTCCGTAGAATTATTCGGGAGGTGATAAAAGTGTTGAGGGAAAATACCTCGCGGGCCGTGAGAAAGTTGCTGGCACGGTCCAGCAATACAGCTCTGGAGAAAATGGGGCATGATGACCTCATCGAGGTATTTAATGATCTTCTGGATCACGTTCCGCTGAAAACTGTGCAAAATATGTTTAAAGCTCACCTCTTTAGAGCAAGTAGTGAAATGCAGACGATTGTGCGTGTGATGATCGGGCAGTGGCAGGATGTTTCATCGGGGGCTGTTATCGCTGCCAAAAGAGAGGCAGCGATAACCCTAAAGGAAGCGCGTGCTGCTCAGAGGGATGCTGCGAGGACAGCTCGAAGAGAAGCCGCGAAGCGCGCTCAAGCAGCAATGGATCGTGCCAATATCGAAAAGACAATGGCGAATGTGCAAGGAGCCGATTTCGACGAGTCATTTCCGGAACTGGTTGAAGAGGTCCAAGAACCCATGATCCTGGAGTCAGCGCCGAATGCCTCTGACGCTGCTACAGAGCTGGAGCGGGCCCTGGCAGATGTTTAGGAGATCGACTTTGAAGGTACGAGTTTAACGCGGATTAATTTATTTCTTTTTTAAAAATAAGCTCGAAATACGTATATGTGTTTTTATTTAATTTTATTTAATTTTGCTGATTTTAGAACCCATGATCCTGGAGCGAGTAACAAATGTTTCGGATACTGCGGTGAACTCCGATATCACTCACGAGCAATCTGAAGCGGTGTCCCAGGCTGTTGACAATGGTGAAGGTACGTGCGAATGTTCGGGTGTGTGTGTGTGTGTGTGTGTGTGTGTGTGTGTGTGTGTGTGTGTGTGTGTGTGTGTGTGTGTGTGTCTGCGTGCGTGCGGGCGTGCGTGCGTGCGCGCGTGCGTGCGTGCGTGCGTGCACACGCGCAAACGCTATTTATATAATATATAAGTTTTCATGTTTTTCCAGAACTAATGAACTGGGATAGCGCGGACGACGACGATCTTGTTCTCAGTGCAAGAAATTTGTCACTGGTGGAAGCGAGCGCCGTGGAGACTGGTGCCGTTGTTACCGAAGAAGAAGATGCTGAGGTTGATGATGCGGAGCTCTCCATGTACAATGGGGAATTTATACCACCACTACATCCCATTCAAGTTAATGTGCAGATCGGGGGTGGTTCAACTGTCGAATCCCCGGACTCTCAGCGGAACGCCCGGAACAACTCCATCCGTCGCAGTCTTCTCCATCAACGCCTGGACCAGCGGTGCTTGAAGAAGAAGACTACCCTCCATCCGGTGAGTCGAAAATTGTCCACCGCGTCGAATCGAAGCGTTATTTCGATAGATTTAAGACTTCGGAGGCTGTAATAACGGTCAAAATCGGCGAACCTCCCGCGGAGGCCAATCTTGTAAAATGTGTTGTCCGCAAGCCTCCATTTTTCCCCCCACGCGAGGCCTACGCTCCGCTCAAATATCGGTAGATTTTAAAACCGTCCCAGTTATACCGAAATTCGCGTGGATTATCGCGCCTCGGCACCCTCTATACCTATAGGTATCGCTCCGTCACGCGTTCGCCTATCCCGGGTATATCTATATATCCTGTTTACGCCGTCGCAACGTCCTGAGATATACCTATAGCGATACGCTCCTCGCGTTCGCGTACCGCCGGTATACCTGTATCGTTCAGCCTTATCGCCGCCTGGACAATAGTTCCCCGGGCTCGGGCAATACTTCCCCGGTTAGCGCTTCGGCTCGGCATGCCGCATGCCGAGTGACGTCACCGGCGGTACGCGATAGCGACGAGGCTCGCGTAACGATAAACGAAATAATTTGCCAACGATGATTTCGACCCTTAGATTAATTATTTTCATCCCGTTCTTTATATCATCATAAAGCGCACGCTTCAGGCTTTCCGACGATGCCCCACGCGAGGGGATTTTCCCACTCTGAAGTAACTTTATCATTAGATATAAATTATCGAGATTTCGAACGGATCGATAATTCCCGTTTCCCGTAATCGAGATGTTATTTGTTCCCCGAGCGAGACTTTGTTTAATTGTTTAAGCAATTTAGCGACCCCCTAAGCCGAAAAACGTACTTGCGACTTATTTTCTGATTTTAATTGCTCTATCGCTACATATATTTTTGATTTCGCTCCTCCTGGGGACTCGGCAGTTATTCACGATTTTCAGCCAAAACTTAGGCTTCGCGTACTTTATAATATTACGAAATAATTATTTTTGTTAACTATTTTTATATCAACTAAATCGACTTGTATGTCAAAAAATTCCTCGTTTCCAACTCTTCACATGACATAATATTGTATCGATTCTGTGAAGGGGGGGAGGCAAGCTGGCCGAATCTTCATCATAATCGCAACGCGAATTTCGCGAGTTGAGCACGCGCGCGCAGATTTCGGGAACGAGAGCCTCTCTCCGAGGTCCGCGCTCGTCAATTTGGTCCGGCCAGCTCGCCTCATACATCGCCTTACACGCCCAACGCTTACTGTATACCTTGGAAAGCCATTAAAGCCGCATCGATACCACTACATTCACGGACTACTTACTTGGCTCTCCCTGGACTACTCTCAGCTGCCACATCCGCACTTTTCAGTGTGATTAAACGTAAACCTCTTTCGGGAATTCCACGGGCTTTCGACTTCGGCTGTCTACGGATCATCTCCCCGGGTCGGGTCGCACTTGTTAGTGCGAACGGCGCCGACCTCTACACGGATCTACGACTCGGCGAATCCCCGGACTTTCTCTGCATCGCACAATCTCGCCCTTTTCAGAGCGAGATTCGTGAAACACAATCCGCTCTTTTCAGAGCGATCATACGTACACCGACCCAATCTCTTACACCAACTTCCTCCCCCCTCGCCCCCGATTATTGCGCAACGTCTCGTGCTCCCTTTCGGGCGCACGCCTGCCAATATCGGGAGTCGAGGCTACCTCCTCCTGTCTTCCGGTTCTCGCCCCTTTTCGTCCGCCTCCTACTCACCTCTAGCCGTTAACGTGCTCCTGCGACAGGAAGCATCGAACGGCCGAGGCGGTAGGAGTGACCCACTTCCCAGTACTCCTCCCGACTCATCGTGTCGGCTGCCCACCACACGCGACAAACGAGTCTCTCCCTTTGCCGGGCAAACTTCGAGTCGCTCTATAAGGGACCTCACCCACACGCGCACATGCCAAAGCGTGCCGGGCGTAAGCGCTTTCTCGCTCACGCGAAGTTTCTCGCGGGCAAGCGCCGGGCCCCACGAGGACTCGATTGGCTCCTCCAACAGGAGGCCGAGGAAGCCGCGACTTCCGCGGTTCGCGCTCGAGAGGCCCTTCCGGCCCTACTCCGGGAGCTCCCGCGCGCTCCGCCTCCGTGGCTCCGCGACGCCGCGACCACGTCACCCTCTCGCGATAACGCTAAGCCGCACATCGTCGCCGAAGCCGTCCTAGACATCCCGGCCCGGTTCGAAATCGTTCGCCCGGTCGAACCCTACATCCCGGAACGGGTAACGCCGGGACCTCCCCCGCCCGACATACCGTACGTCCCCTCCGGCCCACCGACGATCCTGCGGGATCTGGCCGCGCCGGGCGCCTCTGGTGCCGTCGCCCCCGCCGACGTGGATTTAGCTTAAAGTCGTTTGCTTTCTACCTGTTTGGCCCCCCCCCCTCTCTATTCATTCCCCCTTTTCGGAGTAATATTTTTGCTAACCTCGACTCACGGGAGTCGCAGTTGACAAATGGTTAGAGGACATGATACGCGAATTGCATACGCTCATCGTTAGCGGTTGCGAGTCAACGGATATGGTCGGGGTAGAATTTCGTTCGAACGCATTCACACGAGGCCCATCAGGCGTATCTTTCAGGACCGTTGCTGATTTTCACTTCGACGATTTATTTAAAGCCATAAATAGTGTATCCCAGAGTGCTGCAGGTTTCAGTATCGACGACTCATTTCTTATAACGACCAGCGTAGTATCGATGCCTATAGGAGCGGGGCGCCCTAAAAAAGCAATGGGGGAAAGCTTCTGGTAAAAAAAGTCAGTCATCCAGTTCCGAAACAATGACAATCTCTGTCTTCCGCGTAGCATCGTAGCCGGTAGAATTTTCGCGGAGCGTGGTCAAGTTCGTCAGGGAGACCTTCAAAAGCGGTGGGATAATGTACGCCGGGAGAGGTCTGTACTTCAGCGCACGTTAGCCGAAGAATTAGTTAGAGCTGCCGATCTGCAGATCCGGGATGCTGGATGCGGTATACCGGAGCTGCAGGCATTCCAGAGAGTACTGGCGTGGGACGTTATTGCGCTGATCACCTATGATCGCGACTCTTTCGGTAGTAGTGAGCCACCTTTTTTCGACGGTACTACTACAGTGCTACGGTGGGCACCGAGAGTAGTACACCATATTTATTTAGTGCACGACTCTCACGAAAACCACTATGGTTTAATCTTGAACGTCCCTGCTGCCGCCGGTGGTGCGTTTTTCTGCGTCCCATGTGGACTAGCATATGATAGGATAACAGGTCATCAGTGTCGACAAAAGTGTCCACATTGTATGACCAGTCCTCCATGCGATTCAAACGCAGCGAAAATTCACTGCGGTGACTGTCGGCGCTTCTATCGCGGTAATGACTGCTTTGCAAGTCATAAAGCCTTCGGCTCGCACGGCCCGCGAGCGCGGTTGTGCGATATGCTGCAGTCCTGCGAAACATGTTTGCGTCAGGTTTATAAGAAGGATGGTTTAGAGCATGTATGCGGGGAGTTCTATTGTAGAACGTGTAAAGAGAAACGACCTGAGAACCATAAGTGCTTCATGGCACCGGTGCGTCCGGCAAAAAAATCCGACAAGCCCGATATTTTTATATTTTATGATTTCCAAACACGCCAGGAACTCGAGGTCGCGGGAGCACCTGATAGGTATTTGCATGAGGTGAACCTGTATGTCAGCCAGCAGCGTTGTACGCAGTGCATAGGCAAGGATGACGAGAATTGAGAGTGTGGGCTGTGCGGAGAGGAGAGCGCCGAAAAAATCTTCAAGGAAAATCCTTTGTCGGCGTTTGTAGAGTATGCGTTGAGAAAGGGGGACAACGTTGGCCATGTTATCTGCATAGCTCATAATGCGAAAGGGTTCGATGCCCAATTTATTCTCCGATACATCGTCGAGGAGAAGCGTGAGACGCCTAAATTAATCACAAACGGAACTAGCATCATGGAGATGAGAATCGGGAACGTAAAGTTTATAGATAGCTTGAATTATTTTCACATGCCACTCGCCAAACTCCCAAAAGCCTTCGGCTTCGGAGAAAATATTTTTAAAGGTACTTTCCCGCATCTTTTCAACAAGACGGCTAATCAACAGTATATAGGTCCGCTGCCTCCTCTCGACGCCTATTCTCCTGACACTATGTCTCCGTCAGACAGAACTGAGTTTCTGGCGTGGTATGAGAAAACTCAGAGCTCAGGATACGAGTTCGATTTCCAGCGGGAAATCGTAGCTTATTGTCAAACGGACGTAACGATTCTTCGGAAGGCTTGTGCAGCTTTTCGGAGAACCTTTATAGAACGTGGGGATGTATGTCTGTTTATCGAAGCGGTGACCATAGCCTCAGCGTGCAACAGAGTTTTCCGGCGAAACTTTCTAGAGAAAAATAAAATATCGGTCTTGCCGCGAAACAGTTATCGCAGGGGCGATAGACAGTTTGAGATAGCATTAGAATGGTTGGTATGGTGTGAGCACCGTTTCGGCAAGCAGATAGAACACGCAGGTCGCGGTCGCGAACATAAGTTAATCGACGGTACGCGTGTAGATGGCTACGTTGAAACGGATGATGGTGTACAGCATGTCCTCCAGTTTCACGGGTGTTTTTTTTCATGGGTGTGACAAGTGTTACACCAATACGCGTAAGCGGGAGGAAGTGTGGTACGGAAGCACGCTCAATGATCGGTACCAACGAACGTTGAATACCTCCGAGCGTATAAAATCTCTCGGCTATAAACTTCATGAGATCTGGGAGTGCCAATATATACAGTTAAAGTCAAGAAACCCTGAGATTAACAACGTTGTGAGCGCCCATCCGCTTCTCGCTGAGAAACCGTTAAACCCGCGCGATGCATTTTTCGGGGGACGTACGGGAAATACACGCAGTTATTGTGAAATTCGCGGTGCCGAGAAGATTCGTTATATTGATGTGTGCTCGTTGTACCCATACATTTGCAAGTATGGAGCTTTCCCCGTCGGTCACCCCGCGATATACACTGCAGACACCTGTCGCGAAATAACTGGGCGGAATCACGTTTCAAGCAGCGTTGAGGGACGCGTACGATGCAAAGTGTTGCCGCCTCGAAACCTCTACCATCCTGTGCTTCCAATGTGTATGCATAATCGGTTAATGTTCGCATTATGCCGAAAATGCTGCGAGGGGGTGTATCAGGAGTCATGCCCCCACGAGAACGAGGATGATCGAGATTTTGAGGGCACCGGGGTATCCTGCGAACTCCGTAAAGCTGTAGAGAAAGGTTATAAAATCTTAGATGTTTACGAGATCTGGCAATACGAGGTAGAGCAGTACGATCGACAAAGTCGAACTGCGGGTCTCTTCGGCGACTACATCAATCTGTGGTTAAAAATCAAGCAGGAAGCTAGTGGCTGTCCGTCTGAATGTACAACTGCTGAGAGTAAAACGGCGTACGTTACTAGTTTTCGCGAGGCCGAGGGTGTTCAATTAGATCCGGAGCGCAGTGAAGTAAATCCTGGTTTGAGGTCAGTAGCGAAACTATGCTTAAATTCGTTTTGGGGAAAATTCGGTCAAGGTGAAAATCTGCCGAAGATAGAGGTTGTCACTACGCGCCAAAGACTTTTAGAGCTATTGCACGATCAAAGTTGCGAGGTTAGC
The DNA here is from genome assembly GCA_963575735.1 of Amblyjoppa fuscipennis. NCBI lineage: Eukaryota > Metazoa > Arthropoda > Insecta > Hymenoptera > Ichneumonidae > Amblyjoppa > Amblyjoppa fuscipennis. The sequence continues at coordinate 16,052,581 of OY754488.1, read as the reverse complement.
AAGATTATTCACGTGAACGATGCGACAATGTACGTTTGCGGGCGTTATACGGTAGAAAGCACGGAAGTAAATCCTCACGTGAACGTCGTGATAGCCGCGTACACGACTGCGCAGGCGAGGTTGAAATTGTATTCATATCTTGAGCCCCTAGACAAACGCGTCCTCTACTATGATACAGATTCGTGTATATATGTAAGTAGTGGTACCGCAGGAGAGTATGAACCGCCTCTAGGGAATCTACTCGGGGAGATGACAGACGTGTTAAAAGATTACGGACCAAATAGTTTTATAAAGTGTTTCGTGTGGGGTGGACCTAAATTTTACGGCTACTTGGTACAGAAAGCCGATGGTAAAGAGGCCACAACCTGCAAGGTGAAGGGTATCGGACGCAATTTTATAAACGGGGAAAAAATCAACTTTGATTCCATTTGTAAATTGGTTCGAGAACCCGGGACAAGTATTGCCATGAAATTTAGTGCTATTCGACGCGATGCGTTTCACCATGTGACTACGCGGCAAGAATCAAAGACTTGCAAACCCGTCCTTGTCAAGAGACGACGATGGGGCGAGCACGATTCTCTGCCGTATGGTTACATAGGCTAAGGGCATTAGAAATAGTTGTAAATTGTAAATTTTGTAAATAAAAATGGCCATATTATAATTTTAGGCGCAGGTTATTTATGGGAGTTATACCCCGATCTCTGCGAGGGAGAATACCGTAAGCGGTATATCTACTTCTAAAATTTATATCTGGTGTTTTACTTAATTGTATTATCCTCTGTAAAATAGAAAATGGATTTATTGTAAAAATAAAAAATATGAATTTATTCTAAAAAAATATATTTTGTTGAAACCACTTTCCCCTCTATCCTACCATATGCCTTAACAAGCTTCTGAGGTATATGTATAACTGCAGTTTACACTGTAAATAGTAGCGTATTATTATTTACGGTGTAGACCGGTGATACATACAAGAGCTTATCCTGTATGTAGCTTCGCGTCCGCGGCGGCGGCGGCGCCGGTGTCGTCGACAGTGATGATGATGGTGGTGGTGGGCGCAATGGATAGTATTCGGAAAATAATTTATAATCTAATATTTTATTCAGTATTTACTTATTCGCATATTTTTTGTATTAGTTTCAGAACTAAATCCCACGATTTCACCTCTAAACGATAGTGCTGCAGCACTTTTGTGGGCAGAAGTTGAGGATGACTCCGGATACCGCACCGACTTCTTCTAGCGAAATTAATTTTTAAAACTGTTAAATTTTTTTTTTAATTTTTTAATTTTTTATTTATTTAGTTTTTAATTTTTCAATTTTTGGTATGTATGTATTAAATAAATGAAAGAAAATTTAACAATACATTTGTATACTTAATACCTTCATACTCCTCATTCCTCTCATTAATCGTCATGGACCCGCGCTGGAAGCACCCCTGGACCTCTATTATCGCCGGTCCTACAGGCTGCGGGAAAACATGCTTCGTAAGGAAGTTTTTAAAATATATTTCGAGCATGGCCGACGTAGAGTTTGCACGCATTCTTTTTTACTATTCGGAATGGCAGGACGGGTATGCCGATTATTCTAAAAATATCGAATTTTTAGAAGGTCTACCCCAAAATTCAGACATTGCTGGCGACCGTAGGCCGAAACTTATAATTATCGACGATTTGATGCGGGAATCTTCAAACGGTGAAATTGTAGATTTATTTACAAAGGCAAGTCACCACAAAAACATTAGTGTAATTTTTATTACACAAAATATTTTTCACCAAGGTCGTGGACAGCGTGATACTTCCCTTAATACTAATTATATCGTAGCTTTCAAAAATCCGCGTGACCGTGCGCAGATCTCACATTTGGCTCGTCAAATATATCCTGAAGATCCGAAATTTTTACAAGAAGCTTACCACGATGCAACTTCGAAACCGCACGGTTATTTGCTTCTGGATTTGAAACAGTCTACCCCGGATAATTGTCGATTCCGCACTTGCATTTTCCCGGATGATTCTCATAATTTTGTGTATGTACCAAACCGAAGATCCGGTTCTCGCTAATTTATAAAGTATAAATGGGTAGTAACGAATGTACGAACATCATTCGAGTCTCGGCTATGGCTCCATCAACAACTGCTAAAGCTTCGATTGGGAAGAAGAATATAATCTTGCTGCACGCTCTATGTCATCTGGATAAACAGCAGCGTACATCGCTATTACGCACAATAGACAGAAGCGGAGTTCGATTTATCTGCGAGTGCGCATTAAATACCTTAAATGGTACAGTCCCGCTGAAAAAGAGCGAACGAATAAAACTGTCTAAGCATAAAAAAATTTTACGCCACCTCGTAAATAAAGCTGGTGGCTGGAAGAAGAAAAGACGCGTAATTGTGCAAAAGGGGAGCGGATTCTTACTACCGCTTCTTCTCGCAATCATAGGCAGTGTGGTGTCTAATATTTTCACACGTAATTGACAAGATGCAGCATGCGAATAAAATGGTTTTAGTGCCTCACGATGCTATCATGCCATCGCGCAAGCAGATAGAGCAAACACGCTCCGTTCAAACACCAGGTACGACACTCAGTAGACTCGATGCCGAAATGGATGATATACTTTGCTCAGTGACTGCTGCGAGCCAACGAGAGAAATGGAAACTTTACCAGCAGGTTTTACAACGTCACCAGTTTTTTGTCGACGAGGAGAGACGACCTAAAATTATCACAACTTCTTCGGTAACTGACAAACCTGCCGAGCAAATACCTGAGGAAGCTGCACAATCAACTACTGAAGCTGAGACAATATCTGACGAAGTTATTGTGGCTAGTGTACCAAAATCATATAGAAGACAAGCGGAGCAGTTATTGAATCATTTGCGTGCCAGCTCCAACACCACTCTAACGTGGGATAAATTGGGAGTGGTCCATATCAATGGTGAACCGATAAAAGAATCGAATATTATAGATCTTGCAAATGATACTATGCGCCATAGAAAAACTGTGCGTGCTATTGGTCGTGAGCAATTTGGAAATGAGCTCAGACGTTTAGGGATCCCTCGTGAATTCATCGGTAATGCAAGCCTATTGTATGAGAGTCTAAATCTCAACACACCTGTAAACTCTAGACGGAACGTGTCAAATTCAAATCCCAATACACCAGATACAAGTCAGATTAGCTTAAATTTATCAGGCAACAAACGCCGAACTCCTACTAGCGACTCAATACGATCGTGGAAAACATTGAAACTGTAAAAAAAATATAATGGATTTTTTAAAGAAGTTTTATTATGATCCTGCGCATCACGCTGGATACGCCGGCGCTCCAAACCTAATTCATGCAGCTGGTAAAGGAAAAATTTCCCGTAAAGCCGTTACTCACTGGCTAAGAAAACAGGACGCTTATACACTACACAGACCTATACGACGCCGATTTCCACGGCGTCACTATGCCGTGGATAATATCGATGACGTGTGGGAAGCTGATCTCGTTGATCTACGCTCTCTCAAAGATGATAATGACGGCTCCGTTTATCTTTTAGTGGTTATTGATGTACTCAGTAAATATGCATGGGTTGAGACGCTGCATGATAAAACTTGTGCAGGAACTACAGAAGGATTCAAGCGAATATTGTCTAGAAGCGGTGGCCGAACGCCTGTATGGCTACAGACCGATCGCGGCAAAGAATTTGTCGGTAGCATTTTACAACGCTTCTTGAAGAGTCGTGGCATAAATTTTCGAGTTGCCCGAAATCCTGATATCAAAGCAGCTATTGTAGAACGTTTCAACAGAACATTAAAGGAGCGGATGTGGCGATATTTTATACATAAAAATACACGACGATATATCGATGTATTACAATCTATCGTCCATGCTTACAATCATACAAAACACTCTACTATCAAGATGCAACCGGCGGCCGTGACTCTGTACAATGCGGCGATAGCACGCGCGAATATGGTCAAGCGATACAAGCAGTGTCACAAAGTCCCTAAATACAACATCGGTGAGCTTGTACGCTTCAGTAAAGCAACGTCTGCGTTCGAGAAATGTTACGAGGCTCGCTGGAGTGAAGAAATATTTAGGATTCGCAAGATTCTTACAAATAGACAACCGCCCATATATGAACTGGTTGATGTGAACGACGAAGAAATTGACGGTTTTTTCTATGCAGAAGAATTGAGTATTGTGGAGAAGGACATTGAAACGGAAGAATTTTTAGTTGACAAAATTCTCAAGACTAAAGGAAAAGCTCGTCGTAAACAATACTTTGTTAGCTGGCGAGGATACCCCGAAAAATTTAATTCCTGGATTCCTGCAGCAAATATAGTGAATAAATAGTAGCACAAATAATTTAAAAATTAAAAATGAGAGATTAGTTTTATGTCGTGTTACCGAGTAACAGTAGTATGAAGTACTACCCCGATAATACGGTGGCCCACTATATAACGCAGCTTCCAAAGCAATTGAAGATGCCTGGGGAGTGGGTCGTAGCCTTAACAGAAATTCAATTTCCCCGTACGTTTCCGCATGTAGATGAGTTAAATGAACCTAATGCTACACCACCTCCAATAACAACCCGTAGTACCCAATATGAGTGGATTAACTTTAACATTAACCGTAACCCAAAAAAGACTATCATATCGCTTGGCCCTTCTACACCTCCGCTAGGCACAGGATCTACTTTAGATTCTATACCATAATAAGCGGTGGAGAAGCTAAACGCCACGCAGACGATAATCTCGCAAGATGGTGTCACCAATAGCGTTACGCGAAAATATACTAAGCATCTGAAAACTCATGAAGTTGTAATTCCGGCGGGGCTCTACGCTAGTGTGAAAGCACTAATCGATACCATTAATGAAACAGATATATTCAAAGACCATATCTACCTTGAATATAATGAGGATGTTGGTGGGATTGTAAGCTTGAAACGAGTACCCGATAACTGCGTTATAGATAAGTGTGTACTTCCGCATCTTATATGTCTTGACGATAAACTTTCTAAAGCTTTGGGTTTCGAACCTGGAAAAGTTATGGATATTCATAAACAATCGAAATTCATTGCAAATTATCCTGCCAACTTATCGCTAGCGCTTCCTGATAAATTATTTGTGTATACGGATATATGTGAAAATTATATAACCGGTGATGTTCAGACACCTCTGATACGCATCGTACCTGTAGATAATACAAATTATATTTATGGATCCACGCAAACTAAATCATTCTCCCCGCCAATTTATATACCCTTATTACGGACCGAATTCGGTACGATCGAGATAAATATAAGGACCGACACTCGTAAACCAGTACCATTCCAGAGTGGAACGTTGACCGCTACATTACATTTTAAGCATATACGATAAAATATATCGCTATGGATCGATATATTGATCATTATGAGAGTCAGGTTGGTGGCGGAGTTGATCGTGTTTTCATTGGTGCTCCATATCAACGAGGATATGGTCTAGGAAGCTTCCTCAGTGGCTTATTTCGGCGTGCGTTACCATTGCTTACTCGCGGCGCTCGCGCCGTCGGGAAAGAAGCGCTACATGCAGGGATGAATATATTGGGTGATGTTGCGCAAAATACACCCTTCAAAGATTCGTTTAGAGCCCGTATGACCGAGAGTGGGAGAAATTTAAAACGCAAGGCCGACGAAACATTTGAGAGTCTCATGAACGGTTCAGGATATAAAATACAGGACCGCTCGCCACAGCATCATTCGTTGTTTGGTCACGCCAGCCCTCACATCGGTACTCCTACACATAGAGCTCTAAAATATACAAAAATTCATAAGCTTAAAAAATCTACGAAGAAAAAGAAAAAAGTTTCATCCGCTAGACATAGTAAGAAAAAGGGACGTAAATCAACAAAGTCTAAGAAAAAGGCGACTAGAAAAACTATGAAGACTAAAATTGTTAAGCGTAAAAAACGAACCGTTGCAGATATATTTGGATAATTCGCGAAACAATATATCTTTTTTACACGCGCACTCTTGCGAGTGCCTGAAATCAGAGCTGGATTTATTCACGCTTCCACCAACGCCGACAAGTATAGAAGGTTCTCAAGGAATTCATTATAAGCCCATTTCTTCACTGACAGATGAGCCTCCCATTGAATTTGTTGTCCCCGGACATGGTGATGAATATATTAATCTAGCCCATACTATGTTAAATTTACGTGTTAAGCTACAGCCGAGGAACGGTGTAGTTGACGCCTATGATAAAGTAGCACCTGTTAACAATCTACTGCATTTATTATTCAATCAACTTGATGTATCATTTAACCAGAAACTTGTATCGCCCTCGAATAATGCTTATGCGTACCGAGCATACATTGAATCACTACTGACTTATAAGGCTTCAACAAAAGCCTGTCAGCTCGGTGCCAGTATGTGGGTAGATGATACACCGCAATGTTTCAACTCTCAACCAGTTTCGACGGCCCCACCAGCTGAGGGTAGACCAGCCTCCCTGCAAGCAAACAAAGCTCTAGCTGCGCGACAGGCTATGAGCGCGAATGGTAAAACGGTAGATCTTACCGGATATCTACATTCTGATATCTTCAATCAGGAAAAGTTTTTACTCAATGGTGTTGAACTACGCATTCGTCTTATACGTTCGAGAGATGCTTTTTGTCTTATGGATGCGTCTGGGAAGGATTATACGGTACATATAGTCGATGCCAGCCTCATTGTTCGACGTGTTAAAATTAGTCCGAGTATTTTAGTAGCCCATGCTAAGGCTTTGAGTAGAGGAACGGCTAAATATCCGTTTACTCGAGTAGAAGTGAAACCATTTACTATTCATGCAGGCGTTCATGATGAAACACTCGATAATGTTGTACTGGGTCAGCTTCCGAGACGGATAGTATTGGGCTTAGTCGATAATCGAGCCTTCAATGGAGATAGAACTATGAATCCGTTTAATTTTCATCACTACTCATTAAATTTTTTATCCCTGTACGTAGACGGTGTACAGGTACCTAGTAAGCCTTTGCAACCTGATTACCATGAAAGCCTTTATACCGAGTCATACCATACTCTTGTTTCCGGTACGGGAATACTTTGGGATGACGACAGTTGTGGTGTAACAAAAGATGCGTATCCATACGGTAACTGCCTATACTGCTTCGATTTAACGCCCGATCTTTCGGCCGGACGAGCTGGTCACTGGAATATTGTGAAACACGGTAGTGTGCGTGTAGAAATACGTTTCAAGGCTGCTTTGACGAGTACTGTAAATTGTATTGTGTACTCGGAATTCGATAATGTCGTCGAGATCGACGCGTCCCGACAGGTCATGGTAGACTTTTCGGGGTGAGCCTGCGTGCTTAAATATATTCTATAAGACTAGTAAATATGATTATATTTTAAGGATTGTAAGGTTTTCTAAATAAATAATATGTAAACACAGAATTAAGCGGATTTATGTTTTATTCAATTTTTAATCTCCCGAACGCCTCTACTAAGTCCGGCATCTCATCGTCATCATAATTTATTACAATATTAGTTCCTTCTCCCGTCGCTTTCGACTCTTCTTCTTTCTTCTTCTCCTTCAACTCCTCTGCTTCTTCAGGCCTTTTTCGCTTCTCAGCTCCGGCCTGTTCGTTACGCCGTGGATGGTCTTGACGGATGCATTCACAGGGCTGCTGACGCTGCAATAGACGAATGTATATATTTAAAGAATCGGTTTTTATTACTGCGTGCTTTCATTGTTAAGCAGCGTGCTACTCACCGCTGCGTGCAATTGCCTCCGCTTTTCACAAGCGAAATATCGACGTCTTCGGATAAACCATATTTTCGGAGGCTGCTTTGGATGCTGCCTCCGTTTGTCCCGGCGCGTTATAGACTTCGTCCTTGAGTGCTGTACCCAACCATGGTTATCCCGTTCTTCCACACGTGGTCCTCTCTGCTGGGCCTCGTGGTTACGTCTCGTGAAGACCTCCACAGACTTCGCTCTTCGGTGGACCATTTTTAGTTGTATACCGTAGGAGAATTATTTTGTAACTGGGCTTCCACGGCGTTACGCTACTCAGCAGGACTCGTACAAGGTGTAGTAAAATAGTGGGGGTGCTAGAAGGGTCTGTTTACGTCACTTTCTCCTTCGCTATTTGTAAGCAGACGTCTCAAGGGCCTGAACCCTTAGAGGTCCAGAAGAAAAAAGTCAAACTGACGAATTAGACACACCTCCGCCCATCCCCTCTATTACCAAAATCTTGTAGATGAATCTGCACCGTTCATCGGTAGTACGCGGCGATCCTTCGACAGTAGCAGTTGTCCTTACTGGACCATAACATTTTTTCCCCCCAAAATGGACTACGTCATCGATATTCAAGCGTTTTACGACAAAGATGATTGCTTCATTGCTAAAGAAGTAGCTGTCGTGACTCTTGATAAAGAGTATTTCGGGCATTGGATTACTTCACCGACATACGTCTTCACGGATCTCCCAAGAGCAGTGCGCGCGAAGGATAATTGGACGACTCGCCATCATCACGGCCTGGAGTGGTTCGAAGGAGACGTAAGACTCAGAACACTACATGCAAATCTCCGACAGATCACATGGGCTGCTGGAACCATCTATACTCGAGGACATGAGAAGGCGAAATACCTTCAAAATGTTACAGCACGTGAAATAAAAAACCTTGAGGAAACTGACTGTCCATCATTAAACGATCTGCCTTCCTCGACGCAGGTCTGTTTGCATCACGGACTTTTAAACAGACCGGAGCTGTCTTGTGCTTTAAACAACGCTGCAAAATGAAAGGAATGGATCCTTCGCGACGTACCTCCTACCGCTACACGGGTACCACAGTTTGACTTCTCACCAGGACCTTTAAATCTAACGAAACCACGCGACTGTTACTCTCCAGTCGTAACAAGTGATGAATACGATCCACATTGGCCAGGCCTTGCAGGGCTTACACTCTAGAGTGTCACGAAGTGTTCACTCAGCCGATCAGATTCCAACTCTGTTAACGAGACCGACAGCGCTTGTCGTGAACACTGATGACCACACGCGCCCTGGAACACACTGGGTCGCAATCTACATCGATGGCTGAGGACGTGGATCGTACTTCGACAGCTACGGCCTTCCGCCGTTTATACCAAGCCATATCCACCGCCTACGCAAGAACTGCACACTCTATCGATGGAATACCAAGCAGATTCAGAGCCTCTCTTCAAATGTGTGTGGCCAGTTTTGTATTATGTTCCTGTATCATATGTGCGGCGGAGGATCTCTACTACAATTCCGGAATCTTTTCACCGCCGATCTCAAACAAAACGATCAAATCGCCGCAAGATTTCACAAACGTATAATGAGTAAGCTGCCGACTGCTACGAAAAACATTAATAAACACTCTGGAAACTCGCTAACAGGTCGCGGAGTCTATGTTAAAAAATTTGTTCAATATTGCTGCGCTAGACTTAAACATTTTTAAATCGGTAAGCATTAAAATTGTACAACTAAATTTAAGAATAAAAATGCAAACTTTATTGTAAAAATTTTAAACAGCATTATTTTTACTTACCGTCCCACCATTCCTTTCATATATATTCTTAATAAGCTGAAAAAATAAAAACATTTTCCCATGCGAGAATCGAGCTCGTGTTTCTAAGAAAATGGAGCTTGAGTACAGCGCCTTCGGCCGCTCGAGCAAGCTACCTCACCTGAAGCACCGAGCCAGCCTCGGGAAATACCCTACGCGCAAGCGAGAGCGCTGCACCCGTAGCTAGCCAACTCTTGGAAAATCCAATATGGCGCGAGTCACTGCTACGCCGTCACCAATTGTCCATGGCGCTTCTGATACTCCATCCATCAGCCGCTACACCGTTACGGCGCTACGCTACTCAACATGCTCTATGCATAAAAGAGAGAGAGAAGGTACGCTGGGCCCGACGCTAGCCTACGGTCGGCGCACGGAGAATCCAAGATCGCGCGAGGTGACGACACACCGTCACCAGCTGTCCCGTACGCTCCAACCAGCTCTTCCCATATCTCTCTCTCTCTCTCTCACTCTTTCACCCGCCGACGCAGCAGTTCCTCAGCCTGACCACCCTCTACCACCCTACCTCGATATGGGGGATGGGGGGAGGGGGGACAACCACCCTCGCGCCGAACAGCAGGGCCTAGCGGCCCCGGCCGGCCAGCACTCCCCACCCCGAGACGCCGCCATCTTGAAAATCCGTATAAGTACAGACACTCTTACCCCCTCCAAAACAAGCGACCGCCGCCATCTTGGAAAACCGTATAGGTACATGTTCTACTGTGGACAACTTTTTGACCGTTCGAAACCAGATGGAATGCCTCAAATAATACATGATAAAGATGAAATAACGCGAAATAAAATATAAAAAAAAATAAAGTAATATAATAGTATAATATAAGAAAATATAAATTGTGTGACGTGGTACGTCACACAAATTCGGCTCGAGTCCGCCGCTCACTGAACGTTATACACAGGTATTTTTTTACGCTTTTTTCTGGTTTATATTTTGTGTAAGTTAGTGTTTAAAATCCCCCTTTTTCTTCCCTCCCGTTACCCCTTGTGTGAGTGTGCGCGGCTCGAAGGCAACGTCAAGATTTCCCCCGACAGCCCCAAGGAACAGCCCAACGATCCAGCAAGCCCCCGGACCTGCAAAGGGACGAGAGCCAAGGTGCTGACGCCGAGGAAGGTAGGAGGATCGTGGACGAGGGGAAAAGCCCTGTGAAAGACCGTCCGAAAGCCTCGAAAAGCCCGCCGAAAAATCGCCACTGTCCGCCCTGCCTGCCCGCCGCCGCTGTGATCATCGACACACAGCATCGATTGACGATCCAGCGACACCTCTGTCGCCACCCCCCGTCGTCCGGAGGAAACGCCCGTCCATGACTCCGATTACCGACCAAAGCCGACGCACAGGTGCTCTCGTTCCCCACCATCATCACCAGCGCCAGACCCGACGAAGAAGAAGACATCGCCATGCACCCTGACTCTCCGAGCCAAGCCGCGTGGTGTACGACGTGTGTGAGATCGGGTGTCGATAGTTTTAAGAATTTTGTATTGTGTGACAGCCGAGTGCGAGTGCGATATTTTTCCCAGATTTATAAGACGAGTCGGCTGTATCCTCTTAAACCCCAGACTCCGATTAGGAGAGTATAACCCGCCCATAAGACGAATCGGCGACAGCCCAGGGAAACGACTTGGACCATTGTACGGATTTTATAACGACTGAGGCTGTCCCCGGATTCGCGAAAAGTATTGTAACCGAGATCCGAGTGGATTGAGTGAGTGAGCCCCGATTTTCGTAAGTTTTTGCCCACATTTTTCCCGACCCTTTTTACCCTTTTTCCTCCCCCGAATCCCCCTATTTTTGGTAGAAGATTATTAGTAAAAGACTTTGCCTCGTGGTCGACACGTGGTCGATATTCCTTTGTTACACGAGCAAAGAGATATCGCGCGCGTGGTAAGCGGCGTAAAACGCGTAAAATTCGTTATAAGTAATAGTTTTATTTAGTCAAAGTTCTTCCCTTCCCTCCTCTTGAGCCCTTAAGACGTTTTTTTTTTGTATAATTTAACCAGTACCGAGGTAATATTGTAAGAAGCCATCGGGTTCGTGTACCCTCCCCCTGAGCCCTCTACCCTCTCCCGAGCTAGCTGGACTGTCCGTCGAGACAGAGGAATTTCTCAAGGATAAGGTTTTTGAGTTTGTGTTTTTTGAGACGAGATCCGTGCCGTCTGCACGGACTGCTTCGGTGCTACACCGTTAAAGTAGCTGGCGCCCGTTTGAGTCTTATTGAGTTTATTATTTGATTTTCGTGCAACTTTTGCCTGACCAGCTTTCCCTTACGAACCCCCTCGAAGTCCCATTGACTGTCCCACAAAGCCTCCTTAAGATCCCCATAACTTCCCCAAATTTATCCCGAATATTTCCCCCTTTTGCATCCCCCTTTATTAGCGCTTTTTGATAGTTTTGAACCAATTGCATTTTTGTTTGTCTCCGAGATTATTGTTAAAATTTGAGTATCATTGCCCCGACTATTTTTCCCCTCCCCTCGATTTATTGTTTGCGATTGCCCTTTATTTTTCAACGATTATTTAGGTTAATATGTCGGTTTTTCTTGCGACCACTTTAGAGTGATTATTTACCATTTTCATTATTATTTGGTTATCGATTTATTGTTTTTGGGTTCTGTCTTCGACGTACCCGTAACGGCGTCGAAGCAGAGAGTATTATTGTGATTTTTCATTCGACCTTCGGCGTACCAGTAACGGCGCCGAAGCGGTATTTTTGGTTCGTTTTGATATTTTGGTTAAACGCTTCAACGTACCCGTACCGGCGTTGAAGCGAGGATTATTATTATTATTTTTGGTTTGGCTTCGACGTACCAGTACCGGCGTCGAAGCGGTCACTCTTGTAATTATCCCTCAACCCGCCAAGTTTCTATTTTTGTTATTCTTTTGCATTATTAAAATTATTGTTATTACCGTTCCCGACGTATTATTTTTATCTTGTTGGACCCCCCCCCCCTCTTTCCCGCCCATTGCATGATTTTGGCCCAATTTTTCGTTTTCAAATTTATCGATGATTTCGCCCGTCCCACGGGGAATATAACATCACAATTGAAATAAAATTAGCATTAGGTAAATAGGAAAACTTAATGAGTGAAGGAAATAAACTATAGATATATAGAATGTAGTTATAATAACTGTGTTCCGCAATGCTCAATCTAACTTTGCGGGTTACAATGTAGGCCTGCGCTAAGTATTTGCTATTTCGGCTGACAGAAGATGAGAAAAGAGCTTCGTTTTGAATACAGCGTGTGACGGTTCATTAGTGATGAAATAAATGGCGGAGAGCGAGAGAACGAGGAGAGCGAGAGAACGAGGAGAGCGAGAGAAGGAGGAGAGCGAGAGAACGAGGAGAGCGAGAGAGTGGGAGAGCGAGAGAGTGAGAGAGCGATAGAGCGGGAGAGCGAGAGAGCGGGAGAGCGAGAGAGCGGGAGAGCAAGACAGAGGGACAGAGAAGGAGAGCGAGACAGAGGGAGAGAGTAGGAGAGCGGTAGAGTCAAGGAGCGGGCGGGCAGGAAACCGAGTCACCGAGAGGTGTATACGATTAGGTCGTATGGGGAGAGCGGGGCAAAATGAGACGGCGAGGCAAAACGCAAAATAAATAACCACATTCCTTGTGTTCAATACGGGCGGAAAATAGCTTATTATTGACCGACGATCATTATTAACATGTGCGCATGCGCAGTACAATTCCATTAGTCCCTAGGGAGTAATAGGGCTCATTACTCCCTCTCGAAGCTCTATTACTCCCGGGTCAGTAACGGCCATTGGCGAATATGACGATTTTGCGACGTGAGAAATGTGGTTATTTTAACGAAGTTGGAAAAAATAATATCGTATACCACAAAGGAGGAAGTGCTCTTTCACCTCGTGTGAATTTCTGCCCTCGCTTCGCTCGGGCATCACACTTCACACTCGGTGAAAAAACGCACTTTCCTCCCCTGTGGCATAATATATTATTTCAATAATTTTTGGATGGACGTGTAAGGCAAAAAGGAACTGAAAATTGGGATGTATTAATGGGGCAAAAAGGGGTATCCAACAATTTTTTGGAAAATTGCGTTTTTTCTCGTTGTCCCGTTTTGCCCCGCTCTCCCTTATACCAAATTGGTAATTACCCATAGGATATAGGTACACAATTTACTACCAGACGCCGTAGGTTGTCTACGGAGTCGGTCCAAAACGGACGTGTCCATTTTTCCACCGTTTTTGACTGCACGGATAATTTAACTATATTAAATTAAATTAAAATAAAGTAACCTAGCGTCGGGCGCGTAGCGCCCGATCGCTAGTTAATAAATGAATAAATAATTAAATAAAGTAAAATCAATTAAAATAATTCTTTTGAAATGAGTAGTAAAGGGAAAATAAAATCATAAATGACTTCAACACGTTCAAAATGTAATCTTCCCGATCAGATCGTGTATGCCTATGCGGAAGACAGAAAAAAATCGGGAGCAAGAAAACCGGGAAAAATAATAAAACCGAAAGATCAAATAATTCAAGTGTCAGATATTGAGAAATTCGATGAGGAAAGCAGATTAGTAACCTCAACTCCATATTTTAGAGAGACAGTAGCTAATATAGAGGGGAAATCGGAAGTTTCAAAGCATAAAAGTGAATCGGACGCAACTATAGCTCTCGGAAGGGAGATAAAGGGCCTTGTGAAAACAATTGATAATTACTTAGATCAATTTCTGGAAACAATCAATCCAAATTTCCAAAATCCAGTTGAAACCGATTAAAAATGTGAAAATCCTAATGAGGATGAAGTAGAAGCTGTAGAACCGCAAATAGCAGAAAAAATCGTAATTAATCAATTCGACGAGTCTGAAAGTTCATTTACGTCAGCAACTGGTTTGAGCACACCCTGGTTGAGATTGAGTAGTAGTTCAGGTACACAGTTGAGATCGAGATCCTCAGAAATAGATACAACACCGAAAAGGAGACCTTCTTTGGTAAAATCCTGTTCAAAATCCGTTTCACCTAGAAGAAAAAGTGCACCAGATGGAGGTGAAAATTTCTTTGTCAAAACAGCCAGAGCATTTGGGTTAATTGGGGACAATGAAGAAAGTTCAGTGAAGTCAATAAAACTCGGAAATAAGTCAAAATCAGAGATAAATTTTTCAAGGTCATTTGATAGTTTCACTAGATTAGCGTCATTGACAGAAAAATCAACAGGTTCCAGGAAAACGGGGTATACTGTTAATAGATAGCGATCTAGAAGGGATTTGAGTAAAAATTTGAAAGTGTTACGCAGAAAACAGGTACCGGAAAAAGTTGTACGAAATCTCTTTTAAAAAATGGCACCAGTAATGCCATCAGTTCAGCGAAAGAAAAACAGTAGAGCAAACGAAAATGGAAACACAGGTAATAATCGTGGAAATCCTAAAAAAATCGATTACGATCAAATCGACGAAGCAGGTAGCGACGAAGGGCGTGGCGACGACCACCGTGGCGGCGGAGCCGGCGGTGGCGACGGTGGTCGTCGCCACCGCGGAGCCGGTGGTGGAAAGGATCATGATAACCCGAACAAAAAACCTTTTCGTCGGACGACACCGGTTGTAACGCGACCAATCTTAAATTTGAGTGCGGGTAGAATCGGAAACCTGCGAGACGCTTTGCAAGTGATACCGGAGTTCGATGGAAAACGAAGCTCGTTGGAGCGATATATCGCCGGATTGGAAGATGGTCTGGAAATAGTTGGAGTAGGAAACGAACTACACTTATTGAGATTGGCAAGATCGAAATTAGTAGGAGACGTATGGAATCAGGTTGCGAAAAATAAGTTCAAGAGCATCGATGAATATATCGAATATTTGAAAACAAATTACGATCGACCAAGGGATATTTATCAGTTGCAAGGAGAAATGGGAAGTAGCGCACAAGTGAATGCGGATACAGTAGATCAGTACGTACATCGTATTCGGGAATTAGCCGAAAACATCAACGAGGCTCATTATTACAAGAAAGGATATCTTGGTCAAAAAGAACTGGATATAATAGATGAAATGGCTTGCAGTTGCTTCAAAAGAGGATTGAAACCGGAAATACGAGATAAAATGGGAAAAGAGGAAACCACCCTCAGAGAAGCGATTCATGAGGCAAAAAGGATTGAACGAGAACTAGCAGACCTGAAGAAGTTGAGAGATAATGCTGAAGCAAAACAGAAACCAGCAAAGGAACCTGAAAAAACTCCAAAGAAAGCGAGCGTGAAAATCGCATCGAGGAAGCTAAGGAGGAATCGACTGTAGCAATACTTGTCAAATTTGTGGAAAGAAAGGACATCTTGCTACAACGTGCTGGAGCGCTCCAGGAGCGACTCCGCCTAACAAATGTCAGACCTGTGAAAAATTGGGTCACACAGCTGATAAATGTAAAACATCGGAAAAAATCGGGCGTCAGACTCTATTAATTTGTCAATATTGTAAAAAATCGGGTCATTCAGCAGATAAGTGTTTTAAAATTCCTGGAGCAGTCGCGTAAACGATTACGATCATGATTTGTCAGATTTGTGGGAAAAGGGGACACACGGCAGACAAATGTTACAGTAATCCATGTAGAAATTGCGGTCGAAAAGGCCATTTGACCGAGACTTGCTGGGGTGTACAACAACCTGTACAGAATCAAGCAAATAATTTCAATCAAATAACTCAGCAAAATCAACCGAAAATTCCACAAGGTCAGACATCTCAAATCCAATGTCAGATGTGTAATGGATGGGGACATTCAGCTCCAGCATGCAACCAACGGAAGCAGGGAAACATTGAAAATCCGAACGTTGCAGAATCAATGAGTTATTCACAGCCATTGACGCAACAACAAAATTCAGTAAATCAACAACAAAACCAGACCAACCAGATAATTTGCAATTATTGTAAAAATCCGGGTAATTATTTAACGGATTGTCAGATCCGCATCAGCAACAACAACCGGAGGGCAGCGCAGCAGGGAAACGCGGATGGCCGACCAGCACAGGGTGCCCAGGCACAGGCCAACGCGACTACCCAAGCAGACCCAACCCTTACGATCAACGCTTGTACCGTTTCGGGTAGGAACCCGAAATAATCGATGTATATTTTATTAATCCAGAAAAAGACGTAATTGCTCCTACTGTCTTATTTCAAAGTAGTGAGCTTTCGGAAACGGTAAGTATGATGTTAGACACAGGTGCCAGTAAAAATATTCTGAAAGAAAGATGTTTGCTAAGGGATTCGGAACTTTATCGGGATAAAATCTTGAGATTGAGCGGAATTACAGATGAATTTGTATATACTCTGGGGTATGTAATAATTAATATCTTGGGGAGAGAAACCACGTGGTACCAAAGAGTTTTCCGACCAAGCAGAGCGGATTGCTGTCAACTGAGTATTTTCGTCATAATTTGGCAAAAATTGATTATGAAAATAGTACACTTGAAGTTCGAGACAAAAAGATAGAGTTCCATACTAGAGAAAGTAACGTGTTCCCACCGAAAACGACGAAGCTTTCTTATGTCCGCTTGAGAAACGACGACATTCTCGAGGGATATTTACCAAGGCTCGAAGTAAACGAGGGAATTGAGATTGAAAAAGGATTGGTGAAAAACGTTGGTGGAAAAGGCTACATTTACGTAACCAATCGTCGTAACGAGAGGGTCGACATAGAGATCCCTGTCCTGGAATTCACAACAACTCCACAAGGAGATAACATAGAAAACTGTGAAAAGAATGTGATGACTAATTCAGTGTGTATTACAAGTGATCGAGTCTTCAGAAAGGAAATAAAAGAGAAAAATCAGGAGAAATTCGGAAGGTCGGAAAATTCGGAGCAGTTCGGAAGGTCGGAAAATTCGGAAAAGCAGTTCGGAGAATTGGAAAAGTCGGAACAGTTTGGAAATTCTGAAATTCCGGAATTTCCAAATATAAATATGGCAGAACACTCTGCCATATTTATATGGCAGAGGCAGAGATTTATATGGTATGGTTCAAAACTTGCAAAGACGGAAACGCACGAGTACTTCGATGGAGACTGAAATTGGTAGAATACGAGTATGATGTAGTTTACAAAGCCGGAAAAACGAATGTAAACGCAGACGCATTATCCAGAAATCCAGTACAATCAAGCAAAAGGAAAAACGATACGAACGAAGAGATATTCGTAGTACGACAAGAAAATAATGATCGTTTGACAAATGAAGAAATAATGACTCTCTTGGAAAACGAAGAAGATGACTTGGAATTCGAGGAAGATGAAGAATACAACGATGAAAAGGATCGTGAAGAGCAGTGGCAGGAGTCCCTGACGAAGGAACAATTGGCAGAAATTATTGAAGAAACAACACCAAGGAAAATACGAAAGGAAACTTTGTACAACCTGGATGTTGATAAGGAACCAATAGCAAACAAAGATGAGGAAAAAACAGAAGAAGAAAACGAAAACGATGAAAAAGGAAAATCAACTAAGAAGACCAAAAACAAAGATCCACCGGAAGGTCATGTTATGACTACTAGACGACATGTGAAAAATCAAAATGAACAGGAAGAACAGGAAGAAATAAATGCAAAGGAGAAAGTTACACCACCAAAACAGAGTCGAAAGCCGAGAAAGAAGGAAAAGAAAAAGGAAAGCCCAGAAACGACGGAAGAAAGCAGTTCGGACGAGGAATCGGTAGTAAGAACGAGCAGAAGAAAAAAAAATCCACACATTATAGAAATAGACGAAGAGAAATCCTCCAGCGATCCTGAAGAAGAAGATAAGGAAGTAAATGATAACAACATGGACAAATTCAGACAATGAGAAGCTTGAAGATGAAGAAAGACAATCAGACGAAGAAATTGAGAAAATTCCGCCGGGAAATATCATACAGAGTCGTGATCTTTTCTTTACTCGCAAAGATGCACTTAGTTACTTTTTGAACACAAAAGGAGAGTCTCTTGATTCAGGATCACGGAAATTGGCAGATCGAAACGAATTACCATATTTTCCGAATCTACAGTTAGGGAAAGCTAGCGCAGTAAAAAGGGGAAACAGGTATCATATAGCATTGCCGGTTAGCGATGACTCAGGAGAGGGACCTTCATTGATTTTAGCCCACATTAAAAGAGTAATGAGCAGTTTGAAAAAATTATCAGAAGAACTAGAAATTCAGAGTGTAAGTTTGGCAAAAACTAATTCGGTAGAGAATGTTCCGTGAGATAGAATTGCGACGGAATTACGCTTGGGATTTTTGGGAAGTCCAACCAAGGTAATAGTTTGTCATGGGATTGTCAGATATCCTAGTAAACAGGAGCGTGAGGGGATAATTCAGGAAATGCATGGATCGGCTGTAGGAGGTCATAGAAGGGTTACGAAAACCTTTAATAGAATCAGACAGCATTATTATTGGGAAAAGATGAAAGTAGATATTCAGAATTACATACAGAGATGTTTACCATGTCAACTAAAGAAATGCGTGAGAAACAAAACGAAGCAACCAATGGTGTTAACCGATACACAAGTCAGCTTTCGACAACGTAGCTATGGACATAGTCGGACCAATACCAAAGACAAAAGACGGTAATGAGTATATATTGACAATACAGGATCAACTGACGAAATTTTGCTTTGCTATTCCTATACCAAACGCAACGTCAGCAACCATCGCGGACGCGATGGTTAAACACTTTATCAGTATTTTCGGACCACCCAAATCGATATTAACAGATAAAGGACGAAATTTTCTCAGTGGATTAATCAGACGAGTAGCTAAAAGATTCAAAATAAAAAGAATGCGAACAACAGCTTTTCATCCGCAGTCGAACGGTTCATTGGAACGTTCGCATCATGCATTAGGAGAGTATTTGAAACAATATGCTGATAAGGAATTTGACTGGGACGAATGAGTGCAATTAGCAATTTTCAATTATAATACCACCGTCCATGAGGATACAAAACATACTCCGTACGAATTGGTGTTTGAAAAATTGGCAAGGGTACCATCTAGCGAACCGTTGGGGGTAGACGATGAACTTCCGACGTACAGTGGTTATTTGATAAAATTGGTAACGCAGTTACATGAAATTTGAAGAATGGCAAGAGAAAATTTAATACAAGCCAAAATTAGATCCAAAGAACGACACGACAAAAGACTTAACGTAAAATCATTCAAAATAGGAGATAATGTTGTGACGTATTTTCCGATATCTCAACGGAAATCTCGAACAAAAAACAAAACCGAAAATCGAGAACCGAAGCTCAAACCAGACGGGAGCGAAACGCGAAATCGAGAACCAAAAAACCGTCACCTTCGGCCGTCCACCCTCGCGAATGCATTGGAGTCCCGGTGGGCGCCAGTTAATTTTTGTTTCACCGATATTAACAACCGGACTAACCTAGAGGTCGATGGAACCGACCTCCGCAGGGCTGATTTTTGTTTCGCCGGAATCGCCAAACCGGACTAAACGGGAGGTCGATGGAACCGACCCCCGCAAGGACAAAACACAAAACGATAAACGGGAACGGAACGGTAACGAGCTAACACCAATACACTCACGAGAGCAACCATTGCGGAAATGCACGGTTTGCTCAGGGTGTAGGTTGTGGCAGAAGGGTCGCGATCCTTCGCCAATAAAGTAACACGAAATCTATGCTAACGAGACCTCAAAATTTCCAAAACGAAAATAATTAATTTTGTTGACTATAAGCCACGGGAGCTCGCACATACGTGCATCGGCAGAGCTCAGCTGACCGAAGGATCGAGCGAGCGTAACGAGAGCGAGAACGAATCCTATACGCGATCGAAAATTTACACAAACGATAAACTCACCGAACAGCAGGAATAAATCCAATAATATGGGGCGAGAACCGCACCTTACGATGCTCCGAGAACTTCAGCACAATCACTGCACCTCAAGAGCGTTCCGAACGCATCTCGATCACAAAAAATCGGCAACAAAACTCGCACGAGAAACGGCACACGAGTCGACTCGCGAACACCCGCGGTGACAGGTAGCGCGAGCGAGACGCACGAACCGAAGCGAGAGCGATAGCCGGAGTCTACGACAGCGCGAGCGAGACCCGCATCGCGAGCGCGAGACAATACCCGAAAAACCGTAAACACACGGGAGCGCGAGCGAAGTCCGAGCGGCCTCGAGGACGACTCTCGGTAGACTGATTTGTCTACGATAACACCTGTAACGGACCATTATCATTATTTCGGGAACTCTGACCGATAGCTACTGCCCTCTCAAACTATTTCGAAACGGGATTTCAACGGGAGCCTGTAACCGAACTGTACGAAGCGGTAAATTTCGAGGATCGTTACGATCGCTTCTCCTCGTGCAATGCGTGAAAACAAGGCTCTTCACTATCTCAAAAACACGGCACAAGGGTTCCATCCTTGTCCGGACTAAACCGTAACTCCGCCTGTTCTCCAACGCATTGCACTTTACCGTATCACCCACTAGAGCGCCGGGTTTTCACCGGACTTTGGCGTATTCGTAACGAAGCCTCGTCGAGTCTCTCCTCCAGTTGGGCTTGTAATAACTTATGGATCCGCACCACCAACTGGATTCGAAAACCCCGACTAACTGAATCTTTACTGTAACCGTAACCGTACAAAAAATAACATGAACCCAAACGTTAGCGGGACTGTATTCCCATAAGCTAAATCGTACCGCGATTAGCGAGAGAGGCAGCAAAACGAGATCGATACCATAAAATTCGGTATTTTCGCAAGAAAAAGTACTAGATGCTTATTTCTTTAAGTTTGTGACGGTGATTCCAAAAAATCACGTCACAATGTATTTTTGCAAAATGGACCGAAACCGAAAAAAATAGCAGATCCGTATATTGGACCACATGACGTAGTCGAAATAATGGGAAATCAAAATATAAAGATAAAAACCAAGAAAAATGTTCAGATAGTGCACGCAAACCGACTGAGACTATCACATATTATACCTGAATAAATACATTATTGTGACAAAACTATGACAATTACAGACTACTCAAACTACGGACAATGTCAGGACGAAGTGGAACGAGTGGACGAAGGAGTGTTGTACGCGCGAAGACATCAGCACAGAGAGGAAGGATGGTACGATACGAGGAGATGCCAAGACGGATGAATCAGAGAAATGGGTTTCGCGTGGAGGGAGCTTTTGAAGGATTTCGTGCCGAAGGAATAGGAGAAGATAAAGAAACTGCGAAGCGAAGAGCTACTAGTATTTTGATAAGAAAAATAGCAGATCAGACTGAAGGGAAAAGTGATAGAAATTGGGAGAGTAAAGTGTTGCGCTTGGCTAGGGTGATGGTAAATTCAATATTGCATAGGATCCATGGTTATGAAGAGCACGTTAAACAAAGTGACTCTGAGGACTACATAGAAGATGTAGAGAAAGTCATGAGAGAGTTAGATGCGAAATTTGAACTTCGGAAATACAAAGGGGGCAATGAATGTGTAATAGTCATGATCTCGCTTTGGCGTGAAGGCGAACCGGATGTTATAGTGCAATTCGGTACTGATGAATTGACTGTAAAGATGAAGGCTCTTAAATTCATGCTTCTCAGAGTGCGTGCTAGAGTCATGCGTATGGCAGAAGAACGCGAAGAAGAGAGAGATTAGACAAAAAAAATGAATATATTAATATGTAAGCATCGTTAATTAACAACAAAATTATGTAAACTAATGAGCACAAAAATATCATTATATAATCACCAGAATTACTAATAAACAATCTATGTGAATAACATTATTAAATGGATAAACCAATAAAATAAACCATTATTATAACTCCGTCATTTTCTTTCTGGTATAGATAAAAATGAGAGAGAAAATACCCTTCTTCGTGATGGGGGTTATTCTACTGTCGAGGCAATGTATGGGAATGATCGGGTACGATTGTGGAACGGCTAAGTCCAACATCACAACAATATCGCTTCTGGAAGTGGAGAAATGCGATATTCCGTCACCAGCATTGAACGTCACAGCGGTGCGAATTCAGCTGCTTCAGATAAACGATTATGCATCTGTACATGTACGACAGTGCAAAGTTGAAATCAACAGAGATATTCGAAAGTGTAGGATGGTCTCGCATACCAGTGACGTAGCGAATGGAAAAGCTTCGTACGTGTATGAGGTATCACGAGACGCGTGTAATCGAATGTATGAACACGGATCCTTTGAAGTAGAAAAGACTCTGATAATGGGAATTACGGGTAGTCACAGCATAACACATCCTGTAACGTTGGCAGGAAAAGTGGGACAAGATGGCGAATGTAAGGGTACGGCATATTCAGATCCTTTTAGGAATTGGAATGAAGTAATTGTATTGGCCGAAGTGAAGATCACTTTGAGAAACTATCGTGCTACGATCGCTCTGAAAACCAATAAGATCTTCTTGAAATCGAGCATACGTTGCGAACTAAACAAAGGACAATGTATAGATATGGAAGGGGGACATACGTTTTGGGAATCGGTTCCTGTCGGAAAATGTGGAAACGGACAATATGGAGTGTTGTACGAAGGCACAGCCGAGAAAGGTGTAGATCAAGACTCGCAAGTGTTGTATACCGTTACTACATCGGATATAATCTTTGCGCTTGTAACACGCGGTTCGACAAACGTAGGTGGACAAACGATAGTGCGAACGGAACACCCGAAATTGTTTGTATACGAGATCGAAAATGGACAAACGTTTTTGCAAGGACAAAAGATGGAAGTGATAAATATGGACGTAAATTCAAAGTTCGTTTATATCGAGCGACATGTTCAAACCCAAACTCAGCAAGTTTATCACGACGTCCTGACTCACAAATCCGAACTGGAAAAAGAGATGTTGAAGAATCGCTTGGCAATACCTACCGAGATACCAGATGAATTCGCGTATCATCTGATAAGAGGACCAGGTTATATGGCCGTAATATCCGGAGAAGTGGTACACATCATAAGGTGTATTCAAAAAGAAGTTCGAGTTCAACCACGAGAAGAATGTTATACGCACTTGCCAGTAACTGAGGGAAACAACAGTTATTTCTTAACACTAAAAACTCATATATTGATGAAAACCGAAATGCAGATTACTTGCAACAAGATGGTTGCACCTACATATTTTGTTGACGAGGATTCGTATGCCATGATGCCTGGACCAATACTCGTTTACCCACCTGAGAAGATGAAACCGAACACCAAGCCTACGTGGACCTACAAAAGCACTAAGTCATTGGCGACCAGCGGGATGTACACGACATCGGAACTGGAGCAGCTTCGAGAGCACATCATGTTCCCGGCCGAGAGATCTGCGGTGCTAAACACCGTGGCTAGGGGCTTATTGGGCAAGCCAACCGTGGCACAAGGTGGTTCGTTCGCAAAATTATTGGATGGACCGGAACTACAAAAATTGATGGAGAATGCGTGGAAAAGGATGTTGGAGAGTTTAGTTGCTTTCCGCAACATAAGCGCAGGTCGGATAGGAGTAATTATGATTATAAGGGCATTAAAGTTGGTGATAGACACACTCATACACTGGTACGCGTTGCACACTGTGTATGGATGGTCATTGTTTTTGATCGGCGCAGTATGGGATTCGGTAACCAATCTTTTGTTGCATTTGAACAAGGGAGTAAAGGAAAATGATGAAAAGAAGGAAGATAAAACAAAAGATATAGAAAAGGGTACAGTAGAATCAGAGGAAGAGTATGAATCGGAGGAAGAAGAGGAAGATGAAAGTCAGACAGGCGAAGGTCAAAATAAAGGAGTTCAAGTAGGAGACTATAAGCAAAGGAAAGTATACCCGCGACTTCCTTAGAAGGAAAGAGAATAAAGAAAAAGAAATTAATAAAAAAATTTTAAAAAAATAAAATAAAAAAAAAATAAAAAATAAATTAATAAACAAATAAATAAATAAATTGTGACGTGGTGCGTCACAGCTTCCCCGCCTAGCCTGGCTCGAGGTCCCGCCACTCACCGAGGGAAGAATGATATTAAGTAATTAGAATTAAAACCTACAACGTAAGAACGACTACCAATATTGTTAGCCCTCCCCCGACTTACGCTCAGTCCCTGCTATCCCGTCAGCCCTTCGACTCACTCACCGAAGCCCATCGAAGACCCACCGAAGACCGATCGAAGACCCACCGAAGACTCATCGCAGACCATCGCAGACCATCGCAGACCATCGCAGACCATCGCAGACCATCACAGACCATCGCAGACCATCGCAGACCATCGCAGACCATCGCAGACCATCGCAGACCATCGCAGACCATCGCAGACCATCGCAGACCATCGCAGACCATCGCAGACCATCGCAGACCATCGCAGACCATCGCAGACCATCGCAGACCATCGCAGACCATCGCAGACCATCGCAGACCATCGCAGACCATCGCAGACCATCGCAGACCATCGCAGACCATCGCAGACCATCGCAGACCATCGCAGACCATCGCAGACCATCGCAGACCATCGCAGACCATCGCAGACCATCGCAGCCCATCGAAAACCCCACTAGCCAGATTGACCGAGCTGAAGACCACCAAACCCCGAACGACCCTGGAGAACACGAAACTGTCCAACAAATTACAACCTGGGATAGCTCCTTGGCACTAACCTCCAAAACTGCCGGATACCCCGGGCGCACTGCAAAAACACCGTCATCCCGTCTCAAAGAAGCCACTCCGAGGAGATTCCACCCTCCTGACACACCATGGACAGCCCGAAACCCGACGACACACACTCTCGGCTCAGAATGCCGAGTGTAAACCGACGAGGTGTGGTGTGCGTGCCAAAAACCAGCATACAACACACAACTGTCAGTCGCGGCATTTCACCAGCGCGCCGCGAGGAAGCAGCACCTCCCGACGCCGAGAATCGTTCGGCAATCGATAAGCCAATCGATGCCGAGGATGCGCGCGGGGAGCGTCGCGACTAGCCTTCCGTCGCTACGAATATTCGCAACGGCCCACGACCAATCCCGACGCTCACCGCCAGCTAGTCCCGAAATGAGCCAATCAGATGTGCGACACCTGTCGCTCCAGTACAAGACCGACCCTAATGTCAGAGAAGAAGCCGGAAACGGCGAGGCCATCGTCACTTCGAGCCACGGCGTTGAGCGAGCGTGTGTGTGACATCGAGAACGAGTGCGATATTACTAAGTATAACCAATCTAAGACGACTCAGCTGTATTTCCCCGGACCAGACTCCTTCTTGGAGAGTTATTTTTGCCAATTACGACGCCCAGTACGCCCAAGGAACCGATTTGCCCTAATTTTGGAATTTACAACGACCAGGCCGTCCAGAGGATACCGATTATTGGGAGATTAAAACGACCAGGCCGTCCAGATGATACCGATTATTGAGAAATTATAACGACCAGGCCGTCCCAGGGATTATCTAATACGAGATTTGTAACGTGAGAGAGGCGCTTGGCTGAGTAAGTAGCCGTTAAGTTTCCACCTCCCCCCCCCCGTACCACCGAGTTCGACCCTTCCCCATATCCTGAAATTTCCTCCTCCCCTTTTGTAGTAGATTTAAGTGATTTGCCTGTGATTTTTCTGATAATTTCTCTTTTTTTTCTTTTGCGATTTTTACGCTCGTCGATTCATTACCTTTGTCTCTTTGTATTATCTCCAACCGCCGACCACCGGCTGCCACGTGCACCAGCTATTAACATACGGTTTCGTGCGCGTGAGTGACGGTAATTTCGCGGATAACCTTTTTATTTTTGCGAGTGTCCCCCTTACAATTCTTCCCCCTGCCCTGCGACCCTTCTAGGGGAATTTTCATCCGATTTTTTTGTGCCGAGGTTATAGAATAAAGAGCCGCTAGGACAGTACCCCAGGCCCTGAGAAGTCTTATCCCTCCTCCCCCCGTCCCCCACTAGCCGTGTGCCGTGCAAAATTCTTTCTCTCGTTCATTCTTTTTTTATTGTTTCTTTTTCTGGTTTTTATTTTCTAGTTTCGGTGCTACACCGTGAAAGTAGCTGGCGCCCAAGTAAACCCGAGGTTTGTGGGAATCACTTTCGATACAGATTCTTTTCTTCCACCGGCAAGCCTTTCCCGTGCAATCGACCCCCTTCCCCGTAAATTTTTTCCCTCCTTCCCACCTAGTGCGATAGCCGCTTTTTGCGTATCCGCGCCGACGTACCAGTACCGGCGTCAGCCCAGATAATCGATCAAGTCATCCTATTAGTTTTTCTTTTATATTAGGATTCAACGTACCGGTAACGGCGTCGAAAGAAGTGGTACAGATAGTTTTTTTTTTTTTTGTATCAGGCTTCGACGTACCAGTAACGGCGTCGAAGCAATTATTACTTCTGATAGTTATTTTTCTTTGTTTGTGATATTCTTCTTTCGGCGTACCAGTAACGGCGTCGAAACGATCAGTATTATCTTCTGTTACCCCTATTTCTCTTTTTTTTTTCTTTAGTTCGATTCTGCATTTTTTTTGTTTGATGCTTCAACGTACCCGTAGCGGCGTTGAAGCGGGGATTATTATCATTGTTTTTATTTGCCATCGTTCTCACCGTTATTAAATACACATTTTTCCTCGTCAAATATTCTTAGAAATTAAAAAGTATTCTTTTGGTTATTTTTCTACATCAAGCTTTCACGTATTATTTTCTTTCCTGCTCGTCCCCGTCCGCCCCGTCTTCGCAAGAAGAAGCATCAACTGGCCCTCCGGAAAAACAGGAAAGTATTGGATCGAATATCCATCATAAAATAAATAAATAAATAAATAAATAAATAAATAAATAAATAAATAAATAAATAAGGGGTTATAATCTATAAAGTTATTATCAATAAAAGTGCTAAAAGAAATAAGTTAAGGGTAGACGATTGAATTTCATTCGGAAATACTAATTTGGGAAAATGCCATTGGCCCTCCACGCGTGGGATGGTCCAATGAGTAAAGAGTAGCATTAGGGCAGTGGAAAGAACTAGAAGGGCGACGTTCCCGGACAGAATGGTAAGAAAGCCGTCTGGAGTCGCAGCTACATGTGTACTCCCAGTTACGGCGCGCGAAAGGGAAGAGAGAGAAGCATAGAGAAAGAGAGAGAGAGAGTAGAGTACGGCGAATAGCCGCACAAAAGGGAACAGGCGAGAGCGGCTGGCGACGTGACGTCACGTCGTATTCCGCTCACGCTAACTCGCGGGCATGCATTAATAAGGGCGACTGTACAAGAAACGTACAGTCGCAGCCGAGAACGAAAAAAAGGGGGGAAAGGAAAATTTGAAAAAGGATAATGGAAAAAAAATTAACACAGTAAATATATGGAAAAAAAATGCAGAAGGACTTATTTAATAAAACTTATGTAAGGGTTATATATGTGTATATATATATATATATATAATGATGATGATTATATAGTAGTGGAGTTGATAATAATAAAAAATAATAAACAAATAAAATGAAAAGAAAGAAGTTAAATTTTTAACGGAAGAAAGAGGACAATCGAAGCCCAATGCTAAAGGCCCTACAGTTTATGCAGGGCCAGACACGATATCCCTCGGGATAATTGGTAACTTCCCGAGCCAATAAAAGGAGCAAGTACTCCTCCAGGAGATCGTCGGTGAAGGGGGCCAGGAGTCTTCTGGCCGCGGGGGTGATGTGGCCGGCGAGGAGACGCGGCTTGGGGTCGATATTGTTGACGGTGACGGGGGTTTGAAATAGGGCCTGGATGCCCAGGAAATCCTCAGGGCGGTTCTCGTCCAGCTCCTGATGTCTCCCCAGAGGATGTCGATGCTTCGACGTTGGCGGATTCGGGAAGATTGAATGGTGAGGATTCCCCTCATGATGTCTGATGGACGATGGTGAGAGGGAGTGAGCAGCGTTTCCTAAAAAGAAAGGGAAATAGTTGACAATAAATATTCAAATAACAATAGGAAAAAATAAATAAAAAAAATAAGAAAAAATATCAAAAAAATAATAATAATAGTAAATATAATAATGACTTACTATTTCTCGAGGAAGCGGTAAAGGCGGTGGCCCGTTGCACCGGATGATTCTGAAAGGACCATCGGTTGAGATAAAGAAATCCATGATTATCTAAAAGAGAATGAATAAATAAATCCATAAGAATATAAATACGCATAACAAAATAAGCAAATGGAAAAAGAAAATAAAAATAATAATAATAATAATAATAATAAATAATAAAAAAAGAAAAAACATACAAACAGGAAAAAAATTAAAAAAATAATAATAACAATAATAGGGAATAGAATATGTAGTCACAAGATAATCAGTACTTACTTTAATAATAGAGGAAATTAGATTTTGATGCGCGATGAAACGCTGCTCGTCGTTGAGATGCTGAACGGAGAATGAGGAACCAGGGCTAGAGGTGTGAGTCGCGGACCAAAAGTTTTGAGTATGTTTAGAGAGAGAGAGAGAGATCGCGATAACACTTGAGTGTCGCTCTACTAAGAGACAAAGCCACAGAGAGTCTTTTCCATGGGTAAAGGATTTATACAGTCAAGATGAAAAAGATCGCAGGAAAAATTAGGAAGAAATGCTTAGGAATATTGGGGAACAGTTGGTTAAATATAAACCAGTAGGGGAAATCATAGTGAAGAAAAAAGAGAAATAATAATTAATCGAACAAATCCTGATGAGATGACTTAATAAATTTTGTTTTTTATTCAGCGTTTACCGAGGTCGAGCGATGTTCTTCGAAGCACCGCTAGTTTAAGGGGGGAGGTATCACGTCCTCCGAATTTTCTCA
This sequence comes from Amblyjoppa fuscipennis, assembly GCA_963575735.1. Classification (NCBI taxonomy): domain Eukaryota; kingdom Metazoa; phylum Arthropoda; class Insecta; order Hymenoptera; family Ichneumonidae; genus Amblyjoppa; species Amblyjoppa fuscipennis. The sequence goes on along the minus strand of OY754488.1, from coordinate 16,023,342 downwards.
AAATATTTCAAGGATATTTAGGTCAAATGACCGGTTAATTAACAAACAAAATTGAAATTTCTTAAAACACTGAAAATAATCATTGACAAGAGATAATCATCAAGCCCTAAGGGGATGATGAATAAATTAAATATCAGATGGAAAAATTATCCACCGGAAATAATAATTAGCCTTCAGGTAAAATGGGTTGATGTACAGAGGCGACTGTACAGCACAAGTACACCGGGCGAGGCTCGGTAACCTGACCCGGAAAAACGCAGAAAAGGATATCGGCGGAATGCTCCTCACGGTTGTCGAACATAGAGCTTGCATGTACGATGCGTGTCACGATGGGCATAATGCTTAGAGCGGCCGTCGAGCGTAATGAGTTCAGTACCTCCTAGACAGAGAATATGGATGAATGATAGATCGTCGTTATAGTCCAGGAGGATCATAGATGACATTATTAATGACGGAATAAACAGAAAACGCAATGATAAGTAACAAATATCAAAGATGGCGAGATATATTGGGGAATTATCAACAATATTCAGATAAATACAGTAAAGTCAAGTATGTGGAATAATTATTAAGTCAAATCGTCAGGATAAATTTAGAAATAATGGGTGAAAATACAGAAAATTATGAAAAGTAGGAAAGAAATGTAAAACGGTTAATACCAAAATTCCGGGAAATAATCAGATAAATGTTAAGATAAAATTTATGTCAACGATTGTTAACTGCGCAACGAAAGCTCGTAGAGCTTTACATTAATGTAAAACTATGAAATTAGGAATATGTAATTAATCAATCAAAGAAAGGAATCAGGTGATAAGAGTGGGAAGACGAGGCGCAGGTGAGACAGCGGCGACGCGAGGGTGTCCGGCACCGAGATTATTTGCGCGATTTATTTGCGCGTCCGCGGCACACTCGGCACTTCTTCTTCTTCGCGACCGGGGCACTAACCTCATTTTGTATTGTACTTAGAGCCATTAACGAAGAACTTATAAAGTCAACTGGAAACATCTTCAAATATCAATTCGCATTTTAATTCTGTTGGAATAAATCATTCATATCTTTCCAAATCATTCCATCGAATCAGAGTTTATTCCTCCTGAAAATCATTCAACCGTCGAAATCATAAATCTGCATCGTTGACACTCGTTTCTGGAATCGACCATGTTCATCATCCGATTCTGATTCGTATATTCGATATTTTTGAAGAACGTTATTTTGGAGGTCGATTATCATAGTTCGATTCTGACTCGAACGTTCATCCGAATTCTGGGAAGGACGTTTCATTTCGAGATCGATTACGTCATTTTATCGTTCGATTCATTCGATCATTCACTCTGAGGTAAATCCATTTAACTTGAATTGTGAGTTTAAAACATTATCATTTTGAACATTCATTCATTCTGAACATTCAGTCGTCAACATTTACTTGTCAATAATTTTATTAACATTTTGTTTGAGCAATGCCGGGTGAGCTATAGCGGAACGGGGGGTGAAATAAAATTCACACACAGATCTTAACAGTGAAAATAAACTCTTTATTAAATAACACAACGATGGTAAAAAGCGCGCGAAAAAACACTGTACATGAGTAGACCGGTTATGAGGGAACCGAGAAATTAGCGATACGGAATAACAATGATTATAATGTTATAATCATTGTTATTCCGTAATGACGGAATAACAATGAGTTACTGCGCTGAGCTCCTGGAGTTGAGCCACGACGTGTTCCACGACGTCCTTCCACCTTGAAGGGTGAGATCAGATCCATGTGCGTTGAGTGTGAGTCCGTCCACAGATGAGCTGTCCGCACATCCAGGCGCAGTGTACCCTTGAGACGTGTTTGACCAATTCTTTTTGAATTTCGTCGGTGCAGCGCTGCGATGAGTTCGAATCTTCGGGATGATGAGCCATGTGAGCCGTGCTACCTGGATTTTGGTGCACGCCAAGACCGCTTGAGCGGCTGTGGACGGTGAGTTGACGACGATGCGGACTCCTGCCGACATCGCGAATTGAGATGCACCAGAAAAGCCATGTTGATCCACCGTTGAGTCACTCCGTGTGTTGCCACTGAGGCAACGAGAATCTGGCCAGATGTATGAGCTCTTCTCTGAGGGTGAGCCATTGCGTTGAAAGCTGAGACAGCAAACTGTCGTCCCAGCTGACGTTGTGCAACCAGAGCTGCCGTCGAAGCATCTGTGCATGAGTCGCGTCCGTGGAGCTGAAGCCGAGATGTATCACCATCTCTACTTCAAATGAGATGACCCACCTAATGAGCCTGCCCGTGAGCGTGAAGCAACCCGTGACGAACACGAGTTGATCGTCGGTGAGCGATGCGGCTAGCAAGACCCCGCCCGCATAGCACAAGTTCGTCAGTTGATGATGAACTAACCGGTGAGCTGAGCCGACGTATCCGCAGTTCCACCTGTCCACAACATTCGTTGCAGATGCCAGTCTTCAGGATCCTTGACGATCGTGTGCGACGAGACACAGGTGAAGTCGAATCGAGATGAGGACGTCCGGGATGTTGAGCTGAACCTTCGCACGCAAGTGGCATCGTGAGCTTGAACCAGCTATAGAGCTCCCCATTGCCTTCATCCCGGGCGAGTTGCCTGAGCACCCGCTTCAGGCACCGACAAGCAGCGTGATGAGCTGTCTATTGAGTTGTCGCCTGGTGAGTTGATTCTGGATGAGACGTCTTCGCATGAGCTGTGACCTGGCTGCGCTGGCATAGGTTGAGTAGATGTAATAAACTCCGTTGGCGGAGTCAGCAGCGTCGTCTTCTTCGCTGTTGCCGTTGGAACCAGCATAATATCTTCAGATGAGCGTGAGCGCGAAACCGACGGGTGTCATAAAACCCGGAGGTTGTACGAGCGTCGCAAATCCGAAAGGCAAGCGAGCGACGCTGAACCGAAAACCGAACCCAAAATTGAACAACCAGCGCGAACCGTGTGATGATCGTATACACGACGTGAGCCAAAAATAAATCCTTGAACCGTCCCCGTGAAAACCACGTGCGCGAAACTGAAAAGGGAGAACAGACCGAAAGTGTGACCGTGCGTCAAACCCCGGATAAAAATCGTAAAAATATTTGTTCCCCCGGTGAGAACTGAGCGAAAATTCGAATGAGCGCCGAATCGAATGAGAACCGTCTAGGCGACGCGAGACTGTGACGTCACCTCGCGACTGTCTGTTGAGATGCCCGAGAGCCCGATTGAGCGCGAGCACGGCGAACCGAAAATCTGCACTGCACGAGAAAATAATGATAAGCCCAAAGAAAATCACCAACGCGAAAACCGACACGCCACGTGGTACCGATGAGCTGTCCAAGCGCGAGAAAGATGCGACACGCGAACTCTCGATGTAAAACGCGCAAAAACGCGGTAAATCTGCGCAAAGCGCGCGAAAATCGCGACTCGTGAGCGTCCAATGCGCTATGCCGATGAGAAGCGCGAGATCCCCTGGTGAGCGTGAGAGAGACGCGACAGGCGAGCTCTCATCGCACGAGAGACCGTTGAGATGTCCAAAATGCCGAGCGCGCGAACAATCGATGAACGCGCGTGCTCTCCTTGCATAAGAGTCGACCGTTGAGTTGCAATGAGCGGAATTCGCATGCGTCACACAATCTCTCTAACCGAGCACTAAACCGATGATAATAATTTTGACAGTCATAAAAAATGCGAGAAGCGCAGCGCTCGAACTCTCAAAGCACGAAAACCCGGTGAGTGGATACAGAAAGGTCATACCCGCGAACGAGGTACGACGCGCGAATCGGTGAAATGTCTGAGCGCAAGAGAGCGACGCCGAAGCGCGCACTGTACCGATGAGAAGGGCCGCTGTCACTGTAGTAAGAGAGAGAGATGTGCGACGCGCGAGCTCTCACTGCGTGAGAGACCTGTTGAGAATGCTGGAAACGCTCAAGCGCGAGTGAGGGAGAGAGAGAGAGAGAGAGAGAGAACACACACTAGCCTCTGTCCGAGCGCTCGACGTGTCGCCTGAGAGCGACACGTCGAGCGTACCGCCCGCGTGAGAGACACGATCGTACAACACGGAACGGTTCCGCGCCTGTTAAGGCGTCTCGAGGAATTTTTATAGTACGTAGTCCGGCGGGGTTTTTCTTAATACGTAGTCCGAAGGATTTTTTTTCCTAGTTTTTGGGAATGCCAGAAAAATTAGAAAAGGATAGTTTCAACTTGTCAGTAACAGTTCCTGGGTCATTATAGATGAGTGGGGAGGAAAACTATAAGTTTGCGAGTTTTACAGAAATGTGCATTATTTCGTGTAAACGCTCGAGCTGAAACACTCTCAGCATTTTTAGTCAGTGGTACTAAGTTTTGTTGATCTAGTTTCCGCGAGAATTTTTTAATAAAATTTTTATTAAAATGGCCGATACAGTGATCCGTGCAATTGTTCGTGAGGTGGTAAAAGTGTTAGAGGAATTGGACCTGCCGGCCCTTGAAAACTTGCTCGTACGCTCTAGCGATAGAGCGTTAAAGTGTATGCGACATGATACCCTTATCGGGCGGTTTAAGTATCTTGTACAATACGTTTCGGTGAAGATTACGATTAAGATGTACAACGCTGGTAAATTTAGTGCGTGTTTTGACGTGCTGAAGACTGTTTGTGCTGTGGTCGACAAATCACCGCTGCGTTCATCGAGGGATGCCGCAGCTCTTCGCGAGGAAGTCGCCACCTTTCGTAAGTTCTAAAATGATTACAGTTTAAGGAGGAATGTAATAGAGCCTCGCTTATCCGAAAACTTGGATAAAAATTGTATATTAAATATAAATTGTATAATAAATATAAAACTTAATTTCAGATACTCGGAAGGAGGCAAAGATAGCTGAGAGGGAGGCTCAGCTCAGCCGCCGAGCAGCGGATCTGGCCCGAAGAGAGGCTGAGCTTTCTGCTAGGCTGGATGTTACAAAGGCTGGTCCCTCTAACGCTGAGGCCTTTGAAGATGTTATATGGAATACCTCGAACTGTACAGCCGAATTCGCCAGGGTCGAGGTTATGAGAGGTGACGCACCTCCGGCTGTCGAATGTAAGCATATGCTTATATATGTTATATGTATATTATCAATAATTAAAATAAAAAATGTAATTAAAATGTACATATATCATTGTTCCAGACTCCACGTTTGTCGAGGACGGTAACGACGATCTTGATCTCCTCAACGCCACTCTAAATCTATCGATAGTCGAGGAGCCGATGGAAGCAGTGGTTGTCGAGGATCATAGCGTGGAGTCGGACGACCTCTTCGATGGCGAGTTTATACCGCCCTCGCAGCCTCTGGCGACCTCCACGCAGGTTGGACGGGGCTTTAGCGACGAACTCGTCGCTGGTCCATCGCACCAGGTGATGATTATCCCGGAGAGCGATAAAGAAATTGACGATTACATCCCGGCATCACAGCCTCCGAGATCGGCCGAGCTACTTGAGGCCATCGTCAACGGGGATAGACAGAGACCAGCGTGTCGGGTGGCAACCCTGCACGCTCCGTCACAGGGGCCCCAGGCCGCAGAGTCGCTGACGCAACAGTCTCCGACACCGCAACCTCCAAGGCCGCAGCCTCCGACGCCGCAGCCTTCAACGCGGCAGCCTCCGACGTCGCAGCCTCCGATGCCGCAGTTTCCAACCCTCTCCGAGTTTCTCGCAGACGCACAAACTCCGTTGTCCGGTGAGTCGAAAATCATTCACCGCGTGGAGACCCGGCGCTGGTTCCATAAATTAAACAGTATGGGATCGTCGATAGATTCTAGAATCCGCGAGCCTCCGGAAAATGCGGATATAGTGCGGTGGTTAGAGGATGCTCTGCGGGAGGTCCACACCCTTCTGGTGAGCGGTAGCGAGCCAACCGATATGATAGGTATAGAGGTTCGGTCCAGAGCCTTTACACGGGGTCCTGCGGGTAGTTCGTATAGACCCGTGGCCGATTCTCATTTTGAAAATTTATTTGAAAGTATCAGTAGTGTCTCGCAGAGTTCGTCCGTTTTTCGTATCGACGACTCATTTTCGATCGTGAGTAAGGTGGTTTCGATGCTGGTGGGTTCGGGAAGACCTAAAAACCGGTAAGTGGAGATCTATCGAAACAATCGATACTCCACATTCAAAACGATGACAATCTCTGTTTTCGGCGGGCTATTGTGGCGGGCCGAGTATACGCGAAACGGGGATACATTCGCGGGGAGGATCTTCAGAGGGAGTGGGAGGCAGTACGTAGGAATAGATCGTCACGCCAAAAAGAGTTGGCCGTAACCCTGAAAAATCTTGCGGGGGTAAATATTCCAGAGGCTGGTTGTGGGGTAGCAGAGCTCGAAGCTTTTCAACGGCTTCTCGCACCCGAGGGTATTGCGTTAATCGTGTTCGATTGAGAAAGCTTCGGTAGCAGTACGCCGGCTTTTTTCGACGGTAGCCCGACGGTACTACGCAATTTACCCGAAGTGTTGCATAAGATTTATCTGTTCCACGATAGTCAGAAAAGACACTACGATCTGATTTTGAAACTCACCCAGACAGCCGGTTTCAGTTTTTTTCTGTGTTCCGGGCGGTTTTGCATACGACAGGATAACGCACCACCGCTGTCCTCAAAAGTGCCCATACTGCATGAGTAGTCCACCGTGTGCTCCGGATGCAGAAAAAATTCGCTGCCCTGACTGTGGACGTTTCTTTCTAGGAGGTGATTGTTTTGCGCGGCATAAAGTGATCGGCTCACACCGTGCACAAACACGTTTGTGCGATATATTACGATCGTGTAAAAAATGTCTCAGACAAGTCTATAATAAAGACAAATTCTGAGCATGAGTGTGATCGATTTTATTGTCGAACGTGTAAAGCGAAGCGCTCGGAAAATCACCAGTGCTTCATGGCCCCGCTACGATCCGCTAAAACCATAATCGGCGAGATCTATTAATTTTGTATGACTTTGAAACTCGTCAAGAGTGCAAAGTTGACGAGGTCGATGAAACGTATTTACACGAGCCGAACCTCTGTGTTAGCCAACAGCGCTGTACAGAGTGTATAGACAAGTCGGTTAACGCGTGGGAGTGTAGCTTTTGCGGGGAGGATGGGCAGAACATTTTTAAAGACAATCCGGTCGGCGGGTTCGTAAGTTAGTCATGAAAGACGCGACGTTGGGACAACTATATGCATAGCGTATAACGCGAAAGGCTTCGATGGCCAGTTTATTCTGCAACACCTGGTTGAAAGACAGGGGGAAGCCCCAAACTTAATTACAAACGGTACGAGCATCATGGAGGTGAGAATCGGTAACGTGAAATTTATCGATAGTTTAAACTACTTTCACATGTCGCTCGCAAAACTCCCAAAAGCCTTCGGCTTAGAAGAAAGCGTTTTTAAAGGTACCTTCCCGCATTTATTTAACAAAGCCGAGAATCAGAAATATAAGGGACCACTACTTCCCCAGCTTGTTACTCTTCTGACACGATGTCGCCATCAGATCGCAAAGTATTGATGGACTGGCATGCGAAGACTCGTGCGTCCGGATATGTATTCGATTTTGAGAAGGAAATCTTAGAATACTGTCAAACCGATGTCACTATTCTTCGGCGCGTGTGCGTAGCGTTCCGGCAGATTTTTAGAGAGTGTGGCGATGTGTGCCCGTTTACGGAGGCAATTGCGATTGCATCGGCGTGCAATAAAGTTTTCCGGAGAAAGTTTTTAGAGGCCAATAAAACATCCGTCTTGCCGCGAAACGGTTATCGCAGAGCCGATAATCAATCCGAGGTGGCAATCGAGTGGTTGCTCTGGTGTGAAACCTAGGTTGGCAAAGAAATTATTCACGCGGGTCGCTGTCCGGAGTATAGGCTAATCGACGGTACACTCGTGGATAGTTACGTCAAAACCGATGACGTGTTGAGCACATACTCCAGTTTCACGGCTATGCCAAGTGCTACACCACCGCTAACAAAAGAAATGAGGAGTATTACGGGTCTACGGTCAATGATCGCTTCATTCGCACCTCGGAGTGGTGCGAGTGAACTACCTTGGAGCGAATAAGATCTCTCGGTTACACACTCCACGAGATGTGGGAATGCGAGTACAACGAGTTAAAAAAATCAAACCCCGCGATAAATGCAATCGTAAACGGACACCCGGTTTTATCGAACAAGCCGCTAAACCCTCGCGACGCATTTTTTGGTGGTCATATAGGGAACACCCGCAGTTACTGTGAGACTAGCGGAAGTGAGAAAATTAATTATATTGACGTGTGCTCGCTTTATCCGTATATCTCCAAGTACGGTTGGTTCCCAGTTGGACACCATCGAGTATACACCGAGAATCTCTGTAAAAATCTAATTGGCGCAAACAACGACTTAAGCGACGTTAAGGGACTCGTGAGGTGGACAGTTTTACCTCCTCGAGATCTCGCATCATCCTGTGCTCCCGGTACGCATGCATAATCGACTAATGTTCGCATTATGTCGAACATGCTGCGAGGAGATGCGACAAAATTCGTGTCCTCACGAGAGCGAGGTTGATCGAGCTTTCGAGGGTACTTGGGTATCCTGCGAGCTTCAAAAAGCTGTTGAGAAGAGGTACAGAGTGCTAAAAGTTCAAGAGGTCTGGCAGTACGAGGTTGAGCAGTACGATAAAGCTACCCAATCTGCCGGCCTCTTCGGTGCGTACAATAATCTCTGGCTTAAGATAAATCAGGAGGCTAGTGGATGGCCTGAAGAGTGCACGACCGAAGAGCGCAAAACCGTGTACATCGCTAGTTTTCTTGTAGCTGAGAGTGTGCAATTGGAATATCATCGTATTGAGGTAAAGCCTGAGTTGAGATCGGTTACCAAACTTAGTTTGAACTCATTCTGGGGAAAGTTTTGCCAGCGGGAAAATCTACCGAAGACAGAGGTTGTCACAACGCGTCGGCGATTTTAGAACTTTTATCGGATCGTAGCTGCACCGTCTATAAAATGATTCACGTCGACGACAATATTATGTACGTATCTTGGAAAAAAATATCGGATAGTGCTGAGGTAAATCCCCATGTAAACGTCGTGATCGCAGCGTACACCACCGCCCAGGCTTGACTGAAACTCTATTCCTATCTGGAACAGCTCGACAAGCGAGTTCTCTATTATGATACTGATTCCTGTATATATTTAAGTACCGATACTGTAGGAGAATATAAGCCACCCCTAGGAAACTTTCTCGGAGACATGACCAACGAACTGAAGGATTATGGAGCCGATAGTCATATTAAACGCTTCGTTTCCGGTGCTCCAAAGTTTTACGGTTACATCGTGCAGAAGGCCGATGGTAGCGAGATCGCGAGCTATAAAGTTAAAGGAATTGGCCTCAATTACAAAATCGGGAAGCAAATGAACTTCGAAACGATTTGTAAATTAGTACGTGAGCCGGACCCAAGCATTACCGTAAAGTTTCCGGCCATACGTCGAAATCAATTTCACCAGGTACACAGACGGCAGCCCGCGCAGAAAAAAACAGTCTTGGCGCGAGTCTTATTAAGACTTTTGGCGACCGTCTGACGCAACGCTGACAAAGCGTCTTGTCAACCGTCTCAGAAAGTGTATCGGGGAACGTCTTGAAGAAAGTCTTGCCAAGAATCTTAACACGAGTATCGGGTTTGATCCGCACTAAGACTCTTTACAAGACTCTTTGCAAGACTGAAGAATCTTTCTCAGACCGTGGTCGAGATTTGAACCATCGCTAGATTATCGTCGAGAAAAAATTTAAATCGTCCTGATCAGACTACCGCCGAGACGTTGTCCGTGACTGTCGGATCGTTCTGGGTATTTTGCCAAGCCCTTTTGCAGGACTGCAGAATCTTCCTCATACTATTGTTACGTCCTGATCAGCTTTTTCCTGCATCTACGGTCAAGGAGATTTCTCTCCCTTTTACGCGTTTATCGCATGTGACGCTCTTTCAGAACAATGCCCCTTTTGAATCTAACCTTTCGGAAATTTATTCAGGGATGGGCTAAGTCTGTGTACCAAAATAATATGTGTGGCTCGATTATTCGCTCGCAGTTTCTACCACACTCGGACGATTACGAATCTCCGCGTGACCCTGACACACCGTACGAAGGCCTAAGTGTAATACGACCCCCGATGGCTCCCACCGCGCTGCACTGAGTCGGGCTAACGTTATCACCGGCCGTCGAGTTCGTTGTTCTATACTTCGGTTCTCACTTGGAAAGATTGAAAAACCTCGACTTCCAGATATTAAATCTCTTCAATTCATTAACTTATTCGGATTCCCATAGATTATTAATTATCCCCGGATATTCGAAAGTATTTAATTATTGATCGGTAAAATCAACAAAAGAATAAAATTTTCAAAGACGATTGATGAAATAAAATAAATGATTTTAAAATAAAATGATTCGATAACTTACGGTGATTAGGAATTAATGAAATGTTCGAATGAATCGAGATGATCGATTGATGAGGACGCAAAGTTCGAAAATTCCAAATCCCTTCTTCCTTCCTTTCTTCGTTCTTGCTTTCAGTGAAAGTAGATTGAATCAACGATGAATGTTGAAGACAATGAATGTCGATAATGAAGAATGTAGGTGATGAAATAATATTCCGTTGAAACTCCGGTTTATTTATCCGTTGAAATGTTTGAAGACTTTATTTAACTTTCCGACTTCAAAGTTCAGACTTTAATGATTGAAATAATTTTTGGCTGTGTATAATACTCTCTGCGTCAACGGTGTGGTCAAGAGTCGTGTCGGTAGAATAGAGCCCAAGAAAAGAATAAAAAAAAATAAGCTGTTAACCATAAATGCGTTAATAGGTAAGTGACGGAGAAAACGAAAATCTTAGCGAACGAATATAGATAAGCGAGCGAAGGAGAGAACCTGTGAATTGTGTACCAAAATAAAAGATGAGAGCAAAAGAAATTGTGTTTCAAGTCGCTGTTACGCGTGGTCGTATAGGTTCAAGTATTATACGGCTTAAGGTTTTGCAAGTGCACGTTTCCTAACCGCTTCCCATTTTGATTGGCTAATACCATAACTACCGGGGACTACTCTAGCAAATCAAGCGACCATGAACAGCGACCGAAGTAGTGATCCTACAAGCGACGGTTGTTTGGTACCAAAACATAACTACACTAACAACTGTTACATCCTACGTAACCGCGTAGTAGGTTTTTACAAACTATAAGCTCTCCTGAGCAGCTTCCTCACGCATCTCGTGAATGAATCTAGTATGCGCCTTCACACGCCCGAATACGACACGTTTGAATGAACCTCATAGGCCCTCCTGGGCAGCATCCACATCTGGCAAGTAGTGCATGTGGCCCGCCAGCTCGTAAAGTAAAAGAAATATTCTTCCGTGGCGCACGCCTAGCCACTAAGCGCTAGCCGTAACTAACCCCTACACGCGACACTTGTCACCGCGTTACTAGAACACGCGTTTTTCTAGCTAACCGCTTATCCCCACCAAACAGGACAGCATTACCAAAAATAGTCTCCGTACGAATTCTTCTGTACTAGAGATACCCCCTAACTGAATTTTATATATTTTTCCTCTCGATTAAATTCTTAGAATAATATTTTGGTAACTGCGTTGACCCCACCATACTACACGCTTATACATTAGAAGTATAGGGAGCGAACCCAGTATATAAGGCAAGCTTTCTTCGACAAAAGTCAGTTATTCTACCAGCCTCATAAGCTGCAACACCTCATCTGTACTCTACGGAGCGAGCAAAGCTCTGTTCGTCGGAAGACACCGATAGCCCTGCGCGGCTAAGCCTCAACGCTCTTGCGGAGTAAGAACTAATTAGAAGTATCCTATAGGAATTACCTGTATCAACGCTCAACAACATACAATAAAACATATATCGTGAGTACTTAAAAACGGTTCACAACTCTTCGTATATCCTTGCATGCTCTCAAGCACGTGCTACAAGACTCTCAGTCTCAGGCACCCTATCGACGCATTATATATCTTAGGCAGTAGAAGGCGAGGTCTCCGTCCCTGATGTAAAGGGCCAACGCCTTGACTCGAAAGAGAGACCGCCGTTACGTTCACTCAGCGCGAACTCGACGAGAGCTCGCCCGGACATAACACAACCGCTTCTTTTATTGTCGACCAAACAACCGAACGTAAAAGCAATTGTCCAGATATAAGTTTGTTGACGATCGGGATGAGCTTTTCTAGACGGTTGCTTTTACGGTCGATTATTCATTCGCTAATGAAACAAACGACTTCATAGTTGGAACACGGAAAAAAATGTGTCGCCAGAGCAGTCGTTTAAGCGGTCTTTAGTGTCGTTAATTTTTGGAACAAAACAACCGTCGCTTTTAGGATCGCTTCTTCGATCGCTCCGTATGCTAGGGTAGTCTAGGGCGTTGTAACAAACGGACCATGAAATTTCGTGCCCAACTTGGTTGCGATATGTTGTGTGGCAGAAGTCAAAATATGCTGTTTGGTGAAGACTTCGAATCGGACGTCACAATGACACTACAATTTGTACTGAACCAAAAAGGAAAACCATTATTGGTGTATAAAAAGTTTATTTATCAACATCTTCGTATGTGTAAACCTCACGTGACATGGCGCTGTGTGGAATACTACAAGCGAAACTAGTGCAACATTACAATGACACCTGATTGGGGTACAGTGAATACTCCAAAAATCGTACAACAACTTAAGAAACATGCAGAAAAATTAGCGGAATCCACTCGGAAAGTCATTGCGGCGAGTATCGTCGGCACTACCGCCATCACGGCAGCGCAGCTCCAAAGCCATTCTGGGCTAGCGCGTACAGTGATACCGGATTGAAGGAAAATTTCTTTCGAAGGGCATTTTTTAACAAGGTACGAGATAGGCGCGGGATAAAATGAATGAGAGAATCTGCCATCACTGAACGCGTACAGTACAGACGGTAAATTATATTATACGATTAAGTAATTATTTTGTTTAATTGTTTGTCATATAAATAATAATGGACTGAATTTAATAATATGGAAATGAACTAAATTCAGGTTAGGGTAGCAAGAAATCCACAACTACTAATACCGCCGACTCCTGGAAAATTGGAGCTCATTGAAACATTTATAAGAACGCTAAAAAGAGACAATGTTACTCACTACGATTCCGGTGGCCACGAGAGATGGTTATTAATGTTTGCGGCGGAACAAAATCTTGAATGTTTAGTATAGTGCGCTAACTGATTTCGTCATCTAACTTTCCGCTTGGTCTTATCAATCTTTCTACAACCTTATACGATTCATGGAATGTTCGACGGAAATGCAATCCCATTAGTGTACGTATTGGCACCCAATAAGCTATCGAAGCTATGAGGTTCTTCTGACTTTGAGTAGAGCTTCATAAATGCGGCCCAGAAGATCTTTCCGAAAGCGATAATCAGAGGATGTCACTTTCACTTTGGCCAATGCGTTTATCGTCACGTTTAGCAATGCGGTCTGCAGCACCGATATTCAACAGATGATGAAGGGTCATTGAATATCAAAATGTTGATCATGTTAGCATTTACTCTCATGGCTTGCGGATACTACTAGGCGCACAGTGAAGATTTGATAAACACCGAATATTTCGAGAATACATGGGTCAGAGTAAGGCTGCGCTGATCTACGCGCACCATTATTTCCCATTAAAATATGGATGAGTCATCGACCAACAACGCAGAAGACTGGCATCATGCATTCAATGTGCGAATTTAAAAAATCCATGGAGAAATTGGAAAATTTATCGTACGTTAAAAGATAAATAAACTTCGGAATTGAAATGGGAGCGGCACGTTACACATTGACCGATAGTAGCCAAAAAAAAAAAATCCAAGACATATCGGGATCCTCACGAAAGATTTAAGATGGTTGTCGCTGACCGCAACGTGCACGGTGACCTCGTGGAATATTTTTGAAGGGTGCAGCTCACAAAATGAAAATTTAAGCTACCGTGTGTAAAAAATTGCGTACGCAAATACGCATAAAAAAGAAATAAAATTATTCCATGAGTATTATTTTTGCATGGAATTATTTTGATGTATCACCGGTGAGAAAGCAATAATTGTGGTCGACGAAATAGTGAAAGACGCCCTTGGCGTTGGGAATGCAAAAACCGTCGTTAGCGAGAATCGGGATACTGCGTATTAAATCCATAGAAGTGGAGGCTGGGAAATAATGAAAGAAAATGAGAAACGTTGTCCCACATGAAAACAAACTGTAGCGACACAGAGAAATGTAATAATTGATTTTTTAAAATATAAATAGTGGAAATTCGAGATGAGCAGCAACCCTCTAACAAGATACGCTCTCCGGTGGGAGGAAGTGTTATTACCCGATCACGAAGTAGCCACGGCTTTCGATGAATGATGCGATGAATCGATTAATGATCAAAGTTAGGGGAAGGTGCTATAACAATAGACCAAAGCATAATACGGCCAACATAGGCATGAGCGAGGACAAAAGCTACAAAGTTGGTCAGTGTATAAATTACTTTGCATTTATTCCAATGCAGTCAGGCACTGATTGCACCCCACCTCGTGCTCATCAAAATTGTATTAGTGCTGCACCGAAGGTGAATCAACGGTCGTTTTTCCATTTTTCAAATTTTTAGCAAATGATCTTCCAACTGCTAATCACGCTGAAAAGATCAAACTTTGGTTTCATCGATATATCAGTCGGCGCCGATACACCATGTGTTTTTTTCAAGCAAAATCCCAATCGTCGAGTGAGCATCTGTAGAAATAATATATCATGTAAATAATATTTGATTAAAAAGTCGATATCATCCTATCTCGAACGTACTTGCTGTATGTATCCTGATCCATGTACATCGCATTAACAAATCGATCCCTTTTTTATACATTGCGAGACGGATACGAGCTTTTATATCAATATCTTGATGGGATTGCTGTCGCTAGCGCTGTCCATAGAATTGGAGCCATTCTAAAAACCCCGATTCTTGGCATTCGTAGTTCTGTCATAGGTAAAGAGAGTGCCCGGCTTTACTCATCCAACAATATCTTGAGTTCTTCAAATTGATTTCGAACGACTGGACGCAATTGAAGATTGTTAGATAGTTGAATTTATAGTAATAGCTGTTTTTATAGCAGTTAAACTGTGCGGCTCGGTATGTCGCGGCTTGAAAGCTCATCGCCTTGAATTCTGCTGGCTCCGATCCAAGCTACATGATGATTCCATTTGGCCATTTAGCTAGCATCCGTTTATTATGGGTGAATGGTGTTTTTGTACAAGACGAATCTTCGATGTAGCAATAAAAGGAAACCGATCTGAGATTCATTATATCGACGACTCGTTCATCATTCTCATCATTTATAAATGTATGGATCCTGTTCAACACCGTTTTATCAATGCAAGTTTAAAAGCGATTTTCCAAAATGCATGGTATCAGTATGGCGTAATTGCGACCAAGACAGTTGTACAATCCGGGTCAGAAACAATCAGTCACCCTTACAAAACATCGAATTCTCCCGATTAGTTTGGAATCGTCCTGATCCGTGTACACAGTGAATGATGAATTCGTTCGACAATTGCGCCTGTATTCAGTTGATGAATACATAACATTTTTCAGTAAAAGCCTCGTGTAGTAAAAATATTTCAATCCACACATGTTTCCATCCGTGAACATTCAGTCGAAGTCAGGAGGAAAGTGGATGGAGTTGAGAACATTTTCCGATAATATACACAATTCTATTTCGTTTCATTCTTCCAGGTTTCGAATCGAGATTTTCACAAAATGCGTGAGCTGGTCGTCCTTCAACTAAGCACTCGGCTTTTAAGTTTGTGAGATGCAAAAACTTCGATAGGGTAGAATATATTTGCGAGCGGCGTTGCTTCCATGTACCATGGTTTTCAACCTTCCATTCAGGTCTTCGTATGGAAAACACGAAGTTACACAAAGCGGTCTGAATTCGCGTACGTTTTCTGGTAAGTAGAGCAATTGATGCACGTTGTCAGTCGTATTTCGAAGTCCATACAAATGTTCGTATCTAGATACGAATTCGTTTAACTCACGTGAACTAAGTACGATTTCTTCTGGAGATATAGACGCTTGGAATAAAAGCGATATTCCAAGCACGAGCAGTAAATAATGCTCAAAATACCTCTCGTCCATAACTTCATTAATACATGGTATGGAATAATAAAAAAACCAGGCTTTGAGTTCGTGCGCCTTCTGTTACATCCTACGTAACCACGTAGTATGTTTTTATGAACGCTATAGGCTCTCCCGAGCAGTACCCCCACTCACCGAAATCGTGTGTCTTGAATGAATCTAGTATGCGCCTCTACGCGCCCGAATACTACGCGTCGGAGTGAAGCTCATAGGCCCTCCCGGGCAGCAACCATTCATGCAACGCAGCGTACGCTAGCCCCAAACTCGGAGACACATTTTCTTCTAGCCACGCGCCTACCACTTAGCGGCCTCCGTAACTAATAGGCTGCACGCGACACTTGCCGCCGCTGCATAAGCCGGAACGCTTTTATCTCGCCACTGCGCAGCTGTTAAAAGGTCAACGGCACCCTAATTCTTTTGACCAAAGCGTGCCGCCCGAGTGCATCTATGCATACTTTCTTAGTTTTTCTCTGAAATAATATTTTGGTGGTCATAACTAGTAGACTATATGTGACACTTGTCGCCTCTGTACTAGACCAAAACCTCTAGGCCCGCCGAGATCAAAGAAGCCGCGCTACCAAAATCTCCTACTAATTCTTTCAGAACAAACGCACCACCTAGACGCATTTATACTATATTTGGAAGCTGCATTAACCCCACCATGCTACACGACTAACCATAGGAAGTATAGGAAGCGAACTAGTATAAAAGCTAAGCCTTTTTCGGCTAGAGTCAGTTATTCTACCAGCCTCGTAAGCTGCAACACTTCGTTTGTACTGTACGGAGCGCGCAAAGCCCTGTTCGACGGAAGTTTCCGATAGCCCTGCGCGGCTAAGTCTCGACGCTCTCTCGGAGCAGCCCTGCGGGGCTGAGTTCAACGCTCTTGCGGAGTACGATCTAGTCAAAAGTACCGCAATTACTGTATCGACGCATCGACGTTTAATAAAGATATATTTTGTGAGTATTTAAAACAGTTCTACAACTCTTCGTATATCTCTGCATGCTCTTCACCACGTGCTACAAGACTCACAGTCTCAGGCACCCTGTCAGCGCATCGTAAATCTTAGGCAGTGGAAGGCGAGGTCTCTGTCCCCGACGTAAAGGGCCAACGCCTTGACTCGAAAGAGAGACCGCCGTTACGTTCATTCAGCGCGGACTCGTCAAGAGCTCGTCCGGACGTAACACAAATAAAAATTTTGGTGTCAGAAGTGGGATATGAACGCCCTCACTGCCATGATAATGAAGTATGACGCTTGATAGAACGCCACATAAAGCCACTGGAGAAGAGACACCAGATGCGAATAATCCACGCATGAGCACAGCTCACGTGACACGAACAGGAGATACTCCAAGAGGTACAGCAAATACAAGTAACGAAGGGAATAACTCAAATCAGGATCAGGCAAACGATCCACCATTATTAGATCTAGACAATTCATTATTAAACGGTCCAATCATCCCAAACGATCAGAACAATCAAGGAAATCTTGGTCAACAAGCATTACAGGAAATACAAGCATTGCAAGTAGGTATCAACAACTTAATTGCTAATATGGCTGCACCACCAGTCTCCGTCAAATTCGCACTCGAAGCAGTACCTATCTTCGACGGACACAACATTCCGCTGTCACACTTTATCGAAGGATGCGAGGAGGCCCAACAGATGTTGCCTGCAGAGGCACAGGCGAGCCTCGCACTAATACTAAGGAATAAGCTAAGAGGAGAAGCACGCCGAGCGGTACATGGAGTAACGCTTAACACAGTCTCCGCTTTTATGGAGTTTCTGAAGACACTCTACCTCCCCGCAAAATCGGTGTATCAACTTCAAGGAGAATTGGGAAGAATATACCAATACGACGACGAAGCAGTTCTCACATATTCCAATCGGGTAAAGGACATCGGAAATCGGATCAGTGACGCATATAAGCAGAGCCACAACGGTGTATTAGACGACACCTTCAAAAACGGCCTCGACACCGATCTTGTTGAATGTTTTAACAGAGGACTTAGACCAGAAATTGAAAATAAGGTAACAAAGAACCAATCGTTCAGCAATACCATGAAGGAGGCAATCGAGATCGAGAGGAAGGAACAAGCAAAGAATGTTTTGCGAAATACACGTTCCCCTAAAACCAACACTTGGAACCAGCCTTCTACAGACCGTTATACACGTAAAGACAAAATTCACCACATTAAGGAAAATAAATACTGCACATACTGCAATAGACAAGGACACACGACCGATGAATGTCGATCTCGCCCGAAAAATCCACAGGAAACAGCCAATAATGGTGAACCACGCACTGAGCGTAGTAACAGCCCAAGGCAACAGCAATACAATAATAATAATCGACGTTATCAGGATACGAGAAGGAATCAAGGTCCAGGATACTCTTCAAACTCGAACCAACTGTTATATCCGCAGAAACTCAGGTAGCTAATCTGTGTTTCGCGGGCGAGCCGTTAGCTCGTGAGATTCGGGATTTGTCCAGTTAAGGGTTAGAACCCAAGAGAATTAAACACGCAATGTTTATTAAAACAATTATAAAATGTTTATTTACCAATTATTATACACTTGGAGTAGAATTACAGTTATCCTACTTCGTAGCTTTTTACTGTTACTATTAACCTTTACTGTTAACTTTTATCTAGGGATATGGTATCCCCGTGACGAGCCCTTACTCGAGAGAAAGGGTACTCGTCGACCGTAACCAACCGTACTGACAGGAGTACTGAGACTGTGGAGTGCCTGCTCTCGATACATTATATATGGTTGAGAGAGCAGGTATGTCAGCTTATTCTCCTCTAAATGTTTGTGGTTTACTTCTTTCCAAATTCTCGCTTCTTCGAGAACGGAATTTGGAATTTGTTTTGGTTTCGTCACCGTCGCGGTAAGTCGCGAGCAGGTGCTCTAGTTACCGAGTCGCTCGCGCTTGCTTAATTGCTGACTCGACAGTACGGTGAATTTCGGTATCATGTCGCAACGACGCTCGCCGCGCGCTCGTCGCGTGCCACTTATACGCTTCGATTATTGCGCAACTCGATTGCACGAATAATCGAGGCGTCTAGATACCCGGGGTACAACATCCCTCCCCCCTAAAAAGAAAAGAATTAGTTTTTCTTTTCGCTCGTCTCCGGCGAGCTTTATTTTTAAGATTTTAGATGTACCCCCAAAATTATATATATATGTATACGGAAGAGATAAATAGAAATATTTATAATTCTTCCGGGAAGTCGGGCTAAGGCCCGCGTGTTGCGACACTCGGAAGCGTTAACTTCTTCCCTTGCTGTTTTTTGCTGACGGTCGGGGTCGATGCCCGGTGGCCAAACCCGCGTCTGCAATTTTTCCCTATATTAACAGACCATTAGCCGAGTTTCTCATTAATTGTTTACCGACTGTCTACGATTCGGAATCAACGATGAGCAACAGACGCAGCCCGAGCCCGCCTGCCAAGGTAAGTACAACTTTGCCACTTTAAACTATGTTTTCCAGAAAGGAAATTCTCTTTTTTTTTTTTTCTAGCGAATCCGGTTCGAAGGGCCACCCTCGAGCGTCAGCTACAATCTGACCATCCGTCGAGCTGGTGACGACTCCATCCCTGTGGTGGACCTCGTCTCGGATCCGGTGCGACGACCTCCGAGCCCGGAACTGGAGGTGATCGGCTCCTGGGTGCGGGTGCGACCCACACCGTCGGCCCCGTACCCGCCAATTCGTGTCCTGACGCCCGCCGAGATAAGTTTTCGTGCCGTTCACGGCCGTCTCCCGCGGAGAAGGGAGGCTAGGCTTCCTCGAAGCCGTCTTGCCCCTTTGCCCAGGGGGGCTCCCAGGGCGAACATCCGCCCGGCGGGATCTTCGGATACCGACAGCGACGAGGAGGAAGATCCGACATCCCGTGAGAGGCGCGCTGCCCACGGTATCATGGACTGGCGTCGTGCTGAATTTTTTTAAGGCTCCGATGATGTAACGATCCGAAAAATAAAATGGTTTTTTATCGTTAATTTCTTCTGGTGTCCTGCGATCCGTTATTCTTCCTTTGGTTCTCCCTTTTCCTGTACTAAGGGTAAGCGTGTACTCGCGGTGCCCTCAGGGCTCCGGAAGATGGTACCTCCGGCGGGGCGGCCCCGCGTCGGAGTCCTTGGTATGCGGCGTATGCGATTAGGGCTAGTAGGGCCACGGTGCCCAGCGAATACTGCCCGATCGTGTGGTATAGTTGCGGGCGATTTCCCGTCGTCGGTACATTAACTTCGTCCAGAGCTCTCTTCACGCTGCGTAACTGTACGCCCAGAGCATTGACCTCCTTCGGACTGCTAGCTGCGTGTTCGGGCTGCACAGTCAGGCGGTCGGTAAGTACCCTCGGTACCATTTCTTCCTCCGCCGGTAATAACGTGAGGTTGTAGACCGGTACATAGCTTGTTCCTTCCACCTCCTGCGTCCAACGTCGCACGGTTTCGAGCCGGAAGTCCGACGTTGTGGCGGTGCAACGATTGTGGAGGGTCAGTGACCCTGTCCCGCGCAGCACCTCTTGCTGCGTCGGCGATCCTTCGCAATTTATGCTCACCGACTCGTTTCTCGGTGACACATACAGCCAACGTCCCGGCTGTCGTAGGCTCATCACGAGGGTGTGGGTGAGGCTTACGATCCTCTTTGGGCATTGCTGGCCCTGACCTACCGTGCCGTCGGTGTATAATCGCACGCTGCATGGTGCGTCCTCTGTGATGGCCATGGCGGGGTATCGGGGCTCGCAATAGTACTTATCCTCGTCCCTTTTGCAGGTTTCCAGGTCGCGTTCGGTTGCCCGGATGTACTGCCGATTTTCCCGGTCTACCACCACGAGGTCCTCCGTGGCCTCGATGTAATAGTAGGTATGGTTTTTACCCTCCCTCGGAAGGGGGTATACGTAGTTGATCCCGTACCCGGGGGATCCGATGAGCGGGATCTCGAGGAGGAGGGTTATTATCCTCTCCCTTCGGTATGCCTTGGCGGTCGCCAGGCACAATATGGCCGCCGCGTTGTCCCGCGTGACCGGTCGCGGGAAGCTGTGTCCCCGGGGGAGGTGAGGCAATGCCTCCGTGAGATACCTCGTAAAGATGGCGGGCGTCACTACGGACGCTCCCACTGTCCCGGATGCCACGCTGGAAAATATCTCCATCATTTTCTCCACTTCCCGCAGGAAGGTTTCCACGGAAGCTTCGATCAGCATAAGACTTTCGTCGAAGTGCTGCCTGTCGTGCAGAGCATCGGTACGATTTCGGAGGTACCCGTTCACGGTGTGTACCATGGTGAATAATTTTTGTAGATTGCGCTGCGCCTCCTGTGAGGTTTGGTTAAACATATGGAGTGCTGATTCCACGACCTGTAGCTGTTTCCCCATGCACTCCTTTAACTTCCCCTGGGCACCCTGGAGGTCGGCAATTTCCTCGTCGAGGCGTTCCCCGTCGGCCGCGTCCATGTTGCCAGTTATGGCCTTTAGCACGGTACCGCGTCCGTTAATTAGACCTCGACGCTTTCGCCTGGGCTCCACCCCGATGAGGTCTTGTACGACTCCTACGTTGTCCTCAATTTTTGTTGAGAGTCGCACAAGGTGCGCCAGCATCTCCGGGCAGTAACCGTCCGGGCTAGCGAACTCTTCGCACTTCTGTCGCACGATGTCCAGCTGAGTTTGGATCCGGTGCTCTATAAACGCCATATTGGCTATATTTATACGGATGGCCAATGTCCAGACGTTGGCATACGTATATAACGTCCCGGCTCCCTCGAAGTAGAGCCCGGGAGCATCCCTAAAGGGTCGTACCTCGTACGCCCGTTCTGGGGTGGCGGCGTCCGCCTGTAGACCCGCCAACACCGTTCTGCAAAGAGTTTTTTCTTCATTTCTATGTTACCGTTAGTAAGCATGTGCACTTTTCAAGCCTTGTCGAATCCAGTGACCGGTCTAAAAGTTCCCTGTCGGGACTTTTACCCCTCTACGTAGTTACGGAGCCGGTCTACGTGCACTTTTACGTCTCGTCGACCCTGTCGCAACGTGTAGTTGCATGGGGGATGTACCCCGAGGATAGGGTAGGGCCCAATCCACTTCGGGGTGAGCTTGGCAGAACGTCCCCGACGTACCGTCGTGTCGTGTAGGAGTACCCGATCTCCCACTCTGAATTTCACATCCTTGGCTTTCCGGTCGTACTGCTCCTTCGCACGCTTTTTTGCGGTTTTCAGGTTTGCACGGGCTGTAGACCAGGCTGCCCGTAGACGCTCCCGCAGTTCCTGTGCGTAGTCGTCATAGTTGTACGTGGGCCTTGGCGCCTTTTGAAGGGCCGTAGGAAGGTCCGCGTCCACTCCGTAGACCAGGCGATGGGGAGTGAAGCCCGTTGCCGTGTGGGGCGTTGTGTTGTAGGTGAACATGGCGTAGGGTAGCCATTCATCCCAGTCCCCCTGATCCTCGTCTACATACCCCTTAAGGTATTCTGCCAACGTCCGGTGGGACCGTTCAAGGGCCCCGTTAGACTCGGGGTGGTATGCCGTTGTCTGTATTTTATCGATGCGAAGTAGCTTGCATACCCCCTTAAAAGTTGCGCTTAAAAAGTTCGTGCCTTGGTCGGTAAGGACGGTCTCTGGAGTCCCGTACCGGCACACTATTTCCTCAGCGAAGGCTTTCGCTACCTCGTTCGCTTGTTGGTTTTCAAGCGGTATGGCAACACTATATTTCGTGAGTAAATCCTGGAAGGTAAGGATGTACTTGTTTCGCCCTTCCGTCTCCGGCAATGGCCCTACGATGTCCATTGCACACTTCTGGAATGCCCGTGTAGGCGTATCAGTTATTACCAACGGCGCTTTCCCCGCTGGCCGTATCTTATTTCGCTGGAAGAGATCGCAGCGTGCTACTTACTTCTCTATGTCCTGCCGCATGCAGGGCCAGGTGTGCTCCAATTTTATTCTCTGCAGCATCCGCGTTACCCCCTGATGTCCTCCTAAGGGCGCGTCATGATGCTCGTAGAGTATCCGTTGTATTTTTTCCGTACTATAGTCGCCGTGGTCTGACGCGACTCGCGCTTTCTCCTGTCCGTCGACCGCTCCGGGCTGACCGTACGCGGGGCGAAACCCCTGCGGCTCTTCGCTCGCCGCCGCCGTTGTCGCGCCGGTTGCAGCTTCTTGGCGCGCGCTTGAGTTAGACTTGCCTTTGTCGTCTCCGTTGTTACCGACTCCATGCTTGGCAGGTGTATTTCGTGTGCAGGATCGGGTTACAGCACATATTCGACTTAATGCGTCGGCGTTGGTATTCTGTTTCCCTGCCTTGTATTGTACATCGAACTCGTGTTCAGACAATTTGATTTTCCATCGCATAAGTCGAGACCCTGGATCCTTTACACCGAACAGCCATGTTAAGGGCTTGTGATCCGTTACAACCGTAAACCGAGTCCCGTATACGTAAGGGCGGAACTGAGTGATCCCCCACACGATTGCAAGAAGTTCCTTTTCCGTCGTGGAATAGTTCTGCTCTGCCTTGTTTAGAGTTCTACTGGCGTAGCAAATCGGCAGATCTTCCCCTATCGTGCCCTGCGACAAGATGGCTCCGATGGCCTTGTCCGACGCATCGGTGGTAATGACGAAGGGTTTTTCGAAGTCCGGATATTGTAGTACTGGGGCCATCGTCAGCACCCTTTTCAGGTCCTCCATGGCCTGCTCGTGCCTCGCTGTCCACTCGAAGGGCACGCCCTTTTTTGTGAGCTCGGTTAGCGGCTTGGCGATCTTCGAAAAATCCTGGATGAACTTTCGATAGTACCCCGCTAGCCCGAGGAAAGATTGTACTCCCTTAACGTCCCTTGGAGTGGGAAACCCTTTCACAGACTCCACGATCGAAGGGTCAGCCCGCACCCCATCGCTGGAGATGATATGCCCCAGATATCTGGTCTCCAGGCGCAAGAATCGGCACTTTGCCGGTTGAAGGGCCAACTTTGCCTCCCGTAGGCGACTGAATACCTCTCGGAGTCGTCCATTATGCTCCGCTAGGGTAGCTCCAAATATGACGATGTCGTCCAAATACACGTAGCATTTTAGCCCTTCAAGACCCACTAACACCGCGCTCATTAACCGTTGAAACGTCGGCGGGGCATTTTTCAATCCGAAGGGCATTCGGGCGTATTCGAAGTGCCCTTGCGGGGTGGAGAAAGCCGTCTTCTCCTTGTCCTCCTCCGCCATCGGTATTTGATGAAATCCCGAGGCGAGGTCGAGGGTGGTGAAATAATGTGCCCGTCCCAGCTGGTCTAATATTTCCGCAATATGAGGCAGTGGGTACGAGTCACCGATCGTGACCTCGTTTAATTTACGAAAGTCCACGACTACACGCATTTTTACCTTTCCTGTCGCGTCAGGTTTTTTGGCCACGACGAGTAGGGGAGCATTCCATTGGCTCCGGCTCGGTCGGATTATGCCCTCTTCCAGCATCCCTTTCATCTGCTGCTGGACCTCTTTTTTGTGTGCCTCCGGTAAGCGGTAAGGATGTACCTTAATCGGCCGCGCTCCTGGCATGAGAGGAATGCGGTGTTCCGCCATATTGGTGCACGGGAGCGCGTCTCCCTCGAGGTGGAATATATCGGCGTAAACGTCGCATATTTCCAGCAACGATTTCTTTTCCTCCTCGTTGAGGTGCGCGACCTCCACCTCCCTGCGCAACCGCTCGAGTCGCGTGCCGCTCGCCTCTGCGCTGGCTGCAAGAATTTCGCAAGCACGCTCGCCGCCCAGCTCTTCTGCTGACGCCAGCGGCTCGAGTGACACGACGGGTCGCTCGACGTGAATGAGCTTGTCTGTGGTGTTTACTAGACTTACCACACAGCTGTTCCCTCGTGGTGCGGTTACGCATGCCCCGAGTATTACTCCGTCGGCGATGCCGCGTTTTTCGACAACTCCCTCGTTGCTACTCGAGGTCGAAACGTAGGCGATATTTTCGCTGCGAGGAGGCAACGCGATCCGTATGTTTCCATCCACGAGGGGCATGCAATATCCGTTGATACGAATTTCCTCCCCCCGGAGTTTGTCAGCCTGTTTTTCCTTTATGAAATCCATCCCAAGGATTCCATGGGTTTGCACGTGCAGGTTATGTGAAATTACGTGGAACCAATGTTTCACGGAACCGTTCGGCGTCTCCAGTTCGATGAGGGCGGCGTAACGCGCTTCCAGGCTCCCGCCCCCGAGTCCCTTCAAGGACACATCAGACTCCTCCGCCGGGGTGTCGTCTGACAACGCATCCTCGCGTATAATGCTCACCTGAGCCCCCGTGTCGGCCTTCAGGGTCAGCATACCCGTGTGTCCCGACGGTGACCTTACGTGAAAGTCACTTGCTGATGCATGTGGACCCGGCGATTTTACTACGTAGACATCGACCTCCCTGAGAGGTCTGGCGGGTTTCGTCCACTTTTTTGCACGGAACGAGGCTACGGTTAGTTGGCCGTCCGTTGATGTACCATTTGTAGCCGCCGCTGCGAAAATATTAGCCTCTCTTGTGGCCTCACCGCTTGCGGTGATGGTATTGATCCGGAAGGACCCCACAGTGCCTCCCTGACCTTGCTGAGCGGAGCCTCCTTTTCCCTGCTCGATGTCCTTCCGCTTCCAATGACCGCTGCTACCGGCACCCTTTTTTTATTTTTCGGGTTGTCGTCCTGCTGTCGGGCTCGGCAATCCCTCCAGAAGTGCCCGGGTTTTTTGCAATAGTTACACGTGACCGTTACCAGGTGCACGTTCTTCTGGGCAGGTACAGGAAGACTTTGTCGAGCCCCCTGACGGCAGTCCCTTGCCATGTGCCCAGTCTTCCCGCACGTGTAGCACTCCCGGGGTTTTGTGCCCGCTGAGCCCTGCGAATGCCTCGGGTTTCCTCCCCCGAGACTGGGCCGTGCTGCGCCGGGTTGCCCAGACATCATTTTCTCTACCTCGCATGCCCCCACGACCGAGTCGTGCAGGCTCTGATAATTACGAGATCTCACAATAGTTTGAACTTCTTTTTTCAAACCGTTCTCGAAGTTCATTTGCGCGCTTCTTCGAATCGCGTTCCCGATTCCTCTGGCGACTTCTGCATCGGCTCCGATGCTTAATTCCTCTATTACTTCCACGGTGAGCGTTTCGGCCCGCGTGGCATAGATAGACACGTTTTCCTTCGCATCCTGCCTCAGCGTGCAGAATTGATACTGGAGGGAAGCAAGCGACTCTCTCTTCCCGTAGAGCGCTCCAAGCTCTTCCCGTAAATCACTCAGCGTAATCAGTTGTTTGTGCCTCATTTCCTTTGACGCTCTATCTTCTAACTTGCTGCTTTTGATCAAGGTCAAAAGGTCAGTCCGATCCGCAGGGTGTACCATACCCCAGACCGCTTCGCAGGACATCAAAAAAGCCTCAAGCTTCGCTGGGTCGATCCCATCGAAGGTTTTAACGTTTCGAAGAGCGGCTGGTATTTCCAGATATTTTCGTACCCTTTGCTCGTGTTCGGGGTTCCGCGTCCGTCGTCGGTGGGGCGACCTGTGCCTCGGCGGGGGTGGGTCGCTCCGCCCCTTCCTTTCGTCCTCCCGGGTGCTGTCCCACAGGCCCGGCTCCATAGTGACGATGCGCTCGTACATGGGATCCCCCTGTTGATCTTCCTGCCGATCTTCCTGTCGATCTCCCTGTTGATCTTCCTGTCGATCTTCCTGTCGGACTTTTTCCGGTGGGGGTGCCTCTGCTTCAGCCGGCACCACGCTCAGGCGCTGTTCCAAGCGCTGCAGGAGGTTCTCTAGGCGATCAATTCGCTGATTGGCCTCTGCTCCAGCGCTAAGCCCCTCCTGCTCACCGTCGTCCGGTTTGGGGTCTTTGACCGGCTTGCATCCTCCGAACAGAGCCCTCCGGGTCGCTCGAAGAGCGGGTCTAAGGGGAGGTACCTCCTCTGCCTCTTCCAACGTACCCAGCACCCTGTTCTCGACGCTCCAGTTGGGTCCCCCTTGGGTGGTGCTATGCCGGGGGTATGCGTCCCTCATGCGATTTGTCTCCCGTTCCGTCAATCTCGTCGTGGTCGGGCGCGGCGTGTCCTGGTGCCGAGGCTCGAACAACTGGACATTCACATCTTCCCAGCCCGTCTGGCGACGGTTCCCCCGGTGAGTCCCTCGCTGGAAATTTACCCCGAACAGGGGGTTCGGCGAACCGCCTTGTCCAGGAGTCCCCTGACCCAGTGCCTGCCGAGCTTCAGTTGTCGTCTCGGCCAGGGCGTTTCCCAAGCCCTCCTCGACGTGCTCCGCCACCTCGGCTGCTTCGGGTGTTCGCCCAGACGGCGTTCCCGATCGTTCGGTGCGCGGTGGCGTCGCAGGAGTTCGAGGGCTACTCATTTTGCGTAACTTTTACCTCCGTTAAATCTTGTGTTACCTTTTCTGGTACCGTCCCACTGGCTTCGACAATGCCTATACGTCAAGCAGCTGACTCCCAGATTTTTATTATGTAATGTGGGGTACTTACAGTGCGTACACCCTCCACATTACGGGATGCCCTTGATGAAACCCTTGCGTTTCTCGGCTCCCTTCCTGAACTGACAGTATCACGTCCCCCTCAATGAGAACGTGCTTCAGGGATCCTGCAGCGATCCGTGAAGACTCCGGTTGGTTTTTCTTTTCCGTTATCCTGTAGATAACGGGATGCGCACGTCGATCCTCTGATCGTCCCGTGGTCCGCCTGAACACTTGTCGACCCTGGTTCGCGGAACTCTTCTCCCTCAATGGAGACTCACTATCTGCCGCTCCTTGCGGAGATCCAAGTATTTGGTATTTAACAGCGATGTTTATTAATTCACTCTGGCCATCCCACCGCTGCCACCAACGTTATATCCGCAGAAACTCAGGTAGCTAATCTGTGTTTCGCGGGCGAGCCGTTAGCTCGTGAGATTCGGGATTTGTCCAGTTAAGGGTTAGAACCCAAGAGAATTAAACACGCAATGTTTATTAAAACAATTATAAAATGTTTATTTACCAATTATTATACACTTGGAGTAGAATTACAGTTATCCTACTTCGTAGCTTTTTACTGTTACTATTAACCTTTACTGTTAACTTTTATCTAGGGATATGGTATCCCCGTGACGAGCCCTTACTCGAGAGAAAGGGTACTCGTCGACCGTAACCAACCGTACTGACAGGAGTACTGAGACTGAGGAGTGCCTGCTCTCGATACATTATATATGGTTGAGAGAGCAGGTATGTCAGCTTATTCTCCTCTAATCGTTTGTGGTTTACTTCTTTCCAAATTCTCGCTTCTTCGAGAACGGAATTTGGAATTTGTTTTGGTTTCGTCACCGTCGCGGTAAGTCGCGAGCAGGTGCTCTAGTTACCGAGTCGCTCGCGCTTGCTTAATTGCTGACTCGACAGTACGGTGAATTTCGGTATCATGTCGCAACGACGCTCGCCGCGCGCTCGTCGCGTGCCACTTATACGCTTCGATTATT
This sequence comes from Amblyjoppa fuscipennis, assembly GCA_963575735.1. Taxonomy (NCBI): domain Eukaryota; kingdom Metazoa; phylum Arthropoda; class Insecta; order Hymenoptera; family Ichneumonidae; genus Amblyjoppa; species Amblyjoppa fuscipennis. The sequence continues at coordinate 15,994,815 of OY754488.1, read as the reverse complement.
GCGCAACTCGATTGCACGAATAATCGAGGCGTCTAGATACCCGGGGTACAACACAACGGCAAACCTGTCGCTTTTGCAAATTTGCCGGTCACACAATCGATAATTGCCGCAAATTGCAATATTGGAATAACCAGAAAACCCGACAGAACGCCTCCCACTCACCACCATATAATCGAACGAATGAATCGCAGGAAAATTCCCAGCAACGTCCTGTAAGATACACACGTCCAGAGGAAGCAAACAACCCAGCGACAAGGGTAGCTACAGCTCTACTAAATCGCACGAGTAATGTACCAGTCGTTAAGGTAATATCCGAGGACTTTCTACAACCAACGATGTTAATGATTGACACTGGATCTTCCTTGAACTTAATCAAAAGTAAGCAAATAGCACATCACGTGCAAGTCGATGCTACAGATATTGTTCAGATCAGCGGTATAACAAAGGATTACGTCAGCACACTGGGAAGAACGGAAATACGCATACTCGACTCCAGAGTCACTTTCCACCTGGTAAAGGACGATTTTCCAATCGAGGACGATGGATTGATCGGCACGGATTTCTTCCGTACGTACCACGCCGACGTATCGTACTCAGATCGATGCCTGAGATGGGGCATGAACTCTATTCCATTCATGAAACTTGAAACAATAATAGTTCCAGCCCGAACCAAGGGTCATTTCTACGTGCGAGTAGCCAATCCAGAAGTCAAGTTTGGCTATTTACCTCGCCAATTTATCTCAGAAGGAGTCTATCTCGGCGACGCACTCGTCGCAAATAATGATGGCAAAGCTCATCTATATCTCATTAACAGCACGGAAGAAGAAATTGAAGTAGCCGTGCCGGTTCTCAGCATAGAACCATACGAAGAATTCATCGATGATAATCTTCAAGAAGAAACAGATGCTATAAAAAACGAAACGGAGGCCACGCCAGCCCTACTTCACGCAGCAGCCGGGTCCAACCAGCTATTGCCTGAAGGCAACGGGACAGAGACGCCCCAAGAAAAGGACAAAATAAATGCACCGTGCGGAGAGCACGACGTGCCCACATACAAATCATACAAAGTGTCGGAATTATATGCAATTCCAGACGAAAATGATGCAAGCTCACAAGAAGCACAAAATGAATCCCGCAACGCGGACGAATTAATTGAAGGCAAAGTAAAAACGGCAAGCGCCGTACAAAAAGACGATAGAGTCTGAAAAATTAAGAGCCTACTACGCCTGGATCACCTGAATCCAGAAGAACAAGAGAGCATACAAATGCATCTCGAAGAATTTCACGACAGGTATTATTTACCTGGAGAAAAATTAATGTCCACAAATGTCCTACAGCATCGCATAATTACGACGGATGAAATTCCAATTAATTTTCGGCAGTACAGATACCCGCCGACTCTAAAAGAAGAAATAAATCGTCAAACAAGCAGTTAAGCAATCTCAAGAGGTTGCATCGGGATCCCGTAACAAGGAAAAACCCGAGGAACAAATGACAGACGATGCACCCGTGGCATCGCGGTTACGTAGTCGAGAGAAAAAACAAGTTTCGAGTATGACTCAGGAAAAACCGATCGCCAGAGCGACTCGACGAAAAGCCAAACGGCAAGAATCACCGGTCCTACCTGGAGTAGAAGGTGAACCCCTTATGCCAAGAGATACGCGAAATCAAGTCTCAACCTTCGCGAATTTCGACGAGGACGAAACTTTTAGCATATCCGGAGAATCGGAAGAATATATATTCGACCGATCAGACGCGGATTCAATCGATAATTATCAGCAACACGAAGCTGTAGAGAGGCCAACAGGAACCAGGAGCAGCCTCCAAATAACAAACAACGAACAATTGTTTATGCGAGAGGATAATTATCTGTATTTTCTCTTAGAAACTGGGGAGCCATGTGATGAAGGCTCCAAAATGCTATCCGATCGACGCGCCGTACCGAAGTTTCGCGGTCTCAAACTCGGTAGCGTTAGCATGATCAAACATAATTCAAAACACCACATCGCTATGGTCATGAAAGGGAAAAATGGAGCACTTGTCGACCGTAACACTCTTCATTTAATGCAAAAAGAGTTAAAAAAGACTCTCGTAGGACTCAATTTGCGCTCAATTAGCGTAGCAAAGACGAAGGAGATCAATGGGATACCGTGGGAACACGTATTCGCAACATTAAAAAAGGCATTTATGGGTATATCAACAAAATTAATAGTCTGTCTGGGGATAATAAAATATCCAGCACCCGAGGAGCGAAAAGAAATCATGGGCGAGGCACACGCCTCGGCACTAGGTGGACACAAGGGTGTAACGAAAACCTACAACCGAATTCGCCAACGGTATTACTGGGAAAATATGAAGGAGGATATCCGAGAGTATATCAAACACTGCCTCCCTTGCCATTTAAAAAAATTGGTGCGTGTAAAAACTCGGCAGCCTATGATCATCACGGACACACCAGATTCAGCGTTCGACAAGATCTCGATGGACATAGTGGGACCCCTGCCGCGCACAGAAAAAGGCAACGAATATATCCTCACCATGCAGGATCTTCTCACGAAGTATTCACTCGCAGTAGCACTCCCTAGAGCCACTTCAGCCAACATCGCTGACGCTCTCATTAAGCATTGCATATGTATCTTCGGAGCTCCCAAAATTATCCTCACAGATCAAGGAGCAAACTTTTTAAGTTCACTAATGAAAAGCGTTGCCAAGAAATTTAAAATCAAGCAATGCCGCACCACAGCATTTCACCCGCAGTCTAATGGATCACTGGAGAGATCTCACCACTCTCTAGTAGAATACTTGAAGCAATATGTGAGTAGTGATGAGGAATGGGATGAGTGGCTAGAGCTCGCCACCTTTTCCTATAACACAAGTGTACACGAGGGTACAAAACATATGCCCTTTGAACTCGTGTTTGGAAGACTCGCGCGCCAGCCGTCCTACGAAGCACCAGCCAGTGACGAAGAGGGACGAACATATGCTGACTATCTCGTCGAGCTAGCGACCAAGCTCCACGACATACAAGGGATAGCTAAGGAGCACTTAGTAGCTTCCAAAGAACGGTCAAAAAAATATTACGACCGCAAAGTGCACGCACACGACTTCCATCTGGGCGACTGTGTATACTTGCAACGAGGAAAAAAGCTAGGAAAGTTCGGAGACCATTACACTGGTCCTCACGAAGTAAAAGAAGTTATGAGAGATGGAAATATAAAAATTAAAATCGGTCGAGAAACTCGGGTTGTGCACCCAAATCGACTACGCTATTCTCACATAAACCCAGAGAACAGTAGCGACGAGGATTAAAACAAATATATACAGACATATATATATATATATTGTGACGTGATTTTTTGGAATCACCGTCACAAAATAAAGAAAAAGGCACCCAGTGACCTTTTGCGGAAATACCGTTTTTCTGGGGTATAGACCTCGTCGCTGCCCCTCTCGCTAATCGCGATATCGTTCGGTCGGTCCTTGGAGTTAAGATTCAGTTAAAGTCGGGATGTCGAATCTATTCGGTGGAGGGAATCTCGACGTACTGAGAACCCGAATAGAGGAGAACCCGACGGGATTTCGTCGCGAACACGCCAAAGTCCGGTGCAAACCCGGCACTCTGTTTGGGTGATAATCCAGGGCATTCGAGAACAGGCGGAGGTGCGGTTTGATCCAGGCAAGGACGGAACACCTTGTGCTGCGTTTAGTTGAGTAGAGAGCCTTGTTTTCATGCCCCGGATTGAGAGTAGCGATCGCGGAAAATCTCAAGCTACCGCGTTACAGTTTCGGTTCCCGTTCGAAAGGCGCTCCAAAATGGGTTGAGAGGGCAGCAGTTATCGATCAAGGATCTCGCAACAATGATAATAATCCACCACAGGTGTTATCGTAGACAAATCAGTCTACCGCGAGTCGTCCTCGAGGCCGCTCGGACTTCGCTCGCGCTCCCGTGTGTTTACGGTTTTTCGGGTATTGTCTCGCGCTCGCGATGCGGGTCTCGCTCGCGCTGTCGTAGGCTCCGGCTATTGCTCTCGCTTCGGTTCGTGCGTCTCGCTCGCGCTACCTGTCACCGCGCGTTCGCGGTTCGACTCGAGTGCCGTTTCGGGCGAGTCCTCTACCGACTCCCTGTGTTCAGGATGCGTTTCGGTTAACGCTCTTGAGGTGCAGTTAGTGTGGTTAAGTTCCGGGGCATCGCAGGATGCGGATCTCGCCCCATATCATTGGACCTATCCCTGCTGTTCGGTGAGTTTATCGCTTGTATAGATTTTCGACCGCGTATGGGATTCGTTCTCGCTCTCGTTACGCTCGCTCGATCCTTCGGTCAGCTGAGCTCTCCCGATGCACGTGTGTGCGAGCTCCCGTGGCTTATAGCCGACAAACTTAGTCGTTTTCGTTCCGGGAAATATTGAGTTCCCGTTCGCATTGTTTCCGCGTTACTTTATTGGCAAAAGGACCGCAACCCTTCTACCATACCCAACACCCTGAGCGACCGTGCATTTCCGCACCCGTCCGCTCTCGCGGGTGGATCGGCGCTAGCTCGTATTCTTCGTTCGTTTTGTCCCTGCGGAGGTCAGGTCGTTCCACCGACCTCCAGTTCAGTCCGGTTTCCTGGTTTCCGGCGAAACAAAAATTAGGCTGGTGGAGTGAGTCGTTCCGCTCACTCCCAGGTCAGTCCGGTTGTTAACACCGGCGAAACAAAATTAAGTGGCGCCCACCGGGACGCCGATGCATTCGCGAGGGTGGACGGCCGAAGGTGACGTTTTTTTGGTTCTCGATTTCGCGTTTCGCTCCCGTTTGGTTTGAGCTTTATTTTCGATTGTCGGTTTTGTTGTTGTTCGGGATTTCCGTGGAGATACCGGAAAACACGTCACAAATGGCGCCCAACGTGGGGCCACGCCAATAAAGTAACAGTTCTCGCCTTCCTTTTTTGTTATTCTTTTTTAGTTTTGCTCCCGATGAAATTTTTTTCCATTATTATTATTTTTTTCTTCTTCGCTCTCGCCTTAATGTTTTCCCGCCGTGGATATACGCTTACGCGAACCCACGCGCTCCCGAGTAAAACGACGGGAGATATTTTTAATTATTAGAAAAAAAAAGGAAAAAGAATTAGTCTCGTTTTGTTAAAAATCTTTTTTCTTTTTTCCTTTTTTTTCCTTCTCGTCGCTTCGGTTTCGGCTCCCTGGAAAAGGAAAAAAAAACATTTTTCCGGGGAGGCCTCGGACGTTCCCGCTAGGCCTAGAGGGCCGGTTTTCGAAGATCTTCGCCAAATTTCGGCCTTCCCGAAATTGGCGGGTCTTCCCACCTGGACGCTCGCGCGCCGCGCGCGCGGGGGGGGGGGGGGGGTAGGGGAAGGTGCCGCTAGCCGAGCTTCGGCTCTTATCGCGAGGATCTTCGAATTCGCGCAAACAATTTTTTTTGGGACTTCGGGCCATCCCTTCCAGCGCCCTTTTCGCTCTCGCTTACCGAACTCGGCCATTTCACGATCATATCAGCGTGAATAATTGCCGTGAACGGACATCGTGCTCCCGACATTACTTCCGATTTTTCTCTCTGGACTTGGAATATTCCCGCAAGCTCTAGTGAGTACCGTTAGACATTTTTCGTGTGGACTAATATACGATCGCCCATCGTTTTCGCCGAAAACTCGCTCACGCGTTCCGAATTCGAATTAATTTTCGGAGTTCGGAATTATTTCCGATTTTCGAACGCGAATTAATTTTCGCCGTTCGAATTACTTGTTCTCGATTTTCGAACGCGAATTAATTTTCGCCGTTCGAATTGATTGTTCCCGATTTTCGAACGTGGATTAATTTTCGCCGTTCGGAATTATTTCCGATTTTCGAACGCGAATTAATTTTCGCCGTTCGAATTACTTGTTCTCGATTTTCGAACGCGAATTAATTTTCGCCGTTCGAATTGATTGTTCCCGATTTTCGAACGTGGATTAATTTTCGCCGTTCGGAATTATTTCCGATTTTCGAACGCGAATTAATTTTCGCCGTTCGAATTACTTCTTCTCGATTTCCGAACGCGAGTTGCCTTTCGCCGTTCGAATTAATTTTCACCCCGAACGCGAATCAATCTTCGCTATTCGGGATTGTTCCCGATTTTCAAACGTGGATTAGTTTTCGCCGTTCGGAATTGTTTCCGATTTTCGAACGCGAATTAATTCTCGCCGTTTGAACGAACTTGTTCCCGATTTTCGAACGCGAGCAAATTTTCGCCGTTCGAACTACTTGCTCTCGATTTCCGAACGCGGATTAATTTCCGCCGCTCGAGTTAAAATTCATTCCGCACGCGTATTAATTCTCGCTGTTCGGAATTGGTCTCGATCTTCGAACGCGAATTACTTTTCGCCGTTCGAATTAATTTTTCATTCCGAACGCGAATCCACCTTCGCCATTCGGGATTGTTCCCGATTTTCGAACGTGAATTGATTCTCGCCGCTCGAATTGTTCCTGCTTCCCCACGCGGATTCGTTTATTTTTTTTTGGGGCGCGGAGCAGTTTTCGCCGCTTGGATTGGTTCCCGTTTTCAGACGCGAGTTAATTTTCGCCGTTCGGAAGATTTTCGCCCCGAACGGGAATTCCTTCTCGCTGTTCGGAATTCCCCGAACGCGAATTGATTCCGCCGGTCGAGTTGGTCCTCTGAACGCAAAATTAAAATTCGCCGATCGGATTCTTCCTTGCTCCCGAGTGCGAAATAGGTTGCGACGTTCGAACCAGTTCTCGTTTTTTTCCCTCCGCCCTTCCCTCACCCGGATCAATCCCCGGGTTTCGAGGAAAGCCGCTCCCGCTTTCGAACCAAAATTCATTTTTGAGGTTCGAATTAACTTTCGTTCTCGCTTTCAAGCCCGAAACAATTTTCGAGGCTCGGATTAATCGCGCTCTCGCTCGCGACCTCGAAGTAGTTTTCGAGGGCCGACTCGAATCCCGGTCCAGTGGGTTTCGAGCGCGGCTAACCCCGCTCGACCCAGCTGAGTTCCCGAAAGGATCGTTGAGTGGACTTATCGTCACGGCGATTCGGCTACCGTCTCCCGATAGGCCGTTGAGTGAAACTGCTTTCGCTCCGACCACCGGGGGTACTCGTACTGGATCCCTCGCGACTCCCCCACAGAGGTTGAGTCAAGCGATCTTGTCGGGATACGACGGATTCCCGACTCGCTGAAAAGGAGGTCGATCTCGGTCCCAAACCCGATCCACGGTCAGGCGATCTTGCCGGGATACGACGGATTCCCGGCTCGCCGAAAGGAAATATTAGTTTCGAGCGGGCACCGAACCCAAGGGTGTTCCGATCGGGGCTTCGGCGATTAGGCGGTCGTGCAGGGATACGCCGGATTCCCTGCTCGCCTAGGGAAACGGGATTCCCCGATTCCCCGGTTCAGTATACGGGTCGACAGCGGAGCATTTGCTGACCGCAGTCAGACCGGATCCCGACGTGAAGCGTGAGGGACACGTGAGTGTCCCACCGCTGGCTACGGTCTTGAGGACGCCTGTTCCGGATAACGCCCGTTGGAACATCGTCCCGCCTTGCGCCGACGTCCAAGGCGGACCTATAGCCGATCTCGAAAAGGCTCTCGATTGGCAGAAAACTCCGAGACCGCGCCCGTCGCTGATCTCGGAACAGTTCTCGTGGGTAACGTTCCGTTCCCGTATTAATACCCGATCTCGAGGGCCGACCCCGTTCGGCGGATAACGCTAGGCCCGAACTACCGCCCGACTTCGGAACCCGACTTCGGCCCGATGGCGGAAGGTGGAGAGGAACTCCCGGATCCGTCGGTGGTGCCGAAGGAGGACGATAGTTCGTCTGATACCCCCAGGGAGAGTGACGGAGGGCGAGTCAGGTCCCCAGACTCGCGAAACAGGCGGCGGCCCACACGATACCGGGGTGACCCAAGGAGGGACCCGAGGGACGAGGTGCGGAGGCGCCACGCCCAGGTGTGGGAGCTCCCACCCCCACCCGAAAATCAGGGTCACACCACCGCCACCGTACCCGAGGGGCAACCCCCGGCCGCATCGGCCAGCCTGGGAGACCCCTTGGGGGGAACCGGGGCCACTCGGCGACGCCCGAGGACTCCACCGTTGGAGTCCGTGGCGACAGGCAACCCCGGGGACCCACCGCGCGGCACCGGGGCCTCCCGGCGTCGCCTGACGGTGCAACCCGAAGATCTCGAGGGCTCGGACAGGAGCCAATTCGTGCCTCGACGCTCCCGATTTTTGTCACCCCATCGCGCCCTTCAGGAGGTTCGCCGATGGGAGGCATCGTTCTCGGGCAACAAAGGGGAGGATGTCGAGGACTTCCTCTCCCTTATCGAAGAAGGCCGCGATCTTGTCCCGATCCCGGACGCCGACCTTCTGAAGACGCTCACGTTTTGCCTAACCGGAGCCGCCCGGGTGTGGTACCGGGAGGCTCGCTTCAGGCTACCGGACTGGCCGACAGCAAAGGCCTCGTTCCGCGAACGGTTCTCGGATCCCGATTACCAGATCGCGTTACGAGAGGAGATCTCGTTACGGACTCAAGGGGATGACGAGTCGGTTCTCGTATATCTGGGATGCATGAACGGCCTGTTCGCTCGACTGAGTCCGCCCTGGACGGAGCAAGAACGGGTCCGCTACGCATACCGGAACATGCTACCGCCGTTTAAGGTCATGATCTCGTATCATGACCGGCTCACGATGAGGGACCTGGAGCGGGAGGCTGGTCGCCGGGAGCAGGTGGTACGGGGTTTGAGCACCCGCCAGCCGCCTCCGAGACCGGAAGTCTCCCTCTGCCCTGGGTTCGCGTACCGCGACCCTCGCCGTACCGCGCCCCAGTTCCCTCGGCGCTCGCACGCCCACGCGCTGCAGGAACAGGATCCCGTGCAGGAGGGTGAGCTCTCCCCAAGTGGGATAGACAAGCTCCCCGACCTGATGAACGCGCTGATGCCGCGACGTCCATCGGTTACCGGGGGGAAGCCGGCAGGCGCCCCCGCATCTCGAGGCGCTGGAGGGAACCCTCCGCGCCCAGGCCCCTCACGGTCGAAGGCTCCGCGAGGAGAGGCCCCCGGAGGGGCACCGCCCCCTCAAGGGCCCGGAGCTCCCCAAACCCCAGCCGTTCCCGTTGTACCCCAGGGGAGGCACTGCTGGAACTGTGATCAGCCCGGCCACCGCCACCGAGAGTGCAAGGCGTCCAGGCGGCTTTTCTGCTACCGGTGTGGACTCTCGAGGGTGACGTCCACCCGCTGCACCTCGTGCAATCGGGGAAACGGGCAGTGAGGCGCGTGCGCGACCCGCCCGCGCCTCAAAGTGAAGGAAGCCTCGCCCCAAGGGATAACTTCCCGACACGATCCCGCTTACCGAAGCCCTGTCGACATGCTACCGCTCGCAAGAAGAGACCGAGGCAGCTACCGAACCTCGACCCAGATCCCGGGTCGGCGGGACCGGAAGGGGAAACCCGGTTCGACGACATCATCATCAACGCCACCGGGCAGAGGGGCGTTGTCGCGTTCCAAGTCGAGGTAGGACTCTACGGGCGGACCGTAAAAGCTCTCGTGGACTCTGGCGCGACTAGAACGTTCATCGGCTCGAGGATCATAGAGTTCCTCGCCGATCGGGGGGTACCGACGAAACGAATACCCCCACGGTCAGTGCTGGTCGCGAATAGCCAGGTGGAGACGGTAAGGACGGCGTCGGAAATACCGACCATCCTGCGTGGCCGCCGGACGACGGCTCTCGCCCTGCACCTACCCTCGCTCTCGGAAGATCTAATCCTCGGACTTGATTACTTACGCTCCGCGAGAATGGTGGTCGATTTCTTCGACGAATCGTGGACCTTCCGGGATGCTCCGGAGGATCGATTCACCTTCGTTCCCGAGGTGGAAGGCCCGCGCATCGCGATGTGCTGCGGCCTTCGGGCCCCCGATACCGACGAGGCCACGCGCTTGCGCGAGTTCCTCGACGCTCACGTACCAGACATCCCGGCCGACGAGGCCGTCACCTCTCTCGTGGCACACCACATCGATGTAGGTGACAGCGCCCCGGTCAAGCAGAAGCCATATCCCGTTACTCCGGCCATCCGCGACATTATGTGGGCGGAGGTCGACCGGATGTTGGCTACCGATGTTATCGAGCCCTCCAGCAGTGACTGAGCGAGTCCCGTGGTCATGGTTAAAAAACCAAACGGCAAGTACCGTTTCTGTATTGACTACAGGAAGGTCAACGCCGTCACGAAGAAGGATGCTTACCCCATCCCGAACATGACCGGCATTCTCGATGAGTTGCGACAGGCCAACTACATTTCGACGTTGGACTTAAGCCAAGCCTATTGGCAAGTCCCGATGGACCCCGCTTCGCGTGAGATAACCGCTTTTGTGGTACCGGGCAAAGGCCTCTTCCACTTCAAGCGGATGCCGTACGGCCTCACGAACGCTCCCGCCACGTTCCAGCGTATGCTGGACCGACTTCTCGGTGCGGAATTATATCCGCACGTTTTCGTCTACTTAGACGACATCATTATCGTCACTCGAACCTTCGAGGAACACCTGGTGTGGCTTCGAAAGGTCCTCGAGAAGATCTCGGTCGCCGGACTCGCGATAAACCGCGAGAAAAGCGAGTTTTGCCGCTCAGAGGTCCAGTACCTCGGGTTCCTAGTGAACAGCGAGGGTCTCAAGATTGACCCCGCCAAGGTGGCTCCGGTTCTCGATTTCCCGATCCCGCAAAACATCCGACAGCTCCGCCGCTTCCTCGGTATGGCGTCGTGGTACCGACGCTTCATACCGGAGTTCGCCACAATCGCGGAACCTCTGACGCGGCTCACGAAGAAGGATCACGCCTGGGAATGGAGCCCCGGGCAGCAGCGAGCCCTCGACGAACTGAAGCTGAGGCTAACGAGTTCCCCTACGCTCGCCTGCCCGGAGTTCTCGCTACCGTTCACGCTACAAACCGACGCCAGCGGGGTCGGCCTGGGGGCCGTCCTGACGCAGGTGATCGAGGGTCACGAGAGAGTCATCGCCTACGCGAGCCGCGCTCTGACCGCCCCCGAGAGGAAGTACTCGGTGACGGAGCAAGAGTGCCTGGCGGTGCTCTGGGCAATACGGAAGTTCCGTTGCTATCTCGAGGGGTATTCCTTCACCGTGGTGACCGACCACAGTAGCCTGCGCTGGCTACACAACCTGAAGAACCCCACTGGTCGACTAGCCCGATGGGCGTTGGAACTGTTGGAGTACGACTTTGACATTGTCCACCGCAAGGGCGCGTTGCACCATGTTCCCGATGCGCTCTCGAGAATTCCTGAGGGTCAAGTCGAGGCCGCCATGTGCGCCCGAGATACCCAGGATCAATGGTACCGACGGCGATTCCGCGACGTCTCGCGAGTACCTGACAAGTTCCCGGATTGGAAGATAGTCGACGACCGGCTGTATTTCCATCGCCCCTCCGATCTCGCAGAGCTGGACTTCGAGGATCTCGATGCTTGGAAGCTGGTGCTACCTCGTGAGGTACGACACGCCGCTCTCCAAGAATGCCACGCGCTCCCGCAGGCCGGTCACCTGGGCGTCGAAAAGACGTACCGACGCCTGGCCACAACGTACTATTGGCCTGGCATGTTCAAGGATGTTGTGGCTCACGTTCGGCAGTGTGAGACCTGCCAGCGCTGTAAGGTGGAGCAGCAAGCTCCCGCGGGCCTTATGGGTCAGCGGGTGGTCGACGGGCCTTGGACGACGATCGCTGCTGACATCATGGGGCCGTTCACGCCGGCCTCCACAGGGCACACGTACATCCTCGTGATCCAGGATTTGTACACGAAATGGATCGAGGTCTGCCCTCTACGAAAGGCTAATGGGAGATCCATCTCAAAGGCTCACGACGACCTAATCGTTGCTCGCTGGGGCGCACCCCGATTCATGCTCACGGACAATGGTACCGAGTTCGTGAACCGGGACATTCGTCAGCTCACCGAGCGGGTGGGGATACGGCACCAGACGACGCCGCCGTACCACCCGCAGGCCAACCCTACCGAGCGCGTGAATCGGGTCGTAAAGACCATGATCCGCGCGTTTCTCGAAGGAAATCACCGTGAGTGGGATCACCACCTACACGAATTCCGGTTCGCGTACAACACGGCGTTCCATAGTTCGCTTCAAGCCACCCCGGCGTTCGCGAACTTTGGCCGCGAACCACCTTCCGCTACCTCGTTACGACGAGGGATGGAAGGGGATCTCGAAGTTGTCCCGCGTCCTCCAGAGGAGTGGGTGAGGCGGATGGCTCGCTTGGACACCCTGAGGGCGGCGTTCGCACACGCCCTCGACGAAGCCTTCCGGAGGCAGGCGGAACAGTACAACCGCCGTCTCCGTTTACGAGTTTACAGTTTACGAGTTATCCGATCTCGATGGGCGATCGATAGGGAAAATTTCTGTCAAGGACTTAAAACCATATCGACCACCGGAGATACCGGCCTAACCAGATTTTGAGTTACAGGTTTCGCCATGAGTACCGACAACGCCGACGACACCACCCCCGGGCGCGAGGACGACGAGGTGATGATCGTGTCCGAAGGGTCAGAGGTCGAGTGGTTCGACGAAATGCTGAAGGCGACCATGGGGGTGGAGGACCGAAAGGATTTCTTCCTCCCACCTCCGGCTACCGATCTCATCCGCGCCTGCGCTGCCACGCTCGCCGACCCCGACACCACCGATACGGAGTCGGCCGAGGCGCTGGTAAGGACCATCGGGGAGATGGTCGTAGAACCAGGCGAGCGAGGTTCCCGACCCCCTAACCCGGTCGAGGCCGACCCAGGTCGGCTCAACGGGTACGGGGAGGCTCCGGCCCCCAGGAGCGTGCCGCTAGCTGCGCCGCCTGCAGCGGACCCCCTGGCGAGGACGTTCGGGGAGTCAGTCGGCCGTCCGGCCGGCTTGTCCCCCCGATCGCCGAGCCCGGTCCGCGTAGACGAGCAGCTGCCCGGCTGCTCTGCCTGGGAGGTACCGAGGCTGGCCCCGGCGGAAACCGTGGCGGCTCGAGGTGGACCCCCGAGGGACCCTCGCCGTAAGAGAGGCCCACGCCGTTCCCGCAACCGCCGGCGACGTCAGAGGACGGATACCGAAGGGACGTCGTCCTCATCGGCGGCGCCCCGTCGCGCGGCGGACTTCCGTCCGGCGACGCTCGCGCCGCCGGGGACCTCGCCGACGACCCAGCCGCGGAAGGCACCGTCGCCGCAACCACGCCCGACAGCGCGAGCGCCGGTCGCGGCCCCGTCGGCGGCGCGGACGCCGACGACGGCCCCTCCTGCGGTGCGTCCGCCGGTGCCACGTCGACGGCGACCCCGACCGGCGGGACCTGCGCTGCCGGCGGCCCCGCTAGACGCGCTGCCGCGGAGGCCACAACATCGAGCCGCGGTTGCGGGGTCCGCCCCACCGAGGGACAACCGGAGCACGGGCGGCCCCATCCGCCCTCTGCCTCGGTCGATGACCCGAGTCTGCTGGGGCTGTGGAGGCGAGGGACACCGCTACTCGCAGTGCCCGCTCGGACCGCCGACCAGAACTTTCTGCCGGCGCTGCGGACGCAAGGGTAAGACCTTGCGGACGTGCCCCGCTTGCGGAGAGGGCTGGCGACGGGAGGGACCCTACGTCTCGCGGGCGGGTCGCAACGTCCCCTGGGACGTGCTGAGGGCCGCTCGATCGTCCCGGCGCAGGCCGCGGCGATCCAGCCGCCCGGAGGACGCCCCTCCCAGGGCTCCAGCTGCGACATCGGATCCCGAGCCCCCACAGAACCGACCGGCGACCGACGGTGGCCGGAAGGACAAGGGCGGGCGCCGTAAGCCCTAAAGGAGGCCCCGGGACGCTCCCGTACGCGGCGTCAGCCGTAACTCTCGCCTTGCAGACCCCCGGGTCTCGGCACCCGGCCACGAGTTGGGAGAGTGTGTTCCCGTATACGGCTTCGGCCGTAGCCCTCGCCTTGTAGACCTCCGGGTCTCGGCCCAACTCGGTTACGAGTTGGAAGGGGCCAGCTCCCGCACATGGCTTCGGCCACAGCCCTCGCCTTGTAGACCTCCGGGTCTCGGCCCAACTCGGTTACGAGTTGGAAGGGCAAGCTCCCGCACATGGCTCCGGCCATAGCTCTCGCCAATGGAGATCCATCCCGGATCTCGGATCTCGTTTATTGGACCCGGAGTCCAAGCTCTCGCACCTGGCCGGATGGCCGAAGCTCCCGTGGAAAAACAGGACGGCGGACGAAGGAACCCGCCGATGGAAGCAACGCTGCAGGAAGGGTAACGTAGACACTCACTTGGTTACGTGTGATCGTCCGTTTTTCTGTACAGCGTGACTTTCTCGAATCGCGATTGAGCCGTTGCCTCTCGTGACGATCTCGTCTTACTCACAAATTCGTGAAAATGCGCTCCCGACTGGTAACGGTGAGTAAGAGGTTACTGCTACCGATTTACGGGCAGTAATTGTGTTAACGGTTCTCGCGCTGAGGTGTAAATCCTCGCGCGATGCCCGCGGGTGATAGGCGATGGCACTTACGAGTCCTCGTGATAACCCGTGGAAGAAACCAACGGCTACCGATGCGTACTACGCATATTTCGATCCCGCATAGTTCCCGTAACCTCTGTAGGTTCAGACTCAGGGAAGAAAATCCCAGAGTTCCCGGAACCTTCAGATGGGCTACCGTTTCGAACCCCAGTTCGAAACCACCCCCAAGGGGTGAGGAGTTGTGACGTGATTTTTTGGAATCACCGTCACAAAATAAAGAAAAAGGCACCCAGTGACCTTTTGCGGAAATACCGTTTTTCTGGGGTATAGACCTCGTCGCTGCCCCTCTCGCTAATCGCGATATCGTTCGGTCGGTCCTTGGAGTTAAGATTCAGTTAAAGTCGGGATGTCGAATCTATTCGGTGGAGGGAATCTCGACGTACTGAGAACCCGAATAGAGGAGAACCCGACGGGATTTCGTCGCGAACACGCCAAAGTCCGGTGCAAACCCGGCACTCTGTTTGGGTGATAATCCAGGGCATTCGAGAACAGGCGGAGGTGCGGTTTGATCCAGGCAAGGACGGAACACCTTGTGCTGCGTTTAGTTGAGTAGAGAGCCTTGTTTTCATGCCCCGGATTGAGAGTAGCGATCGCGGAAAATCTCAAGCTACCGCGTTACAGTTTTGGTTCCCGTTCGAAAGGCGCTCCAAAATGGGTTGAGAGGGCAGCAGTTATCGATCAAGGATCTCGCAACAATGATAATAATCCACCACAGGTGTTATCGTAGACAAATCAGTCTACCGCGAGTCGTCCTCGAGGCCGCTCGGACTTCGCTCGCGCTCCCGTGTGTTTACGGTTTTTCGGGTATTGTCTCGCGCTCGCGATGCGGGTCTCGCTCGCGCTGTCGTAGGCTCCGGCTATCGCTCTCGCTTCGGTTCGTGCGTCTCGCTCGCGCTACCTGTCACCGCGCGTTCGCGGTTCGACTCGAGTGCCGTTTCGGGCGAGTCCTCTACCGACTCCCTGTGTTCAGGATGCGTTTCGGTTAACGCTCTTGAGGTGCAGTTAGTGTGGTTAAGTTCCGGGGCATCGCAGGATGCGGATCTCGCCCCATATCATTGGACCTATCCCTGCTGTTCGGTGAGTTTATCGCTTGTATAGATTTTCGACCGCGTATGGGATTCGTTCTCGCTCTCGTTACGCTCGCTCGATCCTTCGGTCAGCTGAGCTCTCCCGATGCACGTGTGTGCGAGCTCCCGTGGCTTATAGCCGACAAACTTAGTCGTTTTCGTTCCGGGAAATATTGAGTTCCCGTTCGCATTGTTTCCGCGTTACTTTATTGGCAAAAGGACCGCGACCCTTCTACCGTACCCAACACCCTGAGCGACCGTGCATTTCCGCACCCGTCCGCTCTCGCGGGTGGATCGGCGCTAGCTCGTATTCTTCGTTCGTTTTGTCCCTGCGGAGGTCGGGTCGTTCCACCGACCTCCAGTTCAGTCCGGTTTCCTGGTTTCCGGCGAAACAAAAATTAGGCTGGTGGAGTGAGTCGTTCCGCTCACTCCCAGGTCAGTCCGGTTGTTAACACCGGCGAAACAAAATTAACTGGCGCCCACCGGGACGCCGATGCATTCGCGAGGGTGGACGGCCGAAGGTGACGTTTTTTTGGTTCTCGATTTCGCATTTCGCTCCCGTTTGGTTTGAGCTTTATTTTCGATTGTCGGTTTTGTTGTTGTTCGGGATTTCCGTGGAGATACCGGAAAACACGTCACAATATATATAAAAAAAAATTTCTAAAAATATAAAAAATATATATAAAAAAAGGATTATTACATTGGAAAAAATATATACACATAAATTAAAAGAGAAATTATATATACAAAGTTACATGTACAAGGAAATTCAGAGGTAAATAACTTTCCTATAGTTCAACCATGGAGGACAGTCCCGCTGGTAAGGACGTTTTTGTCATCGACATAGAAGGATTCCGCAATGATGACGGCAGCCTCCTCCCAAAGGAAATCGCTATAGTCTCGCTCTTTGACGAAAGCTCGGATCATTGGATCTTGGACGCTCCGTTCCACCTGCATAGTTTGAGAAGAAGGACCCAGGAAAGAAACGAGTAGTTCGGGACGCAGAGACATGGGCTAAAATGGGACGCCGGAGATGTCCCATACTCTTGGTTGTTCGAGCGACTGAAACGCGTCACCAAGAACGCTAGGACGATCTACGTCCATGGAGAGCGTATCGCAACATTCCTGCAGGATTTTTTAACCTGCAGAGTAGTTAATCTGGAAACGATCGCTCCACCAATCGAGGAACTACCGGGACGTCAAGAATACTGCGTTTTCCATGGAGTAACAATAAACAAGGGGCGCGCTTGTGCCTTTAACATCGCTATGACAGTAAAACAATATGTTCTAAAACTATTGGAGTCAGACGCTCCAGAGTCGACTTCACCAGACGCAACCCAAGAAGGGTCCGCTCACGGTGAAGATACGGATGCTCCACCCCCGAGTGAGCCTGAGGCAAAAACGGACGAGCAACATGAAGACCCAAAAGATGAACCAACACCCCCCGCCGATACTGGGATCTTTAAGGCATTGAAGAAAAGGAAAATCAAGGATAGTAAAATCTCAGGAGCAATAATAGCCCTGTTGACTCTCGCCATGGTAAATCAAACGGAAGCCGTAATTGGATACGATTGCGGGTCCAGTCGACTGAATATTACCACCCTATCATTACTGGATGTTGAAGCCTGTGACATACCAAAGATCGAGCCAAACGTCAGCAAAACGTTCGTGCAATTGCTACAAATTAGAGAATTTACAAAAACTCGAGTCATGCAGTGTAAGGTTTTGATCAAACGCACGATATATCACTGTGGCATGAGTTCACACAACTCAGTAGTCGCACAAGGAGCCATGGAATACATCAATGATATCGAACATCACGCCTGTAAAAGGGTACATCAGACCGGGATACTCAGACTCACGCCTTACTCACTGTTCGTCGCGATAAAGCAGAACAGAACAAACATACGCAGCACAACGCTAGCCGGAGAAATCAAGCAAGACGGCTCATGCGTAGGGGCCCAGTATTCAGACCCCTACGGTACATGGGATAATGTCATAGTGCAAGCTGTAGTCTATGTGACACTGCAAGAATACTACGCCACCGTCAATCTTAATACGAATCAGTTAAATCTTCGTTCAGGGATAACGTGCAGTGTATCCGAATCCGAATGTATTGATTTGGATGGGGAATATACATTCTGGAACACTCTCCCTGAAGACAATTGCAACTATAATAAGTACGATGTGCTATACGAAGGATTTGCCAAGAAGCTAACAGACACACAAGGCGTTCACCCTCTCACTGTATATACAGTAAACCAGGGTGACATAACATTTGCATTGACAAAAAAACGGGAACTAATGGTATGTGGGTCACCGGTCTATCGCACCGAACACCCGAAACTTCTCATTTTCGAAACGCACAGAGATGCGGCTGAAAATGCAAGGGGAAAAATAAGAACAGAAAACTTGGACTTGTTTACGTATGTAAATACAAAATTCGTATACCTCGAGAAACATATACGAACCAAACTACACAGACTGTACTACGACATATTGGAGCAAAACTGTAATCTCGAACGCCAAGTCCTGAAGAATACTCTCACGATGGCCACACAGGCACCCGACGAATTTGCTTTCCAACTCATGAAGGGGCCCGGACACATGGCCGTCGTCGCGGGAGAAGTCGTGCATGTCATAAAATGCATCCCCATTGAAGTTAAGGTTCGTCACACAGAACTCTGTTACCATCACCTACCAGTGTCAAGAGGGAACGAGAGTCTGTTCCTCTCACCACGCACACACATACTATTCCAAGCTGGAACACAGATATCCTGCAATCCAATGGTACCAGCAATGTACCAGCTACAGGGGTCGTGGTACAAACTAACATCCACACCGATGAGTTCGACGGCTCCGCCTCAAATAAAACCACTGACGAAACCCACATGGAAGTACTCGAACCCCGCAGAGCTAGCTACTAGCGGGATCTATACACAAACAGACCTCGATAATATGAGAGACCACATCATGTTCCCTGCAGAGAGGACGGCTATACTAAACACCCTTGCTCGGAGCCTCGCAGGACACCCCACACAGAACCAAGGGACGTCCCTCATAAATTTGTTAGATGAGGAGGCACTTGAGAGGATCTCACGGAGTACATGGGATAGAATGTGGACCACTTTCCTCACTTTCGGAACAGCCAGTGCAGGAATATTAGGGATCATCCTCATAGTTCGAGGAGTCAAGCTTATCGCCGACACCATCATACATGGATACGCACTACACTCAATTTATGGATGGTCGGTGCATATCTTCGGCGCTCTGTGGAGCTCAGTCACACATCTGCTAATGCATCTCGGTCAAAACGAAGAGAAGACCAAGCGTAAAGAGGCCGACACGGCTAAGGAATCTGATATAGAAAAAAATGAAAACCCACCGTTGACTGCAACCAGCGCTACCAACTATTTACCCCACATTGGGTACAGCCCCCAAAATCACTTTTGACGGTCCCACCGTACATTACTCCCCACCTAAATAAAATCTAGGATTTAGAAAAATATATAAGGAGAGAAAACGCCCACGCTGCATCTCATTTTCCAAAAACCTTCAGAAGTGACAACGACTCATCTAAGACTCAACAGTTCTGCTTTAGATGAAGCCACCAACAGAACCAGTAAGGGAAATCGACGGCATAATACCAATTACGGAGTACTACGACGTTTTAAACGATTGCCATTGCATCATCGGAGTATCGTACATCAGCGACGCCAACAATCAACTCGTCTGCGAAGTCTGTTTCAACGGACCGCTAAAGAGGGACCCAGAGTATCGGGCAATCATTCATCATACCATTATTCACCATCGAGGACACCTGAGACTACCTTGCCAACGCTGCGGCGAAAGACACTTCAAGATCAGGAAGGCTTACCTGTGCCTAAAGTGTATCGAGGTATATTTGGACGCTAAAAATCGCCTCGCCGCCGGCGCAATAGTGCATGTTGATCTGCACCGTCAACGACAACATTAAAAAAAAAACATACAAGGGAAAACTCACAATAACAATAACAACAATGACTGAAATACGGAACCCGCCTTTCACCATGGAATGGGCCACGGAAAATCTACAACAAATCGTGGACTTCCTAAATACCGTGAAAAGGTGTCGAGGTATGACCCAGTTAGAGCACGGGATCTTCGGAGGAGATATCGGTGAAATTTGGCGACAGCAACTCGGCATAATTGTCGAACTGGAATATCAGGGTCTCGTCAGAAATCTATTAGAGTCCAGCGATGAGATGTCGGACAGTTCGTCGATCACTTCATGTGACGAGGAGGTGGCCAACATAAACAGCCACTTGCCCAACGCAGCCAACTTGCCTCACACGCCGAGTTGTGTGCCCTGGGGTCTGATACCAGTCACCCGCAACGAGCAACGCCCAAGGACCCCGGGTTACCAAGGCATGGATGTCTGGGACGCCCGGTCAACAGCCATGCAGCAGCCGGCCACCATCGAAGATCGGGATATTTTCACGTGTCCCCAAGACTGGACACTCCTGGATAACACCCTCACGGACAGAGCCGTGAGAGCCACTCAATCTGGAGAAATGGTCACCGACTTCTTCAGGGGACTCGACAACGGCAATAATGACCCGTCTGCAATCGTCAACACGACATCATGGCTCACCACGGTCCTGGATCAAGTCGAAGATAGTGAATTCCTAGCGGAATATATAAACCCGCTGGTAAATTTTATCGATTCAGTGTAACGGTACGAAGTGAAAAGATTTTAGACCAAAGAACTATTAGAACATTAAGTGCAATAGTAAAAAAAATAACACATGATAATGTAAAACGCTTAAGTATGTACTAACATATATATATACACATATAATCACATATAATCACATATAATCACATATAATCATATATAATCAGATATAATCATATATATACAAAACATATACAAAACATATAATCACGTATATAATCATACTAGCTATATACAAACATTTATGTACTTGTGCCTTATTAACAATACACCGCAATACACATTTATCCTTGTGTTATATCACTCACACTCCCTAACACTCGTCCTAAGGAGGGAGGTGTTACATCCTACGTAACCATGTAGTATGTTTTTATGAACGCTATAGGCTCTCCCGAGCAGTACCCCCACTCACCGAAATCGTGTGTCTTGAATGAATCTAGTATGCGCCTCTACGCGCCCGAATACTACGCGTCGGAGTGAAGCTCATAGGCCCTCCCGGGCAGCAACCATTCGTGCAACGCAGCGTACGCTAGCCCCAAACTCGGAGACACATTTTCTTCTAGCCACGCGCCTACCACTTAGCGGCCTCCGTAACTAATAGGCTGCACGCGACACTTGCCGCCGCTGCATAAGCCGGAACGCTTTTATCTCGCCACTGCGCAGCTGTTAAAAGGTCAACGGCACCCTAATTCTTTTGACCAAAGCGTGCCGCCCGAGTGCATCTATGCATACTTTCTTAGTTTTTCTCTGAAATAATATTTTGGTGGTCATAACTAGTAGACTATATGTGACACTTGTCGCCTCTGTACTAGACCAAAACCTCTAGGCCCGCCGAGATCAAAGAAGCCGCGCTACCAAAATCTCCTACTAATTCTTTCAGAACAAACGCACCACCTAGACGCATTTATACTATATTTGGAAGCTGCATTAACCCCACCATGCTACACGACTAACCATAGGAAGTATAGGAAGCGAACTAGTATAAAAGCTAAGCCTTTTTCGGCTAGAGTCAGTTATTCTACCAGCCTCGTAAGCTGCAACACTTCGTTTGTACTGTACGGAGCGCGCAAAGCCCTGTTCGACGGAAGTTTCCGATAGCTCTGCGCGGCTAAGTCTCGACGCTCTCTCGGAGCAGCCCTGCGCGGCTGAGTTCAACGCTCTTGCGGAGTACGATCTAGTCAAAAGTACCGCAATTACTGTATCGACGCATCGACGTTTAATAAAGATATATTTTGTGAGTATTTAAAACAGTTCTACAACTCTTCGTATATCTCTGCATGCTCTTCACCACGTGTTACAAGACTCACAGTCTCAGGCACCCTGTCAGCGCATCGTAAATCTTAGGCAGTGGAAGGCGAGGTCTCCGTCCCCGACGTAAAGGGCCAACGCCTTGACTCGAAAGAGAGACCGCCGTTACGTTCATTCAGCGCGGACTCGTCAAGAGCTCGTCCGGACGTAACACTTCCAATACGATAAATGATCCTTGATCGATCGCGGACGTCGTTGAACCAAACTTGGGGGTGTGAGCAACAGTAGCCTCTAATTCACTAGATCGTTGTGTTGTACAAGCGATGAAGGGTGATCTGAATACTGCGGAGAGTACCAGAAGTTTATTAAGTTCTTAACAACGCCTTCAAGGACACAGTGCATTGCGTCAACTGCAGTTGCCCTCATATGTTTGTAGACGAACAATTGCAACCTCGTAGGACCTTTAACTCCACATACTGCGAAATCGACATCGCAGGCCTGCTGAGCATGGATGCGGGTTTTCTCATCTGCGCGTAAACTTAGTGGCCTGTACGGATAAACACGAACTCTTTCGTCGTGTAGATATGGTCCTTCAGCTTTGCATTTTTGGCAACCGAATCTGCCATTATCAAAGGCATATTCATATTCAAGAACAAAGCCTTCGCTGGGAGATCGCAAGTGCCGCAAATGACGATTCCTCTTACGAAGAGCGGACCTTTGGCATTTGTCATTTCTACATCAATCTCATGATACAAATTACTTAAACTCTGCTTCAGAGGTCGAAGGAATAAATTTGGGAACGGTTTTTCGTCGCCGAAACACAATGCCGCGGAGATGATATTTTCCTTCTTCGTTCTCAGTGCAAATGGCAATTCATTGATTATCAAGTACAGAGGCCAAATGTTGAACTTCGATGACTGGAATATACGTACACCGTCAACGTATCACATAAGTGATATATTTGGGGGATTGCTCAAAAAACCACCATTACGACTTAGATCTTTGTAAACCGCACCGTCATAAATGTCTTCGTAATGATCGGGATTCCGACGATCCCGAGTGTATCGATGTTGAATTGACTCCGCAAAACCTGGACGTTTGAACAGAGCCCGAATTTGTGAGATAATCGTTCCCTCAATGAAGTAGTTAATCTTAGTTTGATCAAGGTATGTCAAACAAACAAAATTTTCGGTTTCAATGCTCTGGCAGCACGATGTGCAGTAAAAATGTCGAACCAATGGCGTTGGCTTTTCCATAAAAGACTTCTTAAAAGTGTACAGCGTCGTTGGGCAGGCATTATCGGGCGGACAATGTAGGGCAACACAATTTAATATGTCCGTTAGTAAGAAGTCACTAATATTGTGCCGGAGAGATAATCTCAATTGATATTAAGCTCTCCGATTTCGTTATTGGAGCTCCTTCATACAACAAGTTATTATTTTGTGGAACCGCGTTGGGTTCTTCACTCAGTATGGATTCAACGTCAGTTCCGATATCGCTGTGGTGAGATTGAAGCTCATTACATTCGCTTCTGCCATCATCGATACTTTCTTCCTCGTATTCGACACCATTATGACTTTCAGGAGGGGTTAGTGAGTCTTCCTCCGAACTAAGGGATTGACAGAACATCGATTCACTGTACGAGTCAGATTACAATTCGCTTTGATCAGATTTCCAATCGCCTTCCTCAGCGGCATCGAGCAGTCTATGATAAGCAGTCGTCCCACATCGTTCTTCATTGTGTATGTTTAAGGTCACGGTCTTACATACAGGTCTGGAGACGACGGTGGTGGGGGAAGGGTCGCTTAACGTCCAGTTTTCGCAGCTTTAATTTTCGGCCGCATGGTGCGCATCGGAAAGGGGATGTCGAGTGCGAAAGAGACAGCCATATGTCTCTGTCTTGCTCCCAGCGCATTTTATTTGATTTGTATCCTGTTTTGCAGTGAGGTATTCCACAAGAGTTCGTCATTTTCATAAGATCAATTTGTCAATGAGATTTTTTAAATTTTTACACGCACGATTTTACACGAAACGCAAAGACAAAACTGTACGGTTTAGGTTATTCCGGCAACATCCCCCGACCACAGCGCCGCAAGGTGGTAGCGATTAGAAAAAAAAGTTTGGACACTAAGCGGCCCACTTTCGCCTATGGAAAACGGCCGTCGTTTCCAGACCTGTATGTAAGACCGTGGTTAGGGTTGAATTCAATTCGCTGTCTGTGAATTCCAGGTCGCTGTGTTGAAGATTAACACTGACTCCATCAGGCTCATTGTTTTCACTAGAAGTGTTCGCGGCACTTTGCAGTACAGTCTCTTCACGTGCGGAGTGTATATCATCGTCGTCGGATGATTTGGCATTAAACAGGCGTTTACATCTGTTTTGAGAACTCCAAGAATAGTCCGCTAACCTTTTGAATGCACGCGGCATATTTCGAACGACGGTCTTTTAAAAGTTTGGATCCTCGAATCTGGAATACGAAACGAGAAAAATGCGTTGAATGATTTTTTTAATCAGAATCAAAGCACGTCATAATGATTTTGTCCATTCGGCTCGGTGACATACTCGACGCGTTTTAACGCTGGGGAATATAGAATGAATAATATAACCAACTCTAGGCTAGTAATAATCTAGGGGGTAATAATGTAACCCCTTCTAGGCTACTTTGTCAGTGTAGACGCGTGCGCGCCGAGTTTATGGGCATGATATTCGCGATAATTCGGTGCACACGGTAACGGCAGTCCAGTACCGACGTTTGAGCTGAACGGTCACCATTTAATTTCCGCGAGTTGTTAAAATAAAAACTCTTGTACTGAAATGGATAAACGTCTAAAATTCTGTAACTTTCCACTTTTAGGCCTAGGCTTATTTGATAGGAAACTTGTGGACGTTGGGTTCGGGACGACCGAGAAATTATTTGTAGGCGGTCGATTGAAAGATAAAAATTATGATTTATTAATACTGGCAGAAAATGCGATACAAAAAAGAAAGAAATTATTCGTAGTCGAGAGAAGTCTTCGAAGCGGCGATTTATTCAAAACGAGGGAGAGACAAACGTAAACCCTCGTCCTTATGATTTTCCAATGGAAAACAAAACAACTTTAAATTATCCCGCGTAGAAAAAAGTCGTATGGGAAAGGGTATTAAATTGAGTATGGGTTGAATATGGGGAATCGTATGGGAACGAATATGGGTGAAGCATAATCTGACTATGGGCTTTGTTGAGTTCCCACATTTATCCCATAGACTTTTCCAGACTCTTTCCCAGTCACCGGATGCAGCCTCGCAAATTTTCGGTCTATCTATCCCATACTCTTTTCCAGACTCTTCCCACCAAGCGCGTTAATAGAAATTTTTTTGAAGGTTGTACGCGATGGTTGGGAAAGAGTCTGGAAAAGAGAATGGGATTAATTACACAAAAAATTTTGGGCCTATACGCGATGACTGGAAAAGAGTCTGGGAAAGTGTGTGGGGTTGAATGCATTAAAATGTTCGAGGTCGTACCCGATAGCTGGCAAAGAGTCTGGAACAGTGTATGGAATGAATGTGGGAACTAAACAAAGCCCATAGTCAGATTATACTTCACTCATATTCGTTCCCATACGATTCCCGATATTCAACCCATACTCAATTTAATTCCCTTTCCCATACGACTTTTTTATACGCGGGTAATTTGACTTTTTAACCTCGACTCGTTACCCTTCAATAATTTACTCTAAATAGTACAGCAATTCTGTTAAATAATTGTTGCCGATATCTCCGAGCCTCTTTCCGGTGTCATCTTCGTAACCACACCTATTCTAAATTTCCAAACCTGGAACTCGCACCATAAGTGCCAATCTCAGGTCGGGACCTCGACCATAACCTTCGCTTCCACGAGAGCTGCGTGGTCTGTGGTGTCCCCACCACCCCGACCGTACTCGCTTCCGGGTTAGTTTGGTCGGGTTACCTGACTAACCTGTCAAGCTACGGGGAGGAGAAAACTAGGATAGCCGACGTCGCCACTGGTAACTCCTACTCTCTCGGATGGTACTCTGGTTATGCTTACGTCACCGCAAGCTACCAGGACCAGTAGGATAGGGGGTTCTGAGTTACCTTCTCTCCGTCGCCGTCAAGAAATAATAATTGTTCTACTGGTGCTGTGCACCGCCTTTTATATAGTCCGCCAGTGTTGCGCATGGCACTCTTGATCTCCCTACCGCGCGCAAGTCCCCACTAGCCGGGCCCCCATGGCGGTGTTCTCTCGGCGCGCGCCGCGAGCGTTCGAGTAGGGTGACACTCTCGAACATTCTAGAACGTTCGGCCATCGGTGTGTCTAGTGGGGGTTTGTTAGGAACCCCGTGTCGCGCCACTCAGGGCCGGCTCGAGCCCGGGGAGACGACATGCACGTCTCAATTCAGAAGTGGGATAAACCAAAGTGCGGTGTTTCCGACTAGTCGGTCAGCTGCGTACTTTAACGAGCTCGAAATTTTCACTGAGCTAAGTGCCGTGAATTGAGGAGCCACAGCCGTCGCTCTAGTTGTGGGCTTGACGGTCCCAAGCATTTTGCCGAGCTAAGTGCCGCAAGGAAATACCAAAAATGAAAAAATAAAATAAGAATCTGAGAATGGTTGCTGGGCTTAGTGCCTCGAAATCGCGACTGCTAGCGCTGGTCTAGCTGTGTACTTCGGCTGCCTGGATATTTGAGAAGCGGAGTGCTACGACAAATTCCGGTAGCTTTGTGCTTCGAGAAAATTATAAATGTGAAGGGACACCAGCTACAAGATAGCAGCGGCAAAATTCCGAGGTTCGTATCTCGCGTTGTTTCTCCTATTCCTCGCGTTGTCGTCGTACGTGATCGCGTTGTTTTCCCTATATGACGTTTTCCCTATTTTTCAATCAGCGCGTGTAGGTAGGAATGACGTTAACGGACGAGAGCGCGAGTCGATAATAGAGATCGCGAACGATAACTATAGTGTTTATTAAACGTAGATACGAGTGGTGCAGAGAATCTCCCACGTGATCCGAACGGATCGAGTTGATCGATCGCGGAGCTAGACCGAGCAGTGTGTGCGGAGCGAGAGAGCGAGTAAGTCACCCGAAAAGGCTGAAAGCGCGAAAGCGATTAGGCGAGCGAGCGAGTGTGTGTGCGTACGGCAGTAAGCGTGTGCGAGTGTGCGTCCTGTGGTCAGCGAAATCCGTACAAAAACGACGATATATTTCGACGTTTACCTGGCTATTAACCCCTTGAGCGGCAAGAAAAATTTCACTGTTTGTGCCCCAAATGCGGGAAAAAAAAGTATTTCGATTTTGATGAAACATGCTATCCTGGGATTTTTTTAGTCGCTTATTACGAATTTAAAGTTAAAATTGAGAAATTCAAAATGGCGGATCCAATATAGCCGTCCAAAAAACTAAAATTTATTTGATTCGCATAAAAATTGGTAGTAGGGGGTTTTCGAGGTCGCTGATTATAAATCTGCCCTCAAAAATCAGAAATTCAAAATGGCGGATCCAATATGGCGAACCAAAATGCCAAAATCTACTTGTTTCGTATGAAAATTGATATTAGAGGGCTTTCGAGGTCACTTCTTACGGATCTGCAATAAAAATTAACAAATTCTAATTATTGGATAAAATATAGCGGACAAAAATGCAAGACTAATTATATTTGATTAAACAATATGGGCGATAGGTAACTATAAAACATTCGACAGTAGTAATGGGTGCACTATGACGACCACCCACTCCCATCCCCACTCCAATCCCCACTCCTCGGGCGCGATCAGGCCGTAGCCGGAGGCGTGTGTGATAGAGAGTGTGGGATGTGTGTATGCGCCGGAGTCTCCATAGTGCATCCAGAATAAAGAAATATTATTTTTGACCTCTTCTAAAATATTTATAGTATGCTTGCCTAGAGCGTACAGTCGAGATTTAACGCCAACACTTTCTACAATTTCACGTAATTCCTGATACAGATCAGTGAGCGTGATACCGCGCTCATCCCAGCGTATACCATGGCTGTACTTAGTCACCCAATTATTTAGTTTTCGTATCCGCGATGGCAATACGCGGACGCGATAAGGCGGAGCGAACATCCACAACATTCGACGTTGTAGATCATCCACTGAACCCACAGCCACCTCTTTCGGAACTAATTCACCATGCTTATGTGTTAAATATAAAATTTCAAACACCAGATCTGCGCCGGGTATATCAAACATTCGATGATTGCAAAGTAAAAAACTGTATTACGAGCGATGTTACGCCGGCGACTACCGCGAGGAGACTCGTGTGCGTGTGCGTTTGCGTTGTATCATATATCTCGAAGCGCATGCCATGTCGATATGTCTGAAGGTCAAGCGGTAAATATGAGCTCCATATTAATTGTGCGATGCGCGCACATTTTTTCTTATTGTGACGAACGTATGAATGTTTTTCGAAACAGTGTGTATATTATGAATGTTTCTCGGCGCGGCGAGTTTACGAGAAACTGAGAAAAGGATTAAGTCTTTAATTTTATTATCTGTCGCATAGACAAATTTATTTCAATCGTAGTTCTCGCTTCGTACATTGATTGAAAAGACAATTTTCTCACCGTAGAAAATCGTTGAGTCGATTTTTTGTATCATCATCTGCATGTAGGGAACGATATTTAATTTTATTATTTGTCGTATAGACAAACTTATTTCGGTCGTATTTCGTAACTTTTACATTTTATCGAACGGTAATTTACTCGCCGTAGAAAATGCTTATGAGTTGATTTTTTGT
This sequence comes from Amblyjoppa fuscipennis, assembly GCA_963575735.1. NCBI lineage: Eukaryota > Metazoa > Arthropoda > Insecta > Hymenoptera > Ichneumonidae > Amblyjoppa > Amblyjoppa fuscipennis. The sequence continues at coordinate 15,966,536 of OY754488.1, read as the reverse complement.
CTCAGCAATCATTTACAGGAAGAGTGAAGGAAATTGCAATAAAAATAAGAACGATTTTGCGCAATACGCACCAGAATAAACGATGCAAATGTCATATCGACGCCCGCAAATCATTATCGAATTGCGCTCGATCGTGACTTTGAATTGACGCGTTCTAAACAAGAGATTGATATCGACAAAAAGACCAAGCTACGCCACACTGACCTCACTCGCAATAATCGGATGCAATGAAGGAAATTTTGTAATTACTCCAACCATTGCCTCAAGCCGGAACGATCACTCACAACGAGCATTCAAGAGAAGCGGCAGTACGTCAAGGTTTGGAGTTACAACGACAGAGACTTCGAGATCGACAAGGTATTCGTCGTCGATGGAGAGAGGGGAGAGAAGGCAGAACGTTACGAGCCGTTTAAAAATCCTGGTATACTGTCGCAAGGTTTGACATTTCCGCTACTCACTTTTCAAATATGCACAGTACAAAATTATTTTGTGAAATAAGTGACAAACTTGTTTGTTTACTTATTTGAATATATGAACCTGTCCTTTCATTTCCTGTATTATTGACAATTTTAGTGTGTACTTTTGTTTGTAAAACTAGAAAATTAACAAATAAAACATTGTGGACGTTTGTGGACAATAATTTGTTGTAAAAAGTACACATTTTTTTTACTGTGTGCTTCCGTTTATGCACGACCAGGGTGCTGGAAATGTCAATCTTTGCGAAAGTATACCAGGATTTTAAATGACTTGTAACCTTCTGCCTTATCCTCTCTTTTTCTCTCTTGACGGTGAATACCTAGTCGATCTCGAACTCTTTGTCGTTGTAACTAAAGCCCTTAACGAACAGTCGCTTCCGATGAACGCCCGTAGTAAGTGATCGGTCTGGTTTGAGAAAATAATCGGAGTAATTAAAAATGTTCCTTCATGGCATCCGATGCATTGAGAAGAATGCTAATATGGAGGGGGAGGACGATCTTTTCCGTCGATATCAATAGCCTCTTCGGAATACGGCGGTTCAAATTTACGAACTTTCGACACGACGAGTGCACGAATTGTTCTTAAAATTAATAACTGCGTTATCTCACTGAACGTGGACGTGGTCGTACCACCCTGCGTTAACCCCGTCAAAGATCTATATTACGCCGCTCTCAGATTCCTCACGGTACTATGACGGGTCTCGAAGATGATTTTCTTGTTTTTCTTCTTTTGTCTTCTTCTTTCAGCAGCATAAGTGAGGTGTTCTAAATGAAAAAGTCATCGGAGTTTTTTTTCCATCAACGAATTATTTATTATCGAAGAAATTGTTCTCATCGAAATACCAGACTTTTTAACATTGAAAAATGGTATTATCGTTTCATCAAAAAAATTTGTAGCACCTAAGCTTTTTACGTCGGTAAATTCTTTTTTATCGGAATTTTTTTCTCATCGAATGTCAAAGAATCTGTTCCCATCTCATCCAATGTCAAAGTATTTGTTCTCATCTCATAGAATGTCAAACAGTTTGTAGTTTCGAAGAATTTTGTCATGAAAGATTTTTCCATAAAAAATGTTCATTAACGAAGATTTTTTCATTGCCAATGTCGACGAATTTTTCTCATGAAATAAATTTTTACCAAAGACTTTTCTCATCTCCGAAATTTTTCTTACCGAATTTCAAAGTTTTTGTATCAAAGAATTTTGTGTCATCGAAGATTTTTTTATCGTCGAATTCTTATTTATAGGAGAATTTATTCTCATCGAATGCCAAAGGATTTTCTCATTGAACACAAAGAAATTTTTATCACAGAATTTTTCCGAATTTGCATCTTCACTGAAATTTTTCTCATCAAAGAAACTTTTATTATCGACTGTCAGAGTTTTTAGTATGGAAGAAGTGTGTCATCGAAAAAGTTTTCATCCAAAAATCTATATCACCTAAGACTTTTCTTTCATTGGCAAATTTTTATTACCGAAGATTTTTTTAGCGGTAATGTCAAAGAATTGTTTATCAAAGAATCTTTTATCACCAAAAAATGTTTTCAATTTTTTTATCATCGACGAATTTTTTTCATTGACGATTTTTTTCTCATTAATGCATTTTTCTCATTGAAGATATTTATCTCATAGATAAATTTCGTATCGTCCATTAATTTTTCCATAGGCAAATTGTTTTTATCGCATATCAAAGATTTTGTTCATCAAAAACTTTATATCACCTAACATTTTTATCGATGATTTCTTTGTAATCGAATAATTTTTTCTCATCTCTCATTGAATGTCAAAAAGGTTTAGCATCAAAGAATTTTGCCTCATCGAAGATTTTTTCGTCAAACATTTTTTTATATATTTTTTCATATATCTTTATATATTTTTCTATATATATTATATATATATTCCATCTTCATTATGATTATAATTTTTCGTAAGACGATTACAATTTTTTCACTACATTAATTTCGTAGTGATCTGTAGCTCGTGCTTCTTCTTCCGACGCTGTTCCTTCATGTGTTTTGAATCCCCACTCGTAATCGTTAAGATACGGTGGGGGGCGTCGCTCTCTTCGACATCTTCTTTGTTCGATCCGGGAGCCTATTTTTGTTGACACCCTCGACTATCGTTGACGCAGGTCCAGGGGTTGCGCACGAATAACGTACTGTCCCTCCATCCGCATGTATCGTATTCTGTGTACGAACCGCCGTTCGTGACAAACAGGCGTAATTTCCAGAAGTACCGACGGATCGGGAGGTGGCGGCACAAATCGGACATTCGGAGTCGACACCACTGCGCCTCCGGTTTGTTTGCATACTGTACACCGTCTATAACAAATAAATATCCTAAACGGTTTTTGGACATCTGGAGCACTTTTACATGAAAATTTGGAAATAAATGGACAACAAATTAAAGAAAAACTGCGTACATTATGACACAAAGATTAATTCACATCATTTTGAAATGAATTTGCTTATGTAAATTATGGTAACCAGGAGTATGCGATGCTTCATTTTCCTTCTTTTTCGGCTCTTGCTCCTCTTCTACCATTGTAATCAGCCCATCACTCGTATTTATGTCTTCCCGCTCTTCCTTCACCAGGTTCAAAATGATTTTGTCGTATTCCATTTTTTAAAAATTAATTCACTCAGCTTCTACTTCGCACTTAACTTCTTTAACTGTCAACTTCTCGCTTATTATGTGAAGAAGAATATCTCGAAGAGAGTTACGACCCCCACAGTATCTTAACGATTACGAGTGGGGATGCGTATCGGATTAACGAACAGCGTCGGCGAGAAGAAGAAGAGCACCCGCTATGAATCACCACGTGTGCTTTTGTGGACACGTGCAATTTTACTGACACTGAAAATCATATGACAGTAGCATTTTCGCGAATATACGTGTGGGTGTCGTCAGCGAAAAAATTCTTTGATAAAAAAGAATTCACCGATGAAAAAACCCTCGACGACCTAATATTTTTTCGATGTGAAAAACTCTTTGATATTCGATGAGGAGAAATTCTTCGATAAAAATAATTCACGAATGAAAAAATTTTAGGTGATACAAATTTTCGATGACATACTTCTTCCATACTAAAAACTCTGACATTCGATAAGAAAAGAATTCTTTGAAAAAAGTATTCGCCAATGACAAAAAATTTTAGTTGATACAAATATTTTTATGAAAAATCTTCGATGACAGAAAATTCTTGGATACTAATAAATCTGTAATACAGGTTACAAGTCGTTTAAAATCCACGTATACTTTTGCAAAGATTGACATTTTCGGCACCCTGGTCGTGCATAAATGAAAATATATACACTGTTTCGAAAAAGATTCATACGTTCGTCACAATAAGAAAAAATGTGCGCGCATCGCACAATTAATATGGAGCTCATATTTACCGCTTGACCTTCAGACATATCGACATGGCATGCGCTTCGAGATATATGATACAACGCAAACGCACACGCACACGAGTCTCCTCGCGGTAGCCGCCGGCGTAACATCGCTCGTAATACTGTTTTTTACTTTGCAATCATCGAGTGTTTGATATACCCGGCGCAGATCTGGTGTTCAAATTTTATATTTAACAGATAAGCATGGTGAATTAGTTCTGACAGAGGTGGCTGTGGTTTCAGTGGATGATCCATAACGTCGAATGTTGTGGATGGTCGCTCCGCCTTATCCCGTCCGCGTATTGACATCGCGGATACGAAAACTAAATAATTGGGTGACTAAGTACAGCCATGGTAGTTTTTTTACTTTGCAATCATATCGCCGCGCCCCCCCCCCCCCCCCCCCCATACATTTACAATGTGTACGTGCAATATTACTGACAATTGCTGTTGTGTGAGCGCAGCGCAGCTCAGTCTTCTGCCGTCCGTTGAGAGCGTAAAACGTGGGGATTTGAACGACAATATGAGCCGTTCACATCGAGTGTTTGCTATACCCTGCGCAGATCTGGTGTTTGAAATTTTATATTTAACCGATAAGCATGATGAATTAGTTTCAAAAGAGGTGGCTGTGGGTTCAGTGGATGATCCACAACGTCGAATGTTGTGGATGGTCGCTCCGCCTTCTCGCGTCCGCGTATTGCCATCGCGGATACGAAAACTAAGTAATTGGGTGACTAAGTACAGCCATGGTATACGCTGGGATGAGCGCGGTATCACGCTCACTGATCTGTATCAGGAATTACGCGAAATTGTAGAGAGTGTTGGCGTTAAATCTCGACTGTACGCTCTAGGCAAGCATACTATAAATATTTTAGAAGAGGTAAAAAATAATATTTCTTTATTCTGGGTGCACTATGGAGACTCCCGCGCACACACACACACATCCCACACTCGCTATCACACACGCCTTCGGCTGCGTCCTGACCGCGCCCGAGGAGTGGGGATTGGAGTGGGGATGGGAGTGGGGGGTCGCGATAGTGCACCCATTACTACTTTCGACTTTCGGAATGAGAACAGCTAGAGAAACAACACGCAAATTTCTTGAAAACATTGGACAATGTTTGTTGTTAGTGGATAATAATTTGTCACCCTAGATAATAATGAAACGACCCAATCACATTACGTTTTGCATTTGCGCGCGTCAGATTGGATCCACTGCTTTCAATTTCTGCATTTTGAGAGCAGGTTCGTAATCAGCGACCGAAAAACCCCCTAATACCAATTTTTATGTGAATCAAATAACTTTTGTATTTTGGCCCGCCATATTGGATTGGTATGATGCCCAAACCAAGCATTTTGCTATGTCGCTGGAGGAAGTATTAGTGCAGATGGAAGCGATGTTCGATCAGCGATCCTCAAGACTCAATTTGCAGAAAATGTTTGAGGCTCGGAAATGGTGACATAGCGAAACATTCAACGACCTTTGCTACGACAAGCTGATTCTCGGAAATAAGGTCCTAATTCCGAACGAAGGATTAAGCTGAAATGACCTCGTTTACTTCGTTCGATGAGCTGTTAAAGGTGTTTAGAAAAATCCAACTCGAAACTCCCCAACAAGGACCAAAATGAGATTTCGTGTCAATCAAAGATCCGAGACAAAAGCCTCGACCCCAATCGTCTCACAAAACATCGGCGGTGGGTTCACGCAAGGTCACAGATAAAGACAAGTTAACGGCACGGGGCTCAACCAAGTGCTGTAAGCTTGCAAAACAGGCCAATGTGCAAGGAACCGCCAGCGGCATGCCAAAGCACACGACGACAACTGCAAACCCAAGGACAACACCTCCAAGGTCGATCGGCATATTGGCTGTGTTGGCCATGACTTAGACCTGGAGTAATCTCATCAGCTGACGAGGACGACCAGGAGGAGGACGCTGACAAACAGCGTAACGCTCGGCAAGAAGAACTGATCCGGTTGCCTGTTGGTGATCCTGTGCGCCTATGCCGGGTCGTCGAACATTTATTGATCATAATATTTGCTTAAAACTAGATATACGACGTTCCAGTGTAATTCACAGAATAAGAATGTGAGTGTTGTAATAAAGATCCTGTCTACAGTCCTCTATTCCACCTTCCATTTTCTTTTTCATGCGACCACCGTGTAACTGCAGCTGCCGCCGGTATCTCTCAACCTACCACCAGTGCTCATTGCACCGCCATACATCCCGTCTTTTTTAGAAGGCCCCAAATGCCTATTCCTTATCTACCGGAGTTCTTCCATAAATTATACAATCCGAGGCTCAACCATGACATTCCTTTTTCTCACCACCGACTACCTTCCAGGAATCAGAAACATATAACTTTTCCAGTATTTTCCGACTCCCGAATTCTTTCCCCACTACTTACACTTTTTCACGGGATAGATTTATAAGTACCACTGTCTACCTATGCTAGTTATAGTCAGTAAGTCACCGAAACTCCGCGCGACACTGTTACGCTCCCAATTTATGTACTTATAATAAAGCGTCTCAAACAGTTCGACAAAGTGTTTACCGAGCCTTTCCCATCCTAGAACCGCTTTCTGTGGCAGAGTTGACGACTCCCCGTATTGAAAAGACAATTAAAATCTCTCGCGACATCACAGCGTACCCCGTTTTCATAAGTTTGAGGGCAATGTTATACCAGGCTGGCCAAATTATAGGCACATGCGCGTCGAGCTATGGCCTATATGGCATGATATTCACCGTCTGTTACTGTAGCTTTCGTAACAATATTTCGACGAATAATCCAACTGTTGTACCGTCAACAATGTGAATATACTGTATTTACGTTTAACTACGTAAAAAATTTAATTTAACTACGAAAAAGCGCTATGAATATACGATCGTAAAGCCATTAGATAAACCAACCCTAATATCGGCGACTCGGAATGACGCGTTTGAGCCAACAAGTTTTTCCCCCGAGTTTATATCCGTCCAGTTTTGTTTCTCTTTTAATCTTTTTTTTACCGTATTTTTTCAATACATATTTGCCAATATCTCTGTTACAATCTCATTGTCCTAAACGAGAGGTTTTTATTGTTACCATTATTATCATTTTTGTTTGTGTCTAATTATATTTTGTTATTGTCATTAATACTCTGACGGCACTGACGATATAAACTACCAGTCTACAGTTTACTGTCCGGACCTACTGGTATATTGAATTGTCGGTCTCACCGTCGGTTATTCCCGGTCTCCCAAGGATAGTGTACGGGATATGCTTCTATCACCGCAAACTACTCGAACTCTATTGGGATATGGGGGAGGGGGGGAAGTACCTCTTCGGTGTCGCCGTTCACAAAGTGTGATTTTCTAGTGCCGCGCACGGCGTTATATGCCCGGCGGTCAGCGTCCCCACTCCGCACAGCGAGGAGCGCGCGTGGGGCAGATCCCCCGATGCTCGCGCATAGCCGTCTCTCGCAGGAGTCCAGGTGCCCCTCGCTGGCGCGTCGTCCAGGGCCGACTGTAGCCGGGGTACCGAGGTACACGTCGGAACATATATTGTAACGTATATCTAGAGACGCGGTAGCGTCTCAAGACAAGTACATGTACCGTAGGTAAAACAGCTGTCGAGACGTGACCACGACTTCTTTATTCGAGCAGATGCATTTTTGGCCTTTCACGAGAATTAAATGTCAATTTTTCTGCCTCATAGAGGAAGCTTTGTTATGGTGAAAAAAACATTTTTCAGATTTTAATGGAAACGTGTTCAGAATGTCCCAAAACATCGAAAAATCACATTTAGAAAAAATGTCCGTTCGCGTGTGCATGTGTGTGTGTGTGACCCAACGCGAAAAATTCAAATCATTATAACTCGAGAATGCATATGCTATATATAATTACCCAAAAATTGGTCAATATTGTTATTTAGGCAAAGAAACAAGAATTTAGGCAAAGAAACTTAGAAAGCCTGTAAAATGTTGTTACTAAATATTGTTTAAATTAAAAACTGATGATTATAGACCGATCGTCGCGAACATTGGTCCTCATTGTTATTTAAATAAAATAACAATATTGTCAGAAAAAAGGTGATAAATATTGTTAAATGAAGAACCGATAAATATGAACCTTTTAGCACCAAATTTGGTTAGTATTGTTACTTAAGAAAGGGAACAATACGTATGGTCAAAAATTGTTGCTAAATAGTGTTTAAACAGAAAATCAGCAAATATGAACCGATTGACACCATAAACGGGAGCAAGGCTTCCTACAATAACTTCTGTATTTATGTCTCAGAAAGACTCCGTCAGAATGCGCCGCAGTATCTCCGATTCCTCGGTGTCGCTGTTTCTGCGCCTACGCGGGATCGGATATCGATTCAGCAGCCGCTCGATCCTGGGAGATAGCGCCACTTAACACTCGCGACCCCTTGTTTAGTGCCGATAATACCGAGTTTGACTCAATTCTCGGGTGGTCGCCGATAGTCAAACCGTCGGTAACCAAAGTCGGTAATAATTGTTATTTCGGCAAAGGAACAGTATTGCTGGTAAATATTGCTTAAACGAGAAGTTGGTAAATTTCAATCGATTAACACCAAACTTGGTCAATATTATTATTTCCACGAAATAACAATATTGCCAGTAAAAAATGGTTTTTAAATATTGTTGAAATGAAGAATCACCCAACTTGGTTAAGATTATTATTTAGGAAAAGAAACACTATAACCGGAAAAAATTCTTGCTGAATTATTGTTGAAATTAAAAATCGTCAATTATAAATCGATACCATATTTGGTAATTTTTCATATTTTAATAATATTTGTTATGACAAATATTGTTATAATATTTGCCCACACCCCTCCCCCCCGGGCGAATAAGTCAACCTGCCCATTCGATGTAGTATTTCTTTTCAAGTTATAAAGCAGAACAGTATAAAGAACTTGGACCAACTTACATTTGAAAAAGCCATTAAAGTTCTTAATTTTACCTGTGCAAAAAGATATTACCCTGGCAACCTCGGCAACCGAAAGTTTTACCGAAAAATAATTCAGTTGATTTGAGACATTGCAGAACCGAAAAATAGGCCTAATTACCGAAAAACAACTGAATGCGTTACCTCTACCGTCACCCTTTATTAAATCGTGACGGTAAATGTAACTCATTCGGTTATTTTTCGATTCTGCAATGTCCCAAACAAACTGAGTTATTGACGGTAATTTGTCGGTGACGTTCCTTTGTTCTCTCGGTTATTTTTTTCGGTGATCAGGGTTGCTAGGATAGCCATTCTCTAAAAATATCATACATGGTGTAAGAAAACTTGAGATCAGGTACTTAAAAAAAAATGTTCCCCTTTGCAAAAAGTTGACAAATAAAACACAAAAACCCCATAAATAGTCCAAAAAACTTGAGGTACATAGATTTTGTCCCTACTTCGCAAAAAGTAGATAAATATTCAAATCATTCTTAACATTATTGCCAAGTACATACCGTTTGTTTAAAATTACGATTGGTGAAAGCTAATTCATACACTGACCATAAAGATTGTAAACTGGGGAAAAAATGTTATCGTTAAAAATTTTTAAAAATAAAAAATACAGACTACAAAAAAAACTAAGCTAACCTTGCAAGTTACATCAGTACTGGAAAAATCGTACGGGCGGATAAGTTTTTTTTTTTTATTTTTAAAAATCTTTGTTGTATTTGTGTTGGACAAATTATGTAGAAGTACACGAGTGTAAATTGGTTAAAATTTTGAAACCATTTTTCTCCGAAATTATTCTATAAAATGAAACACGAATTGCGAGGCGTACCAGGTAGCAAAGAAACATGTCGCATGAAAAAGTCATCTAAATGGGTTACATATATCCACAGATATGAAATGACCGTCATTTTTTCGATCTTCAATTGACCAGAAAATTCCCGTCAATTGACGTCATTTTTTAAAATCCATTTTTCTATGTGAAAATGGCGGTCATTTTTTTGGCGTCAATTGACGGTCACATATGACCGTCAAATTACCAAAATGCCGATCTAGTTGTAAAATGACGGTAATTTTTTCAGTCACAGATTTTTAAAATATAAATATACGCTAGAAGAAAAATAATAGGTGACGTTTCCAGTTAGAATAAAAACAAGGAAAGGATAGGATTCACATTTTGATGTAAAAACACCCGCTCACCTGAATATATTGTATAAAAAGAAACGTAGTTTTTTCATTACAAAATATGTATCACATATCTTTAATACAGCCATCGCTTCATTATTGTGCAGTGTTCACCGATTGATATTTTATAATTGCAAGTATACGAAATAGTTCGATTATCGCTAGTTCGCTAGATAGACTACAAATGTCCATCCGGATCGTAACTATAAGTAATCGTACGCTCAAAATAACTTTATGGATGGATGGTAATTTTTGGATACCGTCTAGATGGATATATGAAACCCATTGAGATCACTTTTTGATAATTATTTTTTTAGTGTTACCCAGGTATATACAAAATGTTTTTTGGTAAGATTACCGTAACATTTTTCGAAAAGTCACCACATGTTTGTGAAATTTTAAATCACTATACAACTATATCGTTCTATTACCCAAGTGATAATTTTAAAGCCGTCACATACCGTACTTTTACTATAAAAATACGCTACAGATACCGTTTACACTTACCGCTCACATCTCTCGTCCCACCTGAAAAACGGTAAATAAATCGAGACCGCTTCTTTCTCTAAAGTAATTACTTTCGGCCAATGAATACAGATCTCATTCATTACGAGCGATCGCTGTTACGAGCGCTCGCTCGGACGAATTTCTCACTCCTCATGGAGCGATAATTTAATACGAACTGTATCATTTTAATACGCTACATCATAGATGTAGCATCTGTACATATCTTTGGATATATACATGTGTGTATATATATATATTGAGACGTTTCGCGATTTACTTTGTAGGATAATTTGTTTTGTTAGATGAATCCTTCCGATCTGGCCCTTGGTGTGAACGCGAAATTTATTTTTTTGTTTTAATTGTAGTACGGTTCGTGCACAGAGCTGGGACGAGTTTAAGTAAACTTATTCTTTCTATTGTTTATTTATTATTCGGTTTTTTTTTATTTTTGTTTCTTTTATGGAATTGCCTCAGAAAAACCGCTTTTTATTCTCACTCAGAAGAGGAGCACATTGGCGGTGTTATCATCATCGGCAATCTGATCGCGTGTTGTAATACTGACTATGAGTTGTAAATCGAGTAAGTGGTAATTCTATAGGTGGGTTCAAACCTAACACTCGGACGCCTGAAACTCGCTCAACTAGTCCGATGTCTCGAGTGAGGCACGAGCGTGCGAGATGTTACGAGAGTTTTGTTTTTGATCAATACTGTAGCGACGCGCGATGCAGTTATGTTGTTGTGTGAGCCGTTACGCACAGCTGATCTGGCTGGTCGCGCCGCGTCTCACCTACGGTTGAGGCTACCGATACAGTGCCTACGGTTCTACTGAACGTTTCACAAATTATCGCCTTCGTTTTTTTTTTTTTTTTTTCAGCAACCTCGCGGATTGAATTTAAAATTGTTATGAAAAGATTCTTGTAGTTCGACAAGACGTCGACCACAAGGAGCTCTACACTTAACTTTAATTTTTTTCTTGCTGAAGTACCTCCGTTGCGGATTTTTCGATTCTGTCCCGATTAATTGTCCTCCGAGTCCCCGATTGTGGTGTTATTCAGTCGGGGTGTCCTCATCAACGCAATTAAGACGGGGGAATCCTTTCGGTTCGACACCACGTCACGTTAATATAATCATCGGACTTCGACCCGTGTCTCTTTTGTATTATTTCCGATAGCTGATCGCGCGCGTGGTTCGTGCCGTCGTGAGATATATGCTTATGGTGTTATTCAGGTGGTAATCGCGTATCCTAGGAAGGCCTTCCGTTCCCTATGGTCGAACTAACGTGGGACGCGAGCGCTATGCAGAGGCTGCGAATTTCCACCGACGATTATACGAGATCAGGCGATCTTAGACCCGTGGTCGCTGCCTTTTCTTGCAAATCGTCCGCGGAGACTCTACTGACGAACGCGATGTCCGTCGATTAGCACACGCTGCTTAGCGTCGTACGAAGGTGCTTGACAGGCGGAGTCACTATGCTCCGACTATGAAGCTCACGGCAACTTCCCTATTCCTGAGCTGCGGGAGAGGGTCCGATTTAAACCAGAGGCTGCGACTTAGCACGGATGAATCGGCTCACGGTGCGGTATCTTAGCCCTTGATGGTCTTAGACTGTTCACTCCGTTTAAAAACTCAACCGTGCGAGGTCTACTAGTCGTGGGGAACCACGCTGATTAGCGCAACTGATTTAGTCGGTGTTGCCCGTTGGATATTAACGAGGCGCAATTACCTCGAAAATATGCAAAAGGCCCACGGAGTGTCCTCCCGAACAATGGAAGACGTCTAGGATGCGATTGCCCAGGATCTGGCCACTGTTCGAGGTTCTCTGTTCTAATTTATATTTACCTATCCTTGACTTAGGCGCTGGTCTGTGACTTTGCAAGTTCGACTGTTCGAGTTACAAAATTCTAAAGAGAAAGTCTTGCGGCCACGCGGGTCTTATATAGGTCCTTCTTCGGGTGGTCATAGAGGGGATTTGACGTGACGTCACCCAGTACTTTTCCACACGTTATATAAGTTTTCGGGTAGTGGGGGATGTGGCGTGATTGTCACGTGGCCTATTTTCAGCGAGGAGGGGGGTATCGCGTGATGTTGTTATATAAGTTTGGTAATAGACGGGGGTACAGTGGCCCACATTAATGCGTACTTCCTTCTTTTCTTAGTGTTAATTTAGTAATTATGTTTTTATTTAAGCAGTATGGCCCTTTTTCCCCGAGGTTAAGACTTGATTTTGTACCTGACATCAGATTTTAAGAAGTCCAGAAAGACTTTTTACTTGTCGTTTTAATTTTTCCTCTTTTTTTTTATTAGCCAAAACCGTCGTTTTATTTTGTTATTGGTTTCAATTGTTATTAGTTTATAGGTTGTTTTCATTTCGAAATCCTTGTTTGTGGTGCGTATTGACGAGAACACGCTCCCTGCCATGTCATAACATTATTTGATCGGCGCCTGCAGAATGTCCCTGCTCCGGTGTAATGCTGGTTGTCTTTCTGCAGGTTTCCGCATCTCTACACGGTTCTTGACTAGGTAGGCCGGACATATTTGCGCTTCGTCGCTGGATCCCATTATGAAATGGGTGTTACCGTTTCTTACGAGTCGGCAGGCCAGGTGGGTGGGCCTTGCAGAGAGTGCCGGGCCTCTACCCCCAAATGGATTCGTTACCTTTACCCTCGCACGCAACAGGCCTCGTCTCACGGTCGGCCGGTACATCAGTGTTCGTACTAACCAGTGGTGATACATGTACCGACCTTCCGGGAGACATGCCTATTCGTAACGGGATGATACCGTTACAATATATATATGCGTGTATGTATGTATATATACAATACGTATTACACGGTAAGAGATGCCGTAACGTTCCTTCGACGAGCAGTCGTCGGTCGACGTCTGAGCTAAACAGCGTGACCAAAAATAAACACGGAGTTAATAAATCGGCCGTGTCTCGTTATTATCCTCCTTCCCTGAAATGTTACAATAGATATATGCGTATTTACACTCTGTATGGTAGCGTAATTGTAAACTTTCGAAATATATTGAGGATATCCTTACTAGAATTGCGAGGGGAGCACGGGAAAGGGGCTCCGCTGAACGCGGTAGTCACTGTGCGAGAGAAAGGGTGATACAAAGCTAGCGTGCTAGACAGAGAGAGTCGCTTTGTTTTCTTGGCAGTAATTCAAAACTAAACCGTGAACCTCTTTTTTATTTGGACATAATCTATTTTAAAGTATACTCTACACGCGGTTACTTTTTTATTCAAATCGAACAGAAATAAACGCAGAAAAACGCTATATCGTATAATTTTTTAGGATAGACCGTATTCTTCCCATGTTAAAGTACGTAACTTTGTAATAACGTTGCAAAAAAACTAGACCGTCGAATATACTTTTTAAAATTCCAATAAATAAAGCGTGTTTTTTTCTATATACCATATAAGTTTGAACAAAATCGAACAGAAACAACTTTGGCTCAGGATATCCTTAAGTGAGGGCCTATAAGAATGGACGTGACTTTTCAGCGAAGGAAAAGATCAACCTTTTATCGTCCCGGTTTATATTTTTTCCAGAAGGAAAAATCCTCATATACCTTTTTATTCAAAAGGCTCGCATTCTAAGCTCTAAACCTTTGAGAGATAGTAATTTGATAATTAACGATTGCGATCACACATCTAAAAGATAAATTACCGACGCTCAGAACCACAAACCGGTCGGTAGTGGAAAAACCTGGTTGTTCCTAAAATACTTATATTTGCCGAGAGATGCCACAAAGAGTTACAACACCGCCACAAACTCACAGTCTCTCTGAGCCCTAGACAGACCCTATTCTATGGCAAAGCTGAATCTTCTCTGGACCAAGAGTTGAAGCAATTTCGCAATGTAAGTTTACCAGATATACACGGAAAAATAAAAAACGCAAGCCTTTTTTTTCTTTTTTTTTTTTTAAGAATGTATTTTTATTCATTAGACGACGATTAGGGATGATTACGTAGAGACGTTGGAAATTGTGAGTTTGGTCATTGGGCAAATTCGCATTCAGTCACTTATATGTCGCCAGAATATAAAACTACGCATTGGGCAACGTAGTTCTGTATCTGTGGCCAGATCCGGACACTCAACAGAAGATACAAAAGGCTTTTGTCTGTGTTATTTCGTAAAAGTTACATTTTTAAAGGATCCTTTTATTTCAAAAACTTTTGAGAAGCGTAACATATAGGGGGCCAAAAGCAAAACCTGTACCATAAGCAACCTCATAAACCGCGAAGTTTCTACCGCAGTATGCCACTCAAATCATTTGCGCAAAACGAGATAATGTTAGCTCGTAAATACATTTTCCATGTTAATGTTTTTTTCCTTTTTTCTATTTTATTTTCTGTCTCTTTATCGACAATATACGGCTCTACAGTCCTTATACATACGTTAGACGTATTGTAAATATAATACGTAAACGACGATATTTTTTTTTCCTAATCGAATATATATTATTTATACGAGTACAAGCCAGCCCTGCATCCTGCCAGCTATCTTGCAAGCACAATTATCGATTTTGAGACATTTACTGAGTGGAACATGTACCTATACGGATTTCCAAAATGACGGTGGTCGCTTGTGTTGGAGGGAGTAAGAGTGTCCGTACTTATACGGATTTTCAAGATGGCGGCGTTTCGGGGTGGGGAGTGCTGGCCGGCCGGGGCCGCTAGGCCCTGCTGTTCGGCGCGAGGGTGGTTGTCCCCCCTCCCCCCATCCCCCATATCTCGGTAGGGTGGTAGAGGGTGGTCAGACTGAGGAACTGCTGCGTCGTCGGGTGAAAGAGCGAGATAGAGAGAGAAAGAGAGAGAGAGAGAGAGAGAGAGAGAGGGAAAGAGATATGGGAAGAGCTGTCTGGAGCGTACGGGACAGTTGGTGATGGTGTATCGTCGACTTGCGCCATCTTGGATTTTCCGTGCGCCGACCGTAGGCTAGCGTCGGGCCCAGCGTACCCTCTCTCTCTGTCTCTCTCTTATGCATAGAGCGTGTTGAGTAGCGTAGCGCCGTAACGGTGTAGCGGCTGACGGATGAAGTATCAGAAGCGCCGTGGACAGTTGGTGACAGCGTAGCAGTGACTCGCGCCATATTGGATTTTCCAAGAGTTGGCTAGCTACGGGTGCAGCGCTCTCGCTTGCGCGTAGGGTATTTCTCGAGGCTGGCTCGGTGCTTCAGGTGAGGTAGCTTGCTCGAGCGGCCGAAGGCGCTGTACTCAAGCTCCATTTTCTTAGAAACACGAGCTCGATTCTCGCATGGGAAAATGTTTTTATTTTTTCAGCTTATTAAGAATATATATGAAAGGAATGGTGGTAAGGTAAGTAAAAATAATGCTGTTTAAAATTTTTACAATAAAGTTTGCATTTTTATTCTTAAATCTAGATTTACATTTTTTGTGTTTAAATGTGTACAAAAATTATTTTTATTCTTACTAGCAACAACGCGCTCGCTTCGCTCGCGCTTATGTTCTCTAAGGCAATCCTTGCATACGTGCCACAACTGTACGGAAAATGTATTCGTGATGAATACACAGTAATTCTTTGGCGATCAAACTCCGTTTGTCGCGAGTCTCCTCATCCTCTCCGTAGATAACCCGTACGTCTTTACGGGCTAAAGTCGCGCGTTCATTCGTGATATATTTGAATGCTATTGACGAAACTTTTTCTCTTGTAGCATTGTTCCAGTCCTTTACAGCACCCTCAACACTGATTTTCTCAACAATAATATCTCTGATCTCTTTCACGAGATCGAGTTCGTGTTCGAGTAAACGAGTTCGATGATATATGCATTTACTCAGTCTCACTAGACCATCGTACGTTGTCTTTTGAAAGAGAATACCAACGGACCACGTATTCTTGGGTCTTTTGTTCTCCTGTTGCTGTTTCTCTTTGGCACTAAAGTTTTTCTTCGCTGAGTCTTTTATTTCCAGTAAAATAGCTTTTTCGTTGTAAGCTGTCGTAAAACTTAGTTTCTGTCGACCAAGCGGATTCATATCCAGAGTTCGATCGTTCGCGGAGCCCTTTTCTGCTTTGAACCACGGGGTGATAATTGTCATCCGCTCGTACAGATGGGCCCACTCGGCGACATTGAGGGAAATCCCTGTCGAGCCACGGCCAGCGAATTTTATTGCCACCTCGAAGTCGTGTCCGTTCACGAGCTCAAGCCCCACCGTGACCGTTTTACTATCCGAGGCATTCAGGCTGTACGTTGTGGATAATAACATTGCCTTGCTCAAGGGTTGCCATCCAATTACGGGGTCGAGCGTATTGTCTTCTCCGCGAACTCGCTTCGTCTCGAACTTCGACGTATTATTTAAAAAGGGAGTCGGAAAAAATGGTCCCGACACCAACAATTTTTCCTGGTCCTCCTTTATGGCTTTAGTAAAATTCTGCATTTTTTCTCACTAATTTTTGGAGGATATTTGAGAGAGACTGCACTGTCCAAGGCGTGGAGGCGTAATGACTTGGGGGTGAAGGCCCACTCGGGGTTACAGTCGACGAAGGTGATGCAATTTTCCGGGGAGGGGGTGAAGACACGCCTCAAGGATGCTGTTGTCTCAGGTAGGGGTGCGCGCGCTGCATTGGGCCTTGGAAGCTGTGTAGACCTCCCGCGACGAACCACTCTTTGTCTAGCATTTTCCGAAGTGACATAACTCTCCCCTTGAGATTGGTGCACACGCTGCCAATACAGGCGTGTCAGGCAATACACAAACGCTTCCGACAAAAAAAAAAACTGAAAATGTATGGCTACTCGCGACAGTCGATGGTCAAACGTTGAAAGACGAGGACAAACTTTCACCGTGAGGAAAATTAAATGAAAAGAAAGTACAATGTTAGACACAGGGTACAATGAGACGCTCTAACCTTTACAATGTCGAAGGGTTTCGCGCCGGTTAAGACTCTGCGTAGATGCTATAAAATACTTAAGCAGGATTACTCTCTACCTCGCACCGCTCGAGTACTATTTTTTATAGTACGTAGCCCAAAGGTTTTTTTCTACCTAGTGTTTCGGAATGCCACAAAAAATTAGAAAAGGACAGTTTTTAACCAGCCAGTGACAGTTCTCGGGTCCTTGCAGATGAGTGGGAGTAACCGCGATAAGTTTGCGAGTTTTACAGAAATATACATTATTTCGTGTAGACGCTGGAGCCGAAACATTGTGAGTATCTTCAGTGAGTGAAATTTTAAATAAATAAATAAAAATGGCCGATGCAGTGCTCCGTAGAATTATTCGGGAGCTGATAAAAGTGTTGAGGGAAAATACCTCGCGCGCCGTGGGAAAGCTACTGGCACAGCCTAGCAATACAGCTCTGGAGAAAATGGGGCATGATGACCTCATCGAGGTATTTAATGATCTTCTAGATCACGTTCCGGTGAAAACTGGGCAAAATATGTTTAAAGCTCACCTCTTCAGAGCAAGTAGTGAACTGCAGACGATTGTCCGTGTGATGATCGGACAGTGGCGGGATGTTTCATGGGGGCTGTTATCGCTGCCAAAAGAGAGGCAGCGATAGCCCTAAAGGACGCTCGGGCTGCTCACAGGGGTGCTGCGAGGACAGCTCGAAGAGAAGCCGCAAAGCGCGCTCAGGCAGCAATGGATCGTGCCATTGTCGAAAAGACAATGGCGAATGTGCAAGGAGCCGATTTCGACGAGTCATTTCCGGAACCGGTTGAAGAACCCATGATCCTGGAGTCAGCGCCGAATGCCTCTGACGCGGCTACAGAGCTGGCAGATGTTCAGGGGATCGACTTTGAAGGTACAAGTTTAACGCGGATTAATTTATTTCTTTTTTAAAAATAAGCTCGATATACGTATATGTGTTTTTATTTAATTTTATTTAATTTTGGTGATTTTAGAACCCATGATCCTGGAGCGAGCAACAAATGCCTCGGATACTACGGTGAACTCCGATATCACGCATGAACAATGCGAAGCGGTGTCCCAGTCAGTTGACAATGGTGAAGGTACGTGCGCGCGCGCGTGTGTGTGTGTGTGCGCGCGCACACGCGATTTATATAATATATATGTTTTCATGTTTTTTCAGAACTACTGAACTGGGATAGCGCGGACGACGACGAACTTGTTCTCAGTGCAAGAAATTTGTCACTGGTGGAAGCGAGCGCCGTGGAGACTGGTGCCGTTGTTACCGAAGAAGAAGACGCTGAGGTTGATGATGCGGAGCTCTTCATGTACAATGGGGAATTTATACCACCGCCACATCCCATTGAAGTTAATGTGCAGATCGGGGGTGGGTCGACTGTGGAATCTGCAGCGGAGCCCCCGTAACAAGTCCAGCCGCCACAGTCTTCTCCATCAACGCCTGGACCAGCGGTGATTGAAGAAGAAGACTACCCGCCGCCCGGTGAGTCGAAAATTGTCCACCGCGTCGAATCGAAGCGTTATTTCGATAGATTTAAAACTTCAGGGGCTGTAATAACGGTCAAAATCCGCGAGCCTCCCGCGGAGGCCAATCTTGTAAAATGATTAGAGGACGCGATACGCGAATTGCAAACGCTCATCGTTAGCGGTTGCGAGTCAACGGATATGGTCGGGGTAGAATTTTGTTCGAACGCGTTCACGCGAGGCCCATCAGGCGTATCTTTCAGGACCGTTGCTGATTTTCACTACGACGATTTATGTAAAGCCATAAATAGTGTATTTCAGAGTGCTGCAGGTTTTAGTATCGACGACTCATTTCTTATAACGACGAGCGTGGCGATGCCTATAGGAGCGGGGCGCCCTAAAAAAGCAATGGGGGAAAGCTTCTGGTCAAAAAAGTCAGTCGTCCAGTTCCGAAACAATGACAATCTCTGTCTTCCGCAAAGCATCGTAGCCGGCAGAGTTTTTACGGAGCGTGGTCAAGTTCGCCAGAGAGACCTTCAAAAGCGGTGGGATATGTACGCCGGGAGAGGTCTGTACTTCAGCGCACGTTAGCCGAAGAATTAGTTAGAGCTGCCGATCTGCAGATCCCGGATGCTCGATGCGGTATACCGGAGCTGCAAGCATTCCAGAGGGTACTGGCATGGGACGGTATTGCGCTGATCATCTATGATCGCGACTCTTTCGGTAGTAGTGAGTCACCTTTTTTCGACGGTATCACTACAGTGCTGCGGTGGACACCGAGAGTAGTACACCATATTTATTTAGTGCACGCCTCTCACGAAAACCACTATGGTTTAATCTTGAACCTCCCTGCTGCCGCCGGTGGTGCATTTTTCTGCGTCCCATGTGGACTAGCGTATGATAGGATAACAGGTCATCAGTGTCGACAAAAGTGTCCACACTGTATGATCAGTCCTCCATGCGATTCAAACGCAGCGAAAATTCACTGCGGTGACTGTCGGCGCTTCTTTCGCGGTGATGACTGCTTTGCAAGTCATAAAGCCTTAGGCTCGCACGGCCCGCGAGCGCGGTTGTGCGATATGCTGCAGTCCTGCGAAACATGTTTGCGTCAGGTTTATAAGAAGGATAGTTCAGAGCATGTATGCGGGGAGTTCTATTGTAGAACGTGTAAAGAGAAACGGCCTGAGAACCATAAGTGCTTCATGGCACCGGAGCGTCCGGCAAAAAAATCCGACAAGTCCGATATTTTTATATTTTATGATTTCGAAATACACCAGCAGCTCGAGGTCGCGGGAGGGCCTGATACGTATTTGCATGAGGTGAATCTGTGTGTCAGCCAGCAGCGTTGTACGCAGTGCATAGGCAAGGATGACGAGGGTTGGGTGTGTGGGCTGTGCGGAGAGGAGAGCGCCGAAAAAATCTTCAAGGAAAATCCTTTGTCGGCTTTTGTAGAGTATGCGTTGAGAAAGAGGGAGAACGTTGGTCGTGTTATTTGCATAGCTCATAATGCGAAAGGGTTCGATGCCCAATTTATTCTCCGATACACCGTCGAGGAGAAGCGTGAGACGCCTAAATTAATCACAAACAGAACTAGCATTATGGAGATGAGAATCGGAAACGTAAAGTTTATAGATAGCTTGAATTATTTCCACATGCCACTCGCCAAACTCCCAAAAGCCTTCGGCTTAGGAGAAAATATTTTTAAAGGTACTTTCCCGCATCTTTTCAACAAGACGGCTAATCAACAGTATACAGGTCCGCTGCCTCCTTTCGACGCCTATTCTCCTGACACTATGTCTCCGTCGGACAGAACGGAGTTTCTGGCGTGGTATGAGAAAACTCAGAGCTCAGGATACGAGTTCGATTTCCAGAGGGAAATCGTAGCTTATTGTCAAACGGATGTAACGATTCTTCGGAAGGCTTGTGCAGCTTTTCGGAGAATCTTTATAGAACGTGGGCATGTATGTCCGTTTATCGAGGCGGTGACCATAGCCTCATCGTGCAACAGAGTTTTCCGGCGAAACTTTCTAGAGAAAAATAAAATATCGATCTTGCCGCGAAACGCTTATCGCAGGGGCGATAGACAGTCTAAGATAGCATTAGAATGGTTGGTATGGTGTGAGCATCGGTTTGGCAAGCAGATTGAACACGCAGTTCGCGGTCGCGAGCATAAGTCGAATCGACGGTACGCGTGTAGATGGCTACGTTGAAACGGATGATGGTGTACAGCATGTCCTCCAGTTTCACGGGTGTTTTTTTCATGGGTGTGACAAGTGTTACACCAATACGCGTAAGCGGGAGGAAATGTGGTACGGGAGCACACTCAATGATCGGTACCAACGAACGTTGAATACCTCCGCGCGTATAAAATCTCTCGACTATAAACTTCATGAGATCTGGGAGTGCCAATATATACAGTTAAAGTCAAGAAACCCTGAGATTAACAACGATGTGAGCGCCCATCCGCTTCTCGTTGAGAAACCGTTAAATCCGCGCGATGCATTTTTCGGGGGACGTACGGGAAATACACGCAGTTAATGTGAAACTCGCGGTGCCGAGAAGATTCGTTATGTTGATGTATGCTCGTTGTACCCATACATTTGCAAGTATGGAGCTTTCCCCATCGGTCACCCCGCAATATACACTGCCGATACCTGTCGCGAGATAACTGGGCCGAATCACGATGTAAGCAGCGTTGAGGGACTCGTACGATGCAAAGTGCTGCCGCCTCGAAACCTCTACCATCCTGTGCTTCCAGTGGGTATGCATAATCGGTTAATGTTCGCATTATGCCGAAAATGCTGCGAGGGGATGTATCAAGAGTCATGCCCCCACGAGAATGAGGATGATCGAGCTTTTGAGGGTACCTGGGTATCCTGCGAACTCCTTAAAGCTGTAGAGAAAGGCTATAAAATCTTAGATGTTTACGAGATCTGGCAATACGAGGTAGAGCAGTACGATCGACAAAGTCAGACTGCGGGTCTCTTCGGTGACTACATCAATCTGTGGTTAAAAATCAAGCAAGAAGCTAGTGGCTGGCCGTCTGAATATACAACTGCTGAGAGTAAAACAGCGTACGTTGCTAGTTTTCGCGAGGCCGAGGGTGTTCAATTAGATCCGGAGCGCATTGAAGTAAATCCTGGTTTGAGGTCAGTAGAAAAACTATGCTTAAATTCGATTCGGGGAAAATTCGGTCAACGTGAAAATCTGCCGAAGACAGAGGTTGTCACTACGCGCCAAAGACTTTTAGAGCTATTGCACGACCAAAGTTGCGAGGTCAGCAAGATTATTCACGTGACCGATGCGATAATGTACGTTTGCTGGCGTTATACGGTAGAAAGCACGGAAGTAAATCCTCACGTGAACGTCGTAATAGCCGCGTACACGACTGCGCAGGCGAGGTTGCAATTGTATTCATATCTTGAGCCCCTAGACAAACGCGTCCTCTACTATGATACAGATTCGTGTATATATGTAAGTAGTGGTACCGCAGGAGAGTATGAACCGCCTCTAGGGAATCTACTCGGGGAGATGACAGACGTGTTAAAAGATTACGGACCGAATAGTTTTATAAAGTGTTTCGTGACGGGTGGACCTAAATTTTACGGCTACTTGGTACAGAAAGCCGATGGTAAAGAGATCACAACCTGCAAGGTGAAGGGTATCGGACTCAATTTTAAAAACGGGGAAAAAATCAACTTTGATTCCATTTGTAAATTGGTTCGAGAACCCGGTACAAGTATTACCGTGAAATTTAGTGCTATTCGACGCGATGCGTTTCACCATCTGGCCACGCGGCAAGAAT
This sequence comes from Amblyjoppa fuscipennis, assembly GCA_963575735.1. Taxonomy (NCBI): domain Eukaryota; kingdom Metazoa; phylum Arthropoda; class Insecta; order Hymenoptera; family Ichneumonidae; genus Amblyjoppa; species Amblyjoppa fuscipennis. The sequence continues at coordinate 15,943,864 of OY754488.1, read as the reverse complement.
CAAAGACTTGCAAACCCGTCCTTGTCAAGAGACGACGATGGGGCGAGCACGATTCTCTGCCGTATGGTTACATAGGCTAAGGGCATTAGAAATAGTTATAAATTGTAAATATTGTAAATAAAAATGGCCATATTACAATTTTAGGCGCAGGTTATTTATGGGAGTTATACCCCTCATCTCTGCGAGGCAGAATACCGTAGGCGGTATATCTATTTCTAAGATTTATATTTGGTGTTTTACATAATTGTATTATCCTCTGTAAAAAAAAAAATGGATTTATTGTAAAAATAAAAATATGGATTCATTCTAAAAAATATAACTTGTTGAAACCACTTCCCCCTCTATCCTACCATATGCCTTAACAAGCTTTTGAGGTATATGTATAACTGCAGTTTACACTGTAAATAGTAGCTTATTATTATTTACGGTGTAGACCGGTGGTACATACAGGAGCTTATGTAGCTTCGCGTCCGCGGCGGCGGCGACGGCGTCGTCGACAGAGATGATGATGGTGGTGGTGGGCGCAATCGATAGTATCAGGAAAATAATTTATAATCTAATATGTTATTCAGTATTTATTTATTCGCATATTTTTTGTATTAGTTTCAGAACTAAATCCCACGATTTCACCTTTAAACGATAGTGCTGCAGCATTTTTGTGGGGAGAAGTTGAGGATGACTCCGGATTAATTTTTAAAACTGTAAAATTTTTTTTTTTATTTTTTAATTTTTTATTTATTTAGTTTTTAATTTTTCAATTTTTCGTATGTATGTATTAAATAAATAAAAGAAAATTTAATAATACATTTTTATCCTTAATACCTTCATACTCCTCATTCCTCTCATTAATCGTCATGGACCCGCGCTGGAAGCACCCCTGGACCTCTATTATCGCCAGTCCTACAGGCTGCGGGAAAACATGCTTCGTAAGGAAGTTTTTAACATATATTTCGAGCATGGCCGACGTAGAGTTTGCACGCATTCTTTTTTACTATTCGGAATGGCAGGACGGGTATGCCGATTATTCTAAAAATATCGAATTTTTAGAAGGTCTACCCCAAAATTCCGACATTGCTGGCGACCGTAGGCCGAAACTTATAATTATCGACGATTTGATGCGGGAATCTTCAAACGGTGAAATAGTAGATGTATTTACAAAGGGAAGTCACCACAAAAACATTAGTGTAATTTTTATTACACAAAATATTTTTCACCAAGGTCGTGGACAGCGTGATATTTCCCTTAATACTAATTATATCGTAGCTTTCAAAAATCCGCGCGACCGTGCGCAGATCTCACATTTGGCTCGTCAAACATATCCTGAAGATCCGAAATTTTTACAAGAAGCTTACCACGATGCAACTTCGAAACCGTACGGTTATTTGCTTCTGGATTTGAAACAGTCTACCCCCGATAATTGTCGATTCCGCACTTGCATTTTCCCGGATGATTCTCATAATTTTGTGTATGTACCAAACCGAGGATCCGGTTCTCGCTAATTTATAAAGTATAAATGGGTAGTAACGAATGTACGAACATCATTAGAGTCTCGGCTATGGCTCCATCAACAACTGCTAAAGCTTCGATTGGGAAGAAGAATATAATCTTGCTGCACGCTCTATGTCATCTGGATAAACAGCAGCGTACATCGGTATTACGCACAATAGACAGAAGTGGAGTTCGATTTATCTGCGAGTGCGCATTAAATACCTTAAATGGTACAGTCCCGCTGAAAAAGAGCGAACGAATAAAACTGTCTAAGCATAAAAAAATTTTACGCCACCTCGTAAATAAAGCTGGTGGCTGGGAGAAGAAAAGACGCGTAATTGTGCAAAAGGGGAGCGGATTCTTACTACCGCTTTTTCTCCCAATCATAGGCAGTGTGCTGTCTAATATTTTCACACGTAATTGACAAGATGCAGCATGCGAAGAAAATAGTTTTAGTGCCTCACGATGCTATCATGCCATCGCGCGAGCAGATAGAGCAAACACGCTCCGTTCAAACACCAGGTACGACACTCAGTAGACTCGATGCCGAAATGGATGATGTACTTCGCTCAGTGACTGCTGCGAACCAACGAGAGAAATGGAAACTTTACCAGCAGGTTTTACAACGTCACCAGTTTTTTGTCGACGAGGAGAGACGACCTAAAATTTTCACAACCTCTTCGGTAACTGACAAACCTGCCGAGCAAATACCTGAGGAAGCTGCACAATCAACTACTGAAGATGAGACAATATCTGACGAAGTTATTGTGGCTAGTGTACCAAAATCATATAGAAGACAAGCGGAGCAGTTATTGAATCATTTGCGTGCCAGCTCCAACACCACTCTAACGTGGGATAAATCGGGAATGGTCCATATCAATGGTGAACCGATAAAAGAATCGAATATTATAGATCTTGTAAATGATACTATGCGCCATAGAAAAACTGTGCGTGCTATTGGTCGTGAGCAATTTGGAAATGAGCTCAGACGTTTAGGGATCCCTCGTGAATTAATCGGTAATGCAAGCCTATTGTATGAGAGTCTAAATCTCAACACACCTGTAAACTCTAGACGGAACATGTCAAATTAAAATCCCAATACACCAGATACAATTTAGAATAGCTTAAATTTATCAGGCAACAAACGCCGAACTCCTACTAGCGACTCAATACGATCGCGGAAAACCTTGAAACTGTAATAAAAATATAATGGATTTATTAAAGAAGTTTTATTATGATCCTACGCATCACGGTGGATACGCCGGCGCTCCAAACCTAATTCATGCAGCTGATAAAGAAAAAATTCCTCGTAAAGCCGTTACTCACTGGCTAAGAAAACAGGACGCTTATACACTACACAGACCTATACGACGACGATTTCCACGGCGTCACTATGCCGTGGATAATATCGATGACGTGCGGGAAGCTGATCTCCTTGATCTACGCTCTCTCAAAGATGAGAATGACGGCTCCGTTTATCTTTTAGTGGTTATTGATGTACTCAGTAAATATGCATGAGTTGAGACGCGGCGTGATAAAACTTGTGCAGAAACTACAGAAGGATTCAAGCGAATATTGTCTAGAAGCGGTGGCCGAACGCCTGTATGGCTACAGACAGATCGCGGCAAAGAATTTGTCGGTAGCGTTTTGCAACGCTTTTTGAAGAGTCGTGGCATAAATTTTCGAGTTGCCCGAAATCCTGATAGCAAAGCAGCTATTGTAGAACGTTTCAAAAGAACATTAAAGGAGCGGATGTGGCGATATTTTATACATAAAAATACACGACGATATATCCATGTATTACAATCTATCGTCCATGCTTATAATAATACAAAACACTCTACTATCAAGATGCAACCGGCGGCCGTGACTCTGTACAATGCGGCGATAGCACGCGCGAATATGGTCAAGCGATACAAGCAGTGTCACAAAGGGCCTAAATACAACATCGGCGAGCTTGTACGCGTCGGTAAAGCAAAGGCTGCGTTCGAGAAAGGTTACCAGGCTCGCTGGAGTGAAGAAATATTTAGGATTCGCACGATTCTTACAAATAGACAACCGCCCATATATGAACTGGTTGATCTGAACGACGAAGAAATTGACGGTTTTTTCTATGAAGAAGAATTGAGTATTGTGGAGAAGGAGATTGAAACGGAAGAATTTTTAGTTGACAAAATTCTCAAGACTAAAGGAAAAGGTCGTTATAAACAATACTTTGTTAGCTGGCGAGGATACCCTGAAAAATTTAATTCCTGGATTCCTGCAGCAAATATAGTGAATAAATAGTAGCAAAAATAATTAAAAAATTAAAAATGAGAGATCAGTTTTATGTCGTGTTACCGAGTAACAGTAGTATGAAGTACTACCCCAATAATACGGTGGCCCACTATATAACGCAGCTTCCAAAGCAATTGAAGATGCCTGGGGAGTGTGTCGTAGCTTTAGCAGAAATTCAATTTCCCCGTACGTTTCTGCATGTAGATGAGATAAATGAGCCTAATGCTACACCACCTCCAATAACAAGCCGAAGTACCCAATATGAGTGGATTAACTTTAACATTAACCGTAACCCAAAAAAGACTATCATATCGCTTGGCCCTTCTATACCTCCGCTAGGCACAGGATCTACTTTAGATTCTATACCACAATATGCGGTGGAGAAGCTAAACGCCACGCAGACGACAATCTCGCAAGATGGTGTCACCAAGAGCGTTACGCGAAAATATACTAAGCATCTGAAAACTCATGAAGTTATAATTCCCGCGGGGCTCCACGCTAGTGTGAAAGCAATAATCGATACCATTAATGAAACAGATATATTCAAAGACCATATCTACCTTGAATATAATGAGGATGTTGGTAGGATTGTAAGCTTGAAACGAGTACCCGATAACTGCGTTATAGACAAGTGTGTACTTCCACATCTTATATGTCTTGACGATAAACTTTCCAAAGCTTTGGGTTTCGAACCTGGAAAAGTTATGGATATACATAAACAATCGAAATTCATTGCAAATTATCCTGCAAACTTATCGCTAGAGCTTCTTGATAAATTATTTGTGTATACGGTGTAGCACGATTCCTCAACGGCGGAATCGCCCACACCCAGTCCCGGAGTTCTCTCCCTTTTATTTCTCCCCGAAGGGATGGGCGCCAGATGCACCGAGATGCACCGGGAGAGAAATCCCTCAGTCCCGACCTAGCTGCAGCCTTCTCTAGGGTAGAGCGGCTGGATAAGCGATATCCCGCTCGGGTTTCACAAATCAATTAAACACGGAAAAATAAATTAACAACAGAAAAATACGGGAACCAAACTCGAATATTTATTTAGACCAACAAAACAAACTAAAGTACAATAAATTTATACTTTCCCTCGCCCGGGATCACAAAAGCAGTTCGATAAATTAATTCGCCGTTTTACACTTTTCCTTTTATACAAAATAAGTCCCTTGGACGAGGAGCTCACCGTATCGATCGCCGGACGTAACCACACGGACAGGATAAACTCGCCGTGGAAATTCTCGCTTCCTTCCTTCTCTTTCTCGAGCGATTTCCGGTCTTACGCCACTGGACTAACGATCCGCTCACTCAGGCTCCCAACGGAGAAGTGCCCCGAGTATCGACACTCGATCGTTCTCCTAACCCGCCTACCTACCCCCCTGCCTAATCGCTATCCCGACTCGGACGCTTCCGGGCCTTACTCGGCCCTTTCCGGCACCGCCGAAACGCTGCTTATCGACCCGACGATGGATTTTCCTCGCGACGAATACTTTCTCGCGCGCCGGTAAAACAGAGCCCTGCAGAGGTACTCAATTCCCCCTAACTGGAGACTCCCGACGAATCTTCGTTCGTGCACAGCCCGAGACTCCAGGCAGCTGTGCAACCCTCTCTCAGGATTCCGATGACGGATGCGATGAGATCCGCGATGCTTCGTCGCGATCGTCCCGATGCAGCGAACAGTCCCGTCGCTCACGACTCCGACGGCAGGGAGGTAGGCCTCTCGAGCACGCCACTCCGCTCGAAGCTTCCCCCGGCGACCCTCCATGACCTTGATATCCGACGCTCTTCCCGATAACGGCGCTCCCGTCCCGGCGCACATGTAAAGTTGATTTAAAAATAAATTACTAAATATCCTATTATAACAACCAGGCCCTCCGGTGTCGCCTCGTGTGAGCCTGAGTGAGCCGGAAGGTGTAACGCCACGTTTTGCCGCGCTACAACGGATATATGTGAAAATTATATAAACGGTGATGCTCAGACACCTCTCCTACGCATCGTACCTGTAGATAATACAAATTATATTCATGGATCCACGCAAACTAAATCATTCTCCCCGCCAATTTATATACCCTTATTACGGACCGAATTCGGTACGATCGAGATAGATATAAGGACCGACACTGGTAAACCAGTACCATTCCAGAGTGGAACGTTGACCGCTACATTACATTTTAAGCGTATACGATAAAATATATCGCTATGGATCGATATATTGATCATTACGAGAGTCAGGTTGGTGGTGGAGTTGATCGTGTTTTCATTGGTGCTCCATATCAACGAGGACATGGTCTAGGAAGCTTCCTCAGTGGCTTATTTCGGCGTGCGTTACCATTGCTCACTCGCGGCGCTCGCCCCGTCAGGAAAGAAGCGCTACATGCAGGGATGAATATATTGGGTGATGTTGCGCACAATACGCCCTTCAAAGATTCGTTTAGAGGTCGTATGACCGAGAGTGGCAGAAATTTAAAACGCAAGGTCGACTAAACATTTGAGAGTCTCATGAAGGGTTCAGGATATAAAGTACAGGATCGCTCGCCACAGCATCATTCGTTGTTTGGTCACACCACCCCTCACATCGGTACTCCTACACATAGAGCTCTAAAATATACAAAAATTCATAAGCCTAAAAAATCTACAAAGAAAAAGAAAAAAGTTTCATCCGCTAGACATAGTAAGAAAAAGGGACGTAAATCAACAAAGTCAAAGAAAAAGGCGACTAGAAAAACTAAGAGGACTAAAATTGTTAAGCGTAAAAAACGAACCGTTGCAGATATATTTGGATAATTAGCGAGACAATATGTCTTTTTTACACGCGCACTCTTGCGAGTGCCTGAAATCAGAACTGGATTTATTCACGTGTTACGTCCTGATCAGCTTTTTCCTGCATCTACGGTCAAGGAGATTTCTCTCCCTTTTACGCGTTTATCGCATGTGACGCTCTTTCAGAACAATGCCCCTTTTGAATCTAACCTTTCGGAAATTTATTCAGGGATGGGCTAAGTCTGTGTGCCAAAATAATGTGCGTGGCTCGATTATTAGCGCGCAGTCTCTACCACACTTGGACGATTACGAATCTCCGCGTGACCCTGACACACCGTACGAAAGCCTAGGTGTAATACGACCCCCGATGGCTCGCACCGCGCTGCACCGAGTCGGGCTAACGTTATCACTGGCCGTCGAGTTCGTTGCTCTATACTTCGGTTCTCACTTGGAAAGATTGAAAAACCTCGACTTCCGGATATTAAATCTCTTCAATTTATTAACTTATTCAGATTCCCATAGATTATTAATTATTCCCAGATATTCGAAAGTATTTAATTATTGATCGGTGAAATCAACAAAAGAATAAAATTTCCAAAGACGATTGATGAAATAAAATAAATGATTTTAAAATAAAAGGATTTGATAACTTACGGTGATTAGGAATGAATGAAATGTTCGATTAAGTCGAGATGATCGATTGATGAGGATGTAAAGTTCGTAATTCCGAATTCCTTCTTCCTTCCTTCCTTCCTTCGTTCTTTCTTTCAGTGAAAGTCGATTGGGTCAACGAGGAATGTTGAAGACAATGAATGTCGATAATGAAGAATATAGGTGATGAAATAATGTTCCGTTGAAACTCCGATTTATTTATCCGTTGAAATATTTGAAGACTTTATTTAACTTTCCGACTTCAAAGTTCAGATTTTAATGATGGAAATAAATTTTTGACTGTGTATAATACTCTCTGCGACAAGTGAATCGTGAACAGGTAATGTCTTGAAGAGGTGTCGAAGACTGACACGTAGCTGTCCAGACAGTGAGGAATAATGCGCCCTTTGGGGAGCTTCTTTTATTGTTTTGATCGGGGGGGGGGCGCCCGCGCCGCCAAGCAGTGCGTTGCATCAGCTGCCCCCTCCGCGGTAATTATCGATCGGTTTCGGCGTCTTCCGTAACTTATTTTAATAATTTCGCAATTTCGGTTTTTACAACAAATTCCCGGATAAACAAATTATTCCATTAATTTTGATTTAAATAATAATAGTTTACAAATTTGAACGAAGTTCCTACGATGCTTCTATCAAAAGTTATAAAACTGATCTAACGAATTATTTTAAATATTGCTCATACATTCCTGTTTTTCAACGGATAATTTTTCTAATTTTTCTCAAATTAATAATAATGTCCCTGAATATTTTTCTGAACGATAATAACTAATTCCCTGTTATTGACTAATTTATTTAACTATTTTATTGATAGCAAAATCGTGATTCTATCGGGTTAATTAACTTCCCTAATGATTATAATAATAGATGATAATATTTCATAAATTTTTATAATAATTTTATATTAACGATTTGACCCAAAATACCTTTCATGCGTGATTCTACTGGATAATTAACGAATTTATTACTTTCCGACCAAATTCCCACGTCCGCTTCATTCCAACATTGTTTTTATTAACATCAATTCCACAATTTTAAATGAACGTTGCGCATAATTATGCCCCGATAGGTGCTGCACTCGTAAGAGCCAACGGTGATTTTCCCAATCAGTCGCCCCGAGGCAGTCACACCAATTCTCTGGCTGCACCGCTGTGTGCGTCCGTGCGTCGCTACGCGCTACGTGTTAGAGAGATAAGGCACCGTCTCCCGACGCATACAGCTAAAGATTCGGATAGCTTTTCTCGTCTGAATTAAAACAATGGGTCTTCAAGTAGCCGAAGGCATCCTCGCTGCCGATGATACCCCTCTAGCAACCCGAATATCCCTTTGATATTTTATTTCCGTTTCGTCTTTTGGTTACATGACCGTACCAATCTGTTGCTATGCCAATCACTGAATCGAGTCATTCAGTATTAGCTGATACATTACTGCACACATAATTGTTTCTCAGCGGCTAATTATTCTCCACGAATACTTCCCAATTTTGTGGATTTTTGGTCAGTTGCGTCGGTGAATTTGGCCGAAAATTCACAGGACGTAACACCTCCCCCCCAAGACGAGAGTTGCTTCGAAGAACAACGCTCGGTCTCGGTAGAGACAAATAAAAAAAACTTGGATCAACTCGCTACATACATTTACGCGTATACATATATATGAACGCGCGCACATACGCCTTTCCGATTCTCAGAGTGTCCTCTTCGTCCGCGTATCTGTTATGTTTTACCTTCGCGAAGATGTTTACACGAGACCCTCTCCAAGTGACTTCCCGAGGGTCTGGACAGACGCGGGCTCAAGCGAGCACTCATTCGCTCGCCGAAACTTCACGGAGAACAACGAGAACTCTTCCTTTCTTCAGACTAAAATATTCGTAAGTATTCTATTATTTGTTTATTGTATTTCTTGTTTTTATTATTTTTAATAATTTTGCTTTATTATTCTGTTGTTTATTTTTTTTTCTTTTTTTTTTTTTTTTTCCAAAGGACAAGATGTGCCAACTAATTCGTACCATAGTTCAGCACGTATTCGAGCGGATTCTGGGCCCATGGATCTCCTGGGACGATTCGGTGGAGAGGCTCCCATGGGAGGACACCAGATTCGCGAGGTATTTTTATCATTTTTATTATTTCTATTATCATTTTTTATATTATTATTATTTCCTCCATTAATATTATTTCCCTTGTTGTTTTCAGAATCATTCGTCCACACGAATGGACGCCACCACCCTCGTGTGAGGAATGTTGGGAATTTTTGGACGACTGTACTTGCGACCCGTAGGAAGGAAGCTTCCCGTCCCAATATTATAATAAAAAACAAACAAAAAAAACACAACATTAATAACTTTTTTTTTATCGATTAGTGCTTATTAAACCGAAACAAAAAAAATATCTGTTTTCCTTTTATTTACTTCTCCTTTTCAATTTCCTGTTGATCCCCCATTTAATTTAAATTCATAGTTTTAAGAAATAGTGGTTGGAGCCACTTTATTTATATTATCATAGTATTCAATTGATTCGCTCTTTATAAAGCGTCTCTTTTGTGCGTTGGCCGCTACGCCCAAACGCCTTCTTTCACCACGTGCGTTTCTTTTCTCTTTCTTTCCTATATGCTTCTCTTTCTTTCCTTTTTTTAGCGCGCCGTAACTGGGAGTACGCATGTGGCTGCGTCTCCAGTCGGCTATTTTTCCTTTCCTGTCCGGTAATATTTCCTTCTGTTCCCTCATTGGACTATTCCTAATGCGAAGAGCCAATAGCTTCCTTCCAATTCCTATGCATGTAGGTTACAGTGAGCAGGGCGTGACGCCCGTCGCCAACCGCTCTCCGCTCCTCCGTTTTGTGCGGCTATTCGCCGTTCTCTTTCCCTCTCTCTCTTTCACTATACTTTTCTCTTTCTACCTCCTTATTCCTTATGCCGATAATCTCGCACTCTTTTCTAATGTCGATAATTAAGTACACTACGGTTTCTTTTCTCTTACTGTTCCGGAGTGGGTAACGTCAATCCCACTTCAATTGATCGACGGGTACACTTCCCATATCCGGAAATCTGTCTACTATTGATTCTAACTTAAATAATAATAATTCCGGGTCTTGACCCTGGGGTAAAACTATTTGTCCCCATTTCTGGTATTTATGTCCCCCTAATTCTACATACCCTTTACTGAGGTAAATTGCCATCAACCAAAATGCAAGCATCTCTTCTCTTAATTCTTTCCATTCCGGTGGTATCCACAATCCTCCTTTACTCCAATACTCCCGATCTTCTCCTGCACTCTCTATTAAAGTGTTGGGCCACTGTTCGTTCAACGTGAGCTCCAATCTGTACTCATTGTTTCTGGTTGACTGCATGATCTCTTTAAAATAAAATACAAGTAATTTAGTAATGTTATTATTAAATCTTTTTACCCTAAACTAATTTCCTCTATTTACTTACTTATTGTTTGCTTATTTATTTATTTATTTATTTTTTTTATATATTTGATTTATGGAAGTTCCGGATTTAAATCTTTTGTATTCTTTTCAACTACTTGAATTGCTATGTCACTTGTCCTTTTCTTGCTTCGATTTTCTATTTCCTCTACGTTTTTTTCCTCATCCAATTCTTCTGGTTCCTGCGCTTCTACTTGACCCAATTCAACATCTACATTCTTTGCTTTTCTATTCTTCCCTGATTTTCCTGAGGACTTCATTGACCCATTTTTCAACTGCAACAATAATGCCGTTACAGAATCCCAAACTGCGCCTATCAAAAACAATGACCATCCGTAAACAGTATGTAAAGCATATCCATGTATAATTGTATCTATTATCAGTTTAATGGCTCGAATTATCATTATGATTCCAATAAGCCCAGCACTACTATGGCCAAATGCAATTAAATTTTCCCACATCCTTTTCCATGCTCCTTGCATCATTTTTTCTAATTCAGGCCCTTCAAGCAATTTTACGAAAGACTCTCCCTGTTTAACTGTAGATTTACCCATCATTCCCCTTACTACTGTGTTTATCATTGCAGGCCTTTCTGCCGGAAACATTATATACTCTCTTAATTGTTCTAATTCTGCGCTCGTATATATTCCACTAGTTGCTAATGACTTAATTTTACTATATTGCCACGTTGGCTTAGTGTTAGGCCTCATTGTTCCCGGTGGATAAATAAGCGTTGGTCCGGGCATCATTCCGTACCATTCCTCATCGATAAAATACATCGGCGGAACCATTCGATTACATGTAATTTGCAGACCCGTTTCCATCAATATGTGTGTTCTCGGAGCCAGAAAATAACTGTCATTTCCTTTGGACACTGGCAGATGTGTGTAACATTCTTCCAGATGTCTAACCTTCACTTCCATTGGAATGCATCTTACAATATGCACTACTTCCCCTGATATTACTGCCATGTATCCAGGTCCCTTCATTAAATGATAAGCAAACTCATCTGGTGCTTGCGTAGCTATGGCCAACCGGTTCTTTATCATTTCCCGTTCCAATTCGCACTTTTGTGTTAAGAGATCAGTGTAGACTTGTTGAATTTGAGTTTGTACATGTCTCTCAACATACACAAATTTTGAATTTACGTACGCGTATATGTCCATGTTAGCAGCGTCTATCTTCTTCTTTTGCAAAAACATTTGTCCATTCTTTATTTTATGGATAAGTAGTCTAGGATGCTCCGTTCGTATCAAAGTTTGTCCACACACGTTAATAGATGAACGAGCAACGAGAGCGAAAATAATGTCGGAAGTAGTCACGATATATACAGTCTCGGCGTCCCTATCAACCAATTTCTCTGCCATTCCCATGTACAGTACTTCATATTTACTACCGTCACACTCATTCATTGGAACTGAATTCCAGAACGTATGTCCACCTTCCATATCCATACATTGTCCCTTATTCAATTCACACCTGACTCCCGACTTCAAATATACTTTGTTCGATTTCAATGCAACTGATGCGTAATAATCCCTCAGCGTGATTTTGATTGTGGACATCACCACCACGTCATTCCAACTTCCGAAAGGATCTGAATAGGATGAACCTTTGCACCCTCCATCCACCTCCAATTGTCCTGCCAAAGTGACTGGATGACTCAAAGTCTGATTACTAATGAGTCCCATGATGACTGCATTGTCCATTCGAAAAGATCCAATCTCGTGCATTTTTATGCAGACATCTCGAGAGACTTCGAGAATGTATGAAGCCTTCCGGTTTACCACGTCACTTGTATGTGAGAACATACCACATTTCCGAACGTCTCGATCTATTTCGATTTTGCACTGATGAACGTGCACAGTTCCGTATTCATTGATCTGAATCAACTGAACATGGACTGAAGAAATGTTCAATGATGATGAGGATACGTCACACTCGTCCACGTCCAGCAGAGACAGAGTTGTGATATTTGAAGACGGCGACCCACACTCATATCCAATCATCCCTGAGGAAGGTGTGGGTAGAAGAAGTACCCATATCACCACTAATGACCACGTCCCTCGTCCCATCTGTTTATCAAAACAAAATTCTATTATTTGTATGAATGATTATTTTATTGATAACAAACCATAATATTGATGATTACATAGGTGAGGTGTTCTTGATGCACTGAAACATAAGTATTACTTTGTGCCACCTTAACTATTACTACTGAATATAAATGCGAGTATACACGTATAAGTGCTTATGTATGATTAACATTTTTGAATATATATATGTATATATGTTCCGTTTATGTTTTGTTATATATTTTTTTGTTCATGCTAATTCTACCCCAATAGTGCAAATAAGATTATGAAGTGCGTTTTTCCCCGAAATGATTAAGTAAAAATATAATTCTTCTCTTTTTTCCTTCCTTTTTTTTTTTTCTATCCACGGCTCTTCTTCCATTGTCCCTGGCATTTCCGCCATTTTGGGACCCCCTTTCCTTTTTCTTTCTCTTTTTGATTTTTAATCAGCTCCTCTACCTGTACCATTTCTCTTATCTGGATTCCCAATCGACCCTGCGCCAAATACAAAACGCTCAGCAAAGCTGCTAATTCGGCTAATTTTTCGTCTACGTTAAACTCCAATATTGTTTCTGCGGTGTGACTCTCTGAATCGATCGTTATTGCCACTCCCACTTCTTTCTCTCTCTGAAACTTCCGTGTCTTCATTGACATGTCAAAAGTGGCTAGAACCTCGATTGTTTCAAACTCTAATTCTATTGTGTCAAATGGACTTAATTTCTCTTCATTTCCCCTGATTTTATCCATGATTTTTGCAATTGTTACTACCCCCAATTCTTTTATAGCTAACTGCAATTTCCTAAGACGTCTAGTCAGCTGATCGTTGTATTTTCGAAGATCCAAATTCCTTCCACGACCTGGCGTTCGGCTTTCGCTTATTCTTTCTATCAGAGCCTCAGCAGCGGCTTCTCTCGCTTCCTCCTCGTTGTTGCCGACTCCAATATCTCTCCATCGTCCCAAAATCGCTTGAATTCTATGGGTATGGCTTGTCATGCTCCGGGTAAAAGGCACATTCAGATAAATGGCTCCATAACCATACATTCGCTCCAATCGAATAGTTGCTTTTTCTTGGTCTGACATTTTTATTCCTGCAACCGGAAACTTTAAATTTCACATCGCATCTCCCTCAAATATATATATATATTTTATTTATTTATTTATTTATTTATGTATTTATTTATTTATGTATTTATTTATTTATGTATTTATTTATTTAGATAACTTTTGAAACAGATTGTTTCTAATTTTGTTGTTCCGCCTGTTCGATGGTTTCGCGAAGTTTTCGTGTCAAGTATCTTTGGATACTTTTCAATACGTAACCCAAGCATTTCAAATCAATTATTACTATCGGTTTTCCCACCTCAATACACATGAACGGTTCGATATCATTCTATAGAACAACGTAACACACCCCTTCTTCATTCTGTCCCTCGTTAGTCTCACGTTTTATTTCTATGTTGTATTCGCGCATTATATCTCGAAGTTGACCCCAATGTACAAAGAAATCATATTCACATATTCTCTCCTCATGTCCTATTATCATATCCAACATGTCCATTATCTGATTCCTTCCCAATCTAATTGCAGTTGCTCGCCATTCCAGCTCACGCCTT